>PVLA01000130.1:0-592483 GCA_004027455.1 Hydrochoerus hydrochaeris | reverse complement strand
ACAAAAGAGTAATTATCCAGGACATGACCACCAGCAGTGGCTCATCATGGAAAGTACTTAGCCCAGAAAAGAGGCCGCTGGCTTCACCAGATATGTGTCTGTATTCTTGACACTTTCTCCCTGTGGTAATGAACTGATCACATCATTTTGAAAAGAAAGTGCCCAACCAGATTGGGTCAGCACAGTTCTGGGTGTGGCTGAAGAGATTTACTGAAGAGAGAAGACCCACCCTAGGTGTGAGTGGCACCAAAGAACACGCTCCTAGGCTGAAAGAAACGAAAGGGCAGTGCAGGAAGGTTTGCTTCTGCTTCTTGGGAGGAGTGCCAGTCTTCACTTTCACCTTGGACGCATCTCCTGGCTTCCTGCGCGGACCTTTCAGCCTCCTGATGTGGAGTCACACGGGATACTACCGTGAGCTTCAGACCGATTCTTCGGATCTGAGTGCAGACAACACGTGCAATCTCCCTCTCTCCCACACTTGACCCTGTGGGCAGCCACTGTAAGCTTCTCTTGTAAATATTTATATATCTTGCATTAAATCTGTTTCTCTCATGAGCAGAGATTGATATACTTGCCCTTTCCAGAACTATTATTTTATTGCCGTTTCTAGCATATGGACATCTTTGAAAAATGTTCCTTCAATAAAAGACTATTCTTGTTGCTAATAGTTGAGCTCCAAGTAAACAAAAGAATAATAAAAATAAATAAAAGTAAATAAAAGAAACAAATATCACATATATTTGCATTTACACACTGCAACAAGATATTGTCTGTAGAGATTTATCTCAAAGATTATTTGCCTTCTAAGGGTTTCCAAATTTGCTTTATTGAAAGTAAAACCTATCTTTTCCTGAGTACATTTCTTTCATTTTACAGGGAATTCCTTAACATTCTTGTGTCAGTCTTTTAAACTTCAGTGCTTCCAAATGTAGAAAAGTACATGTTTATGAGGGGACTTCAAAAGCAATAGAATGAATGTAAATTACTGTTTTCAAAAATAGACATTTCAAGAATAGACATTTTCAAGCCCTCCTTAAATCTAGCCATGGGAAACAAGATGCTTCTTGTATACAATCTATTTTATAGATTTTAAGCCATAAGAGGTTATTAGACCCCACATATTTTTACGGAAAAATACCACGCCTAGTTATCACTCCTGATGCCCTAGGTCACAGGAGACAAGACAGACACGTGGAAACGCATTGCCGTCCTGTTGCATCTGTGTATTCGCGCGCCACTGCATGCACCCTGCTCCTGCTGTGGGTTCTCCCCTCCCGCAGCCAACAGCTCTGAATTATTCTCTAATGTGTGTCTCCAATGCAGGAGTGACGCACCACGGTTTTCCTTTTACCTGACTGCTCTTTTGCCCCATCACTTCCTTTACTTAGTTGAGTATTGTTCAATCTTGGCTAATACATATGTTCCTTAAAAACAAGGAAAAAATAAAGCATCTCTTAGATCCCCATACTGCACAGACATAATTTTGTTTTGCAATATGTGAAAACAAGACTTTGTCTATTCATGGCTTGGATACAACTTCATAAGCAAGTAAATGTACAAAACACGTAAAATGTAAAATAAATCTAAGTAAGCACATTAATTTAACACGACAACTGTATTTGGTGCTGCTATGATAATGCCATGTTAAAAAAACATTCCTCTAAATCTCAGAGATTTACAATAACATATTTATTTCCCTTACAAATATTTGTGCACTTACTGTGGGTCAATAAGTGGTGAGCAGTTTTGGATTTTCAGTCTACTCTGCACACCTCTTATTAAAGGATTGGTAGTTATGACAGTCAGGGAGGAAAAGAACACTGAGCTGAAATACGCAAATAAAAAGCCTCTGTGCCTAATATGCCATCGTGTATGCCCATGAGAATTTGGTTGGAGCAATTCCAGACAAGAAAGTGTTCTCTTCCCACAGAGAAATCATGGCCAGGCTAAGGAGAAAAGCATAACTGGCTTATGAAAATAAGTTTATTGCCTTCCATGACAGTTAATATTGTTCTGTTGAAAGTATACCTCTATTTCAAAATATAATATAGCACACATGCTGCGGTATCTCAGATAACTTTGTGCTTCTGAGGGCCGTATCCTGTGATTGACAGGCAGGAATGAGTTCTTTCAAAATAACAGACAAGCCTTATTTCTACAAGGCACCACGGCATCCTTCATTCTTCACCGATGCAGTGCATAATTACATGGTGGCCCCCGCCAGCACTTCTCATTAGGGTTTGATAGCTAATGTGAACAGTAATGTGTCAACATGTTTGTAAGTTTCTTTTAG
Source organism: Hydrochoerus hydrochaeris (assembly GCA_004027455.1). NCBI lineage: Eukaryota > Metazoa > Chordata > Mammalia > Rodentia > Hydrochaeridae > Hydrochoerus > Hydrochoerus hydrochaeris. The sequence continues at coordinate 590,190 of PVLA01000130.1, read as the reverse complement.
AAATTAACACAAGACACTACCACTAAAGTTTCTTGGCATTAGTTCATTATAAGTTAATATACATCTGTACTATACACATAGATTTATTACAGATTGTATAAAGCACCAACAGGTTATTACATGTATTATTTATTAATGAATTTAAGAAGTGTCTTGCTTTGATATATTAACGATTCTAAGGTAAAGGAATTTTAAGAATAGGAATTGCAATACTATTCTGCCTTCATCCTTTTTTCTCAGAAGGAAGAGATGAAGTTCCGGTGTGAAGAGATCCTCCTCCATTGATGGTGAACCTTCTAGAACCTGCTGTGACATGAGCGCCATAGGATTGCCACCACTGTAAGTGGAAGTAACAGTCTTCTCACCAACAATAAGAACTTGAAGAAAGAGAAATCTGTACAGAGCCATGTGATCGAATCTTATGTTCTTGGTCACTTTCTATTCTAAATACCTTAGCTCAAGCCCCTTTATTGTATCACTATTTCAATATGTGACTACATCTTAGTACAGTCCAGTAGGAAAGTGTCTGATTCTAATGACATCTTTGAGTTTCTCTTTTTTTATGAAGGAATGGCATCATCTAAAAGTTGCAAAAATAAATTTGTGTGTGTTTCCATTTGTTGACCTCTCATGCTTAGGCTCATCCAAGACAAACGTACAAACAACAATGAAGACATTAGCCAAACGTAGAGGCACATGTGTGTAATTCCTGTGCTATAGAAGATTAAAACAGGAGGATCTTAAATTCCAGCTTAGCTTTAGCAACTTAAAAAGGGGGCAGTGTCAGGGATGCAGCTTAGTACAAAGGCCATAAGTTTAATCCCCATAATGGGAAGGGAAAACCCTACGAGGAAAGAGAATTTTCTCTCTCCCTGTCTTGCAGATGTAAATTTTGTACTTACAGAATCTTTGAATTTTGCAATTTTAGGGTGCTAACCTGCACTGCATTAAGTACTTGCAGAAACATGTATAAAAGTATCAACTGTGACAGCCCTGACCCTGCTTAAATCACCTCATGATCTTGAAAGGTACTAGGCATTGGTATAGCTGAAACCATGAAGTTGAATATTACGTGAAGTTGTAGAATTTGCTAAAAGTATGTTTACTTTGTACTTCAAGTTTGCTTCCTTACTTTTGCCTCCTGGGAAGTTATCTCATTTGGAAAATTATGTCATTTGGGAAAATAAGAATAACTGAAACATGCAGTAGATTTTTTCTTATGAAACTAAGAGTGAATAACAGGAGAGGTAGAACTAAAGCTTCATAAAAATATTAATTTTTGAGCAATGGATATGATTAAAAAGTGAGTGATGGAAAACTATGAAAGGCAGTTTCTAATAATTTTCTAATAATGAAAAAATAAATTAGTGCAAGTAACAAATCTTTTATTATAAACATTAAGGAATATGAATTCTAATTTCAATAACATAAAGTGACTTCTTTCTACCATTGATGTATAATATTTAACAAAGATTAACATATTAACTATCAAAAATGCCAGTATACTGTCAGCATTACCAGGAAAACTAAACATCAACTCAAAACATTTAACTCATAAACATAATATATAAAATCATAAATTGGAATTTTTTGGACATTGTAGGTTTTGTTTATTTTTGCATTAGATGGACAAATGATAGTTTGAGATTTAAGAAAATCTATTTTATAGTAAGAAGGCCAGACAACAGAAGCCAGAAATAACTGACTCATGTAACACATTAAAACAATCACTGGGTGTATAAGTAAGTAAGGCCAATGACTTCAGTTTCAGTGACTTGCAGTTGAAATTTATTTCTCCCTTACATATGGCCAGTCTCTATGCTCTTGGTCAGATGTACAACAAAGAAGCACTTCATTTCCCATTGCTCAAAATTCAAGGCTCTCTCTATTTGTACCTGTAGATCTACCTGTAGGTCTAAAGTCCTCTGCAGTCAGATAACAAAGAAGGAGCACAAGACAAGGGCAGAGGACTTTAAAGAAAAGCACAGAAATGGTACATATCAAGTGAGAGCACATTCTATCAGCAGAACATCCTGGTGATGTGGTTGGTCTGTGGGCCCATGAGTAGGGCTTAATGTATCTGGGGAAATTGAGCCATCCTTGCCACCTACTGTGATTCCAGACTTTTCCAAGGCATGTGTGTCACAGTCTTCATCTTAATGTCTAACAGCAGTCTAGTGTAAGCTGTATATACATTGTTGACAATGAAAAGGGGCATCTGTGTGGTTGCAGATTTGCAAATACTTCTCTTAGGGGCAAGTATGAAGAAGCAGGGTGAATGACATGCACCCTATAGAAGCACTGTATGCATCATTGGCAGGAGAACATATAAGGACATGTTTATCTGTTCTAGTTACCAAAGACATGCAAATAAAAGGAATAATTACATTTCTTAGCTATTATACAGGATAAAAATCCCCAGGATTGCCTACAATTTAGTATCAAGTTCACCCTGACAGTGCATGGCAAAAATTAATTAGAAAATCATTCTTGAGCCAGGGATTTAGCTCAGGGGCATAAGCTCCAGCTTGGCAAGCACAAGGTCGGGAGTTCGATCCCAGGTACGAAAGAAAGAAAGAAAGAAAGAAAGAAAGAAAGAAAGAAAGAAAGAAAGAAAATCATTCTAATGAGCTATTTTACATATGTGTGATTTAGTTTAAAATATGTAAATATTAAACCCATAAGTATTCATCTTCCAGCATATATAAAGGAAATAACCACATTCATGAATATGTATTTATATCATACAAATAATATGTAAGTTCACTTGAAAATTAGAAGCAATATTTAGAGAAAAATAAAGTGTTTCAAAATACAATATTCATATCATGATATAGAAATAGGTATCACTAAACCATTACTATTGTCTTTAAAATGTTTTAACTTATCAAATGCTTATATATATAACTAGCAGTTAACAAAGTTGATTAAAAATTTCTCTGTGCTGGCTGGGGATTTAGCTCAGTGGCTTAAGCCCCTACCTTGCAAGTGTAAGGTCATGAGTTCAATCCCTGGTACAAAAAATAAAATAAAATAAAATAAAAAAATTTCTTTGTGCTGTATTATGCAAGGTTGAAAACAGAAACAATATCTCCAGGTATGGAAAGGGCTGAGATGATATAAACCATCTGTAACCATAAGAAAACATAGTTTTCACTATCTTAGTTATCTGCCTCTCAATAATACATTTTTCAAATTTTTCAGCAAAGAGCATTGGATTTCTGCTACAGATCACACAGCACACCAGACACAGGCATTCCTCATCAAAAATTAAGACAACTACATTTTAAATGCTCATAAAGCTTAAAAATTTAGAGCATTTTCAGTCCATATTATGCAATCAAAGAAAATCTGGACACTTTCCTTAGGGAATAGCCCAGCCTGGACAAAATATATATTTGTGGGTATTATATGAGTGTATGTAATATAGATTATTTCTTCATCATATTTATAATGCTTACTCCATATTTATTCATTCCATCAATAAATTTACAGTGTTAACCACCTACTCACAACTACATTGGATAAGGTCAGGGATTTAACTCAGTGGTATAAGCGACTTCCTGTCAAGTGCAACGTCGCAAGTTTGATCCCTGGTACCCAAAACCACCCTCCCAAAAGAAAAAAAATGGAATTGGATCAGTGTAACAGACCAATTCCTGTATATTTGGAATTTGTATGTGGAACAATATATTTTGAACAATTCTCATTGCATGACAGTTTATTCACAAAATAGAAAAGTGAAAACAAAGTATATATTTCAAAGAGTTACATACATGTTTAATTTTGAGTACTAAAATAGTTTTGTTATCAAATTAAAAATGACAGAATAAAGGCCAGGAGCAAAATGCAACCTCTCTAAGACCTGGAATTGCATCATATGGAGAACAAAATCTTAGCAAGAAGAAAAAGAATCAGAGCTCCAGGAATCAAGAAAGAGCCACAGGACAACTAGGAACCACAGAGAAGCTGGGTACACTTGAACGACGCAGTGAAAAGCTCAGTCCCGTCTCCCAGGAAAAGGTATCTTGTCTCAGAAAATATAAGGTAAGTCAGAAAGAAACTAGGCAGCTCCAGGGCAAAGCAAAAGCACGTCTATAGGCCCAAGAGAAGTCTATGATAATTGTAAGCTGCAAACACAGTGTGAAGTTTTACTCCAGTAGTGACATTGTGTGCATGGCAGCCTGGAATCTAAGAGCATGCAGTGTCTTTGTCCTTCAGAGAGAGACAATTAGAAGCCATCAGGGGAAGGGTTTTATTGTTTAAAGCTAAACTACTCTGGGAAGTAATAACCCAAAAAGAACTGCACTGCAGTCTCTGGGTAGTGTGACCTAGGAGAGTGAAAAATTACTCAAGGTGCAAGTCCCATGAGAAAAGCAGAATGAGCTGTACCCACAAGAGACAAAAATGAACTTGCTCAACAATGAAGCAGGATACAGGTATCAACCAAAATTAATATATAAGATTCTAGCTAAACTGTTTCCACCAGGATGTCTTGCTTTGCGGGTTTTCTGTTTTAAAAGCCCTGTAACTCTCCAGTTTGGGACCACTTGGTTTGACTCTGAAACAAGGGTCCATATGAGTGGTTGCTGAGCTCAGCTAATAAAATTTGAAAATTTATCAATTTGGCTGCTTGGATTCCTATCTTGCTTATTAACTCACTTCAAGGATGAAAGGGGAAGGGAGGCTCACTGTTGCTGCCTTCTACCCACCCTGCCATGGACTGTTTCTCTCCTACCAGGTCCTTCTGCCATGTTACCCTACCTTGCAACAAGCTGTCTGTGGACTGAAACCTCTACAATCTGTGAGCAAAAGTAATAAAGCTTTCCTTCTTGAACTTGTGTCAGATATTTTGTTTGAGTCACAAGGAAAGTAACAGATACAAGGGTCATCTTACCTCCTACTAGATGGGAGACAGCCACAGGTGACAGCCATGGAAAAGGGGAAGGCTAGTCACAAATCCCCTTAGGAGTTAAAACAATGGGGTGCTTAAGTTATGAAGAGGAGACTGTGGTTTTCTGAGGAGATTAAGCCTGAAGGTGTTGATAGTAAGTTCATTAAACTGGTTAAGCCCCCTGTTAGCTACTACTAGAAGCTCAGAGTTCAGCTGCCATTTCTTTTTCTCATCTGCCAATACAATTTGGGATATACCTCAGTTTGGACTGTTACCATGCCCTGGGATGTGTGGACAGAGCGATATCTGGAGGAACTGTGTGCACCTCGCAAGTCCTTAGGCTAAAAAGCAAGTCAGAGATAACAGTGACTTATGACATTGTTTTAATTACTTTCCTTGTCTTTGAGATAGAATAACATAAAGGAGGAAAGGCTTATTTTGATTCATAAGCTAGAAGTTTTAGTCTATTTGACAGACTCATGCAGCGAAAACACACAGTGAGTGGTAGAAACCAGCTCACAACACAGCAGCCAGGAAACAGAGACTGAAGGACACAGACAGGGAGAGATACCTTTCAGCTCATGCTCCTCTTGCCAGGTAGTGCGGTGTTTGGTGGTTACATCCTATTTCTGTGCCATCCAAAGAACTGTCCAGGACAACTGATTAATGTGAAAAAAGCATTTTTTTAAAGTAAAATAGAGGAAGGAAAAAGTGAAGAAAAAGAGAAGTGAAAAAAAGAGGCACGAAGAATGAAGATACTTCCTGCATATAGAACGGGCCTCTAAAAGAACGGAAATGCAGTCACAAGCCTGAAATCAGTGACCGCTTCTCTCATATGTTGTCTGATCCAGTCAATCTGAAGTCATGCTCTGCATGTGTCCTGGCTGTGACTTGACAGTTTTCCATGGTTGTCATGTCATGCCCAGCCTGCTCTCTAGGTTCCTGTGAATGACAGTTTGCATTTTGTTGTCTTAACCTCCTGCCTCACCCCTACTCAGCCACCTCTTCTGATTAGACCTTTCCTCCTATCATCAAGTCAGCTACTGTACCTCCATAATTTAGATAATTTCCAAGAGCCCCACCTACCACATAAGGCTCTTGATGTCTAGATATTAATATAATGAGCACACAGAAGGACACAAACACTAAAATACAACCCTAAGGCAGACACCATACCACTGACTAAAACTGTCTACTGGGAGATGCAGCGCAGGTCTCAGCACTCCTGGAACAAAATGGGCATAGAAACAAAATATTCCTATTTACAACTCATGAACCTCCACACATACTTGCTGGATTCCAGAGCCCCAGGCCCTAAAAGAATTCACTCACCCAGAGAGGAATTTTTGGACTGCTTTCCCTGTCTTTTGTTTTGTTTTGGTTTCCTTTTTCCCATATTTTGCTCTCTTTTTTAGTTCTTTTTTCTTGTTCATGTTTGCCTTTTTGGGCTACCTTGCCCGATTCTATTAATTTTCTTTTACACTTTAATTGGATCTTTTATCTTAGTTTTCTTTTTCCTCATACATTGCTAAATTTTTTTTCAGATTTTACTTCTTTCATGTTTTCCTTTCCATTATTTCCTCCATTTTTATTATTCCTATTAAGCTTTATTAACTTCCAGTTATTTAGTTGACTTTATGCTATTATTGCTGAGTTCTTTTCTATTATTAATGGTAGTGTTCTTGTTTCTTTTAAAATATTTACTGCATGCCAATGTCTGGCTTATTTTTATTTCCATTTTATTATTGCAGACCTCCTCACTATTATTAAGAATGACACTACTGTAGTTATATTATATTCTTACAGTTAGACAATATTCACTTTGTCTTTGACTTATTATTGCAGACTTATTTTTTATTGTTAATGGTGCTGTTACTGTGTTTTAATTGGTTTTCACTATATACCAATATCTGTTTTGTTTTTTCCATCATCAGTATTACTGCAGTATTACTCAGTGTTCTCTGAGTGGGACTGGGATAATTGCACTGAAGGTTGAGCACTAACACAACATCAAATATAAGCTGAGCAGACTGAATAAGGATTCAAACACCAAAACATAACTAAACTCAAGGATGTATCACAGGTGTATGGAATCTAACTGAAGAGATACCATAGTAGTGACATTCCTCTGCTCTATCTGATGTTCAATCCATAGCAAAAAAACAGAAAAATGAGAAAGTAGGGCAAGAAGATGCCTCTAAAAACTCCTAACTCCCTGTAGATTATCTCATGAACAAGGAATAAAGGAAGATAGGTCAAAAAAATCTCAAAAACAAAATGCTCCAAATGTCTGAAGAGAGAAGAAATATACAACCAAATATATATGATGTTTAATGACCTCAAAGAGGATTTAATTAAACAGATAAAGGATTTTATCAATAAAATAGTTAATGAGTTTAAAAAAGAAATAAACAATAAAACCCTTGAGTTAAGAAAGCACAAAATGTGAATTGTTACCCTGACAAAAGATTAATATGAAAAGGAAGCAAAAAGAAATATGCATGAAAAATTCCATGAAAATCATGGTGAGCAGATTTGATCAATAAGAGAACAGAGCATTAGAAATAGAACACTAGGTAAATATAGCAGATAATAAACTCAATGGTGCCTTAAAAATGACAAGATAACATGAAAGCCACATACAATGTCTTCTACATGATTAAGAAGAAAAACTTCAGAATTACAGGAATAAAGGAAAAACTTAGATAACTCAAATGTATAAAAATTTTAAACAATGAAATAATAACAGAAAATTTTCCAAATCCAGGGAATGAATTCAATAATCAAGTATGAGAAGTCTATAGAAATCCAAATAGCCAAGATCAGCAAAAAACTTTTTAGAACAAATGATAATCAAACTTCCAAAAATTCAACAAAAGGAGAGAGTACTAAAAGCTATTACAGAAAAACAGTGAGTTATCCATGGAAACACGTCTATCCAAATAATTGAATTCCTCAGCACAAACTTTAAAGGTCATCAGTTCCTGAAGTTTTTTCAAGCTTTAGTAAAACATAATTGGCAACCCTGATTTTTATATCCTAAAAAAACTAGTCTTCAGCACTGACAGAGAAGTAAAGACTTTCAACAACAAAAACAACACCCAAAATAAATACATTTCTGAGAAACCAGCAAGGCAGAGAATAATTAAGGGAATCCAAGACTAAGACAGGAAGGTCATCAGCACCAAAGAAAACAAAAGGAAGTATGTGTTGAACCAGGAAAAGAGTTAGACAAAAGAATTTTAACAAATCAAAAGATTCAGCCCTGGAATAATAATCCAGTAATAGGACTCAGAAAACATCATACAGTAGGAGTGCTTAATTTCAGTGGTCTCAACGTTTCAATCAAGTGAAACAGACTATTAGATTAGATTAAAACCCCAAATGCAACCATATATTATTGCTCATAGGAGCCTCACCTCATCCAAAATGAAGTGCACAGACTGAAAGTGAAGGGATGGAAAATTATATGCCATTCCACTAGAGCCTAAAAACAAGTAGGGATAGTTTCTTATTTTCAGATATAGCAGACTTCAAAACAGAAGGAAAAAAAAGAGACAAATATTGTCAATAGTTACTAGTAAATGAAACAATTCAACAGGAAGAGATAACAATAAATATCAGTGCAAGCACTGTTGGAGCATCCAAATTCTTAAAACAAAATTATTGAACTTAAAAGGGTTAATAGACCACAATACAATTAGAGGGGAGACTTCAATATACCACTCTTACAATTTGTCTGACCAGATTAAAAAATCAGTAAAGAAACATCAGAGTTAAAACAGACAACTGAACAATCAGATTCATCAGAAAAATGTAGAATGTTTCATCTAACAACTTTTTTCAAAATGGACCACATCTTAGCTCATGAAGCGTCCTTTAGTATATGCAAAAGAATTGAAATTATCCCCCATACTATCATATGATAATAACCAAAGTAGCCACAGATGCCACCTAAACATATGGAGATTAAAAAATGTATCACTGAATAATCAGTGGATCACACAAGAAATCAGGAAGAAAATTAGAAATCAGATGCCCTAAGAATCAAATGACAACTGGAGCCCAAGATGACAAATGACATAATGATACCAGTTCTGATAAGGAGGCACATAACTGTGAACCACATGTAAAAATATACTGTGGTCTCAAACAAATGACCTGATAAGCACTGCAAGTCCCTAGGCAAACCAGAGTAATTCAAAGCTGAAATTATCAGAGTGGAATGAGATTAAAACAATACAAAGTATCAATGAATAAAAGAGTTAATTATGATGTAAAACTGGAGGGAGAGAAGGAGAAGAGGAGGGAAATGGTCAAATTGCAGTATGTGTACGTACCATTTCACCCTTGATGAATTTATTTCTTATGTATTACAAACATATATTAATAAAAAGAAGGAAATATTCCTGTTACTATCATAATCACTGAAAAGGAAAAACAAGCAGTATCAATTTTCTAACAGTCATAGAATATGTATGTTAAAAAGTACAAATGAAAGAAATCAAGGACGACAAGGAAATAAATAGGGAAGCATTCTGTGTTCAGAGAATAGAGGACGGTATTAAAAAGATGCCAAATTTCCTCTATCTGATCTATAATTGTAATCATGCACCAAGATAGATAAATCAATTCATATATATATATATATATATGGGGGGGAGTGGAGATTCAGGAATCAGCATAGCAACCATTAAAAAAAAGAAAAATAAATTAAGAGAAATTATACTACCTGATTTTTAAGACTTCCTGTATGGGTGTAGTGATCAGTACAGTACAGTATTAGTGCAAAAGTAAAGACACAGGCCAAAAGAACCGATTAGAGAGCTGAGAAATAGTTCCACTCATTTTGACAAAGATATCAAAGCAATCCAGTGAAGGAAAGATAGTCTTTTCAACAAATGATGCTTGAACAATTGGACATTTGCAGGCATTAGATAAGAAACCTAAAACTTATACATAAAAAACTAACTCAAATAGCTAAGAGATCTCAATATGAAAGATAAAATAATGAAACATTTAGAAGAAAACACAGGAGAATATTTTCATGACCTAGGACGAAGCAGAGTTCTTAGACAAAGCACCAGTGTTGTGATTCATAAGAGGGAAAATTAACCTTAAAATTAAATGGGTTGGACTTCATGAAAATTTAAAGCTTCTCCGCAAATGCCTTGGTAAAAGAATGAAGAATATAAGCTTGACTGTGGAAACACTTTCTGAAATCACATATCTGACACGACATATCCAGAGTGTATAAAGGACTGTCATGCTCAATATAAGGAAATAAAGATCCAATGAGAGAATGAACAACAGACTTAAATAGATGCTCCCCCAGAGGTGTGGATAGCAAATAAGCACATAAAATTCAGCTTTATTAGCTATTATAGGTGCAGATCAAAATCACTGTGAAATGTCATTGCAGACCTACTTACTAGGATGGCTAAAATAAATATACTGATCCGATAGCATGCAGGTTAAGAGCCCAGGTTCTCTCCTATGATCCTGGTCTGAATGTAAAATGATGAAGCCATTTCATGAAGAAGGTTGTCAGCTTCCTGCAAAATGAAGCAGACACTTTATGATATAATGCAGTAACAGCATTCCTGGGCATTTATCCTAGAGAAATGAAATTTTATATTTATACAAAACCATGTACACAAACATTCATACAAATTTTATTTGCAATAACTTCAAACTAGAAGCACTATGAATATCCTTTGGTAGTTGAATGAATAAAGAAACTGTGTAATAAACATACAATGAAATACTATTCAGCAATAAAAAGAGTTTTAAAAAAAACCCTTTGTATGTAATGCATGCAAAAAATCCATAGCTCTCAAAGGTATTTTGTTGAGTTAAAAAAGGTCTATGCTACTATTCCTTCAAAGTGACAACATTATAATTTTACAGAGAAAAAAACACATTAATAATTTCCAAGGAATGAGTCATTGACAATAAAAAAAAAGTAACACGAGGGACAAATTTTGATGACAGAAACATTTAGCACACTGATCTTGGTGATGATTAGACAAGGTGTGATTAAAAAGTACAGTGAATGTGTAAATTTTTAAAAATTACAGGGAAGCAAACATTGCTGTTACAAATTTCCCCTTGATTCAAACTCAGTGATCCCATCATTCTCGCCACTTTCCGAAGAAGTTCTGAACGTTGTCTTCTGTGGGTATCTTTAGTTGTGCTCTCTTGGCTGCCTCAGTGTCCTGGGTTAATTCCAAACATTTACTTCCTATGGCTATTTTAAGGCTAGAGAATACCCAGAAGTTGAATGATTCCAGCCTTGGTGAATAAAGTGGGTGATGACACACCATAATTGTGTTAAGAGTCCGTCTGTCCATCAGGTGGCCCTGCCCAGCAGCGTTCCCCACAGCTACACAGTGACAAAACACTGCAGCATGACATAGTCAAATAGTGATAATCAACTGTGATGGAACTAGGAAAAAGTATGTATCATATTTGAGTTAACAGTAATGTGCTAATGTTACATTTTAACTTATGATAATCTATTATTATTCATAAATGGGACCATGGGAAATGAGTAAGAGGAGTCAAAGACCTCTGCATCATTTGTTTGTGGCTGTTGGTAAGTTTTGAATTATTTCAAAAAGAAAACCTGTTTAACCAACTTTCTGCTTTCTGAGCCCTGACGGTAATGTCTCTATGCCTACCTACCAGTAATTCATACATCTTAAAAAATATGTGAAGGATGTAGATCTAGGAGGATCTGGAGTAGTGGACATTAATTGTTTCCAGTTAATCCTGAATTCCGTCTTCCAGCCTGCTTCAGAAGTGACTGCAGCATGAAGCGGCCTAGAAAATAACTAGTGAGGTTTATGGGGCGGGCGGGAGCCAGGCCTTGTTTTACCTCTCTCACAAGTAGTTGTGCAAAGTAGAAACTCACTTGAAAATGACTGAATGAATGACAAAATCAAGGATTTATGATTTCTTTAGTAATTAAGACAAAATAAGCATAGTCTAGGGTGTGTGTCCTTTATTTGCAAATTTCCAAACATAAAAGAGCCCCCCGAAGATGCTGCTGTGGCATCCCTTGCTCAGAAATGTCAAGAATATCTGGAGAACAATTAGGGGTGACTGCTAGTAGAATCTGGGATAAAATGTATTCAACTATTATCAAAACAAAAGACTTTAGATGCTTTTAATTTTTTTCTTTTACTTTTTCAATGCCAGAAGTTGAATATAGGGTTTCATGCATGTTCAACATGTATTCTATCATGGATTCAAACCCCCACTTCTAGTTAAATGTTTCTTGTAAAGTAAAAACTCTTTTAGTGAAAAGGATGCTTTTTTGTATGTTTGACTTTCCATCTTTTTAAAATTTTCGTTCTATTAACACAATGTTAGTTAGGTTCCTATTGTTGGAAGAAGGACACCATAATTCTAAAATCTAATCACCCTACCGCCCACTTTCTTTGGAAGTTTTGCAGAGTTTAAAAGGTAATTTAACCTATACCATCACTCCAATCAGGTACAGATTCTAATTACCTAATTGGAAATATTAAGAGCATTTTACAGGAAAGTTGTAGATACTCCCCGCTCCTGCTGTACTGCATTTTTAATATATTTCTCTGAGATTTAGATGAGTGGATAAGGAGCCAATTGCAGAAAGGCAGAGCTTGGGGGATCATGCTGTCTTTCTGGGTGATTGTCCATCTGGGATTCCTAGACCCCTAGGTAAAATACAGTAAACACGTTTTAACAAGGTTCCAGCGGCAGATAGAGAAAGGAAATGGGATGTGAGAACACGGGCCCCACAGTTGCAGGCTGGGCAGTTCCCAGCTGCTCTTAAATGAGAGGGAGATAGGAGCTAAGTCTGACTCAGAGCCAGCAGGGAGGGGCCAGGCCTTGAGCTTTTCCCTCTTGGCTGCCATCTCTGCTTTGTGTATCTGTTGTCCTGCTGCTTTTCCCTTCAAGACAGATTTACAAGTTCAGAAATACTGGCATCCTTTCCACCCACATTTGTCCTCCTGAGATTGTTCAGTAGAGGATCCTGAGGTTGCTTCCTTAGTGGTGCAATTTGAGGGTATCAGGTCACTTGCAGATAAGAAACACACAAATTGTGTGCAAATGCAACAGAAATCTTACCCAGAGAGCTCTGTCAACAAGTGTTTTCAACATAATGGCATATAAAACCTTGTAGCAGACTTTTCTTCCTCTTCAAAGGAAAGCTTCTGGACCATAAACTAGAACCATGAAAGCAGACTCTATGGGACTGGCATATGGTGATTCACATTTTTAACACTCAACTAGGATCATTCCTCAGCACACAAACATACAGATGGAAGCAACTGATTTCTCCGTTTCAAGATAGGATTCAGTTAAGGTGACTACAGTGTCATTTTCAAACAATTGGCAAATATAATTATGTACACGCCCAAGTCATTGCTTGGAAATCTGATAATTTAGCATGATATGGAAAAGATTGCTACTGTTTCTTGCTATTTGCTTTGTAGTTTTCTAGATTTCACACAATGTCATGGTTTTAAACACAATGGACAACTCAAATGCATGTATCTGCACTTAACCCTTGGAACTCTGGTTCCTTCTATCAACCTACTCAAAATCTGTGTGTAACACTCAAAATTTAACCAATTTAGCACTAAATTTATGATTTCTTCCTCAAAATCTTCCACTTCTATCATTATCTTCATGTCTTATTTGGCTACTGTGAATCTAGTAGTTTAGGTTAAACTCTTGGAGGAATTGCTGAGTCCTATCCCTCCTACTTTTGTATTCACTTTGTTCAGTGCACTGGTAGAATACTTGGGATCAAGGCTGTTGTCACAGCATATTTATTAACAATTTCTCCTTCCATGCTGGAAAGGCTTTGGGGGTTATGGTCAACCACTGCAGTCTTACATACAGTTATCTCTACCCGCAAAACATAATCAGGATCAGGCCATAGCTTGCATGTTTACCTGTCCCACCCTGGTTCACGTCACCATCTTTTGTCTAAAAATGTCACAGTCTCCACCCTCCACACTTGTCCTCTTCCATTATTACATCACATCTGATGAGATTACACAGATTTTCTAGAGCCTTGACGACAGATCATCACAAACTGAGTAGCCTAAAAGTAGAAACATGTTAATAGCTTAGGCCTCAAACTACTCTAGTATAACCTTACCTTAAGTGGAGTTCTGCAAAGACTCCTTTCCAAAGAAAGTCACATTCAGGCGTTCAAGATTTGAACAGATCTGTAAGGGTGGAGGCACAATTTAATCTAAAACTGCAACTGATTTAAAACATACAGACTATAGAGAAGAGTGAAAGGTAAAAGGGATGTTAAAAAAAATGTGTCCCTCTGCATGAAAATATGTCCCCAAAGCATGAATTATAAAGAAAAAGAGAAAACAGATTCCTAGGGGGGAAATCTGATGAGTGCTAGCAATTCTTGACATCTCTGTAGAAAACGTTAAGGAGGAAAACAATGTTTCCATCAAGATTGAGTTAAACTAGTACTGTAGGTATCTTTACATAATGCGGTAAACAGACCTGAGGAAAAAGTGTGCCAAAAAGGTAGTACAATAATCCATCTATGAATCAAAGTCTAAAAACTAGAACACAAAATAAGACTCAATGTGGCGTCTCAGGTGTGCTCTGAACTGAGGAGAAAGTATTTTAAAGATAAGAGTCCTGGGACAGTTAAAAAGTGATATTGTTGATTACATCATGATATCAATATTTCATTTCTTGATTTAAACTTTGCACTAAAAATGTGTTTCAGATGTGCTTGTTGTTGGAAAATACACAATTATCTAGGGATAAAGAAATCAATGTCTTCGACTCACTCAATAAAGGGACCATTGTGGAGCCAGGGGGACAAACTGCAAATAATTCAATTTGAGTTAAGGATAAAGGAAAGTCACACTCGCTATTCTTGAAATTTTATGTATGTTTCAGAGAATATAATGTCACAAATGACTGTGTTTTATAAGTTTATTTTGCAAATCTTCTAACATAAAAAGAGAAAATTCTCAATTACTCATTTTATTAACATGACACACAAAATTCCAAGAGGAAATGGAAGAGTTGATATCCATGACCAGAAAATATTTTACCACAGTGGCTCTAAAGGGCTTACTGCCTGAAAAAAAGAAAATGCTCTTCAGCTTGGAACGTACGTAGAAAATTCTATTAAGTATCACTTAAAGATTTGTTGCAATGAACACATAGGTGAAATTTCTGTCATGTTGCCTAATTATATTGAAATTCTGTGATTGTTGTAGATATTTACTTAATCACAAAGCAAGTGGAGCTTATTCAATGAAATATGATGGCACCATGAGGAATTTAGTCCCTGTAAAAAATACAGAAATGCAAATCAGAAAACCAGAAAGGCAAAATTTAGCAAAGGTCTGCCAAAAGCTACTGAGAGTGTGGGAAGTTTTGCAGATGTGCATTGCGAGCAACAGGGATACGAAGCTGGAGAAATATGCCAGACAATGGGTAAACGTCTCCTTCTTTCACTGTACAGCTAAATTTGATTTTGTGCTTGACTAATGTCCTACTAATTTTAATTTATCTTCCCACTTTATATGAGGAACTGGTCAGTGTAGTTCAATTCAGATTTTCTAGTTAACCAGGAAGTCATATATTTTTTTTGTACTGGGACTGGTAAACCAGCACTCCAGTTAATGTATCAGCCCCTGTAAGTAATGTTGGCACAAACTATTATCCCAGGGACTAAATATCTCCTGCTGCAAGAATAAATGAGACTTTTAGATCATAACTTCTAATGATCAAACCCTGGGCTACAGTAATTTTTTTTTAGAGCAAAATCACCAGGAGGCTCTAATTAGGCAGACAGGCTGTCTCCCTTAGTTTGTGTCATAGAGTAGAAAATATTATCCTTATTTTTGATTCTATCTCTTTTCTGTGACAACAATCAGGTTTTCCTTTGGGAAACTAATCATCTTCCATTTTTATTTTGCAACTTAGATGAGAAGGGTTTAAAATGTGGTCAACTGCATTATCGCACCAGAGTCCTTCAACAAATACAGAACCATCCCAGTGCAAGCCAGTGAAGACTGTCCTCTTGATTTCTGCTTTAGTCACAGAAATAGACAGACTTTCTACCCTGGAGCTGCTGGTAGCTGTCCTTTTTAGTAAGAAGCAAGGGTAAGGTACACATTCACGGCACTATCATGAATGCTCCTGACCTAAGTATACAAACATCTTCCATGTATGTGAGCCAGTACATCATTTTACTGGCTTCAGAATGACTTTGAAAATCATATTTTTGATTTTTATCCAAGTAGTTCCTCTCTCATACATACATGAAACAAAAGTCTCAGAAATCATGATATGCAGAATTTGGGATCCCATCTATGACTAGAGGAATACTGAAATGTGAATAGTGTGATCAAGACAATGTACTGCCTGACACAGAGAAAGGGAGCAGTGAATCTTCTTTGTGAGATGTGGTGTGCTGTAGAGGAGGGGTCAGAGGCTGCAGGGCGCATGCATAGGGGTACAGCTCCTCTCTCAGTGCATCATTTCTTTTTCATCTTCAGATTTTCAACATCAGCCCTGGGCCTATCCATAAATACAGGAATACTGGCCCTCAATGAATATTCTTTCAATAAATGAATGAACAGATCAATATGGTAGGGGAACTTATGTGAAATTTAAATGTAATGGCACAGATGACATTTGGAGGGCAATGAGAGGATTCATGTCAGCAGTGGTGGTGCATAGAGACATTGGTAGAATCCCTCCCCAAATTCTGAGAATCCTGGCGATTGAGACTTCCCCTTGATCAGAGAGGAAAGACCTGATGCCTTCAAAGTGAGAACAGAAGCAGAAGCAGCAGTAAAGTGCCAGATGCTTCGCCTTGCCTCAGGCATTACTGGTGACAACTGTCAGGCTTGAACATTCCTAAAAAGACTGTTCTATGTGCTGCTAAACCGCACCCAAGAGGCCCTCCTCTTTCTTCATTCTTGATCGAAATGTAGCCATGGCTCTAGTTTGCAGATCAGATGGCATTTTCTCATCCCTGTCTTCTCAAGGGCTGAAAAAATTGTACCTTTAACATCGAACCAAACCACCAGAAAGGCTTCCGTGATGCCTCTGTTTGATGCGGCAGGCAGAAAATGATGCCTGTATGCGTGTGGCTTCTTTGATGATCATCTGATTGCTGGACCTGACTTTATACATGTGGTGTATCAGACTTCAGCAGCAATAATCGATTTGGAAATAAAGATATAAAAATCTCTACATTTGTTTTATTTTAATACAGGATTTTCAACTTCAAAAAGCAGGTATGGGAAAAAAAGGTTTTTTGGCTGTAGCTCTCAGCCCTTAGTATCACCAGGCAGAATCATGTGGATTCTGTGTGAGTGAAGCTATTTTGGAGCGCGCAGGGCAAGACCCAGTATGGACAGCTGGGTGAACAGATGCATTTCCTGTGCATCAGGTGCAGTGTTTCCAAGCAGCACATACAGTATGAAGTATCTTTCAGGAGCTCATCTTGCCCTCTTTGAAATGAGATGTTAGGCTACATTTCAAAAAAAAATTCCTAGAGGAAGGATTCAGGATAAATGAACTATCAGAGTGTCTACACAAACTGCAGCCAATCTCAAAAAGATTTCAGTGGTGACGGAATCTGAAGTCACAAAGCAAGCTGTACTTTACTGATTTTCATAAACATGATTCTCAACATTCTAGGGTCACAGTAAAAGCAAAGAAAATGGCTAGAAATGAACAGCTGGTCAGTGCCCAGGAGCTCAAGAAGAGTGATGGCTTGTGTTTCTAGTGTGTTTCTACTGAGAATGTCCGTACATTTCCTATCCACATTACAGCCTGGCAATATGGTGGGAGTAAAGGGAGAAGTTATTACTCCCAATTTATAAGAGGAAAGCAGAGTCAAGACATCAGTTTGATTCCAGGACACATTTTGAGTCACAGCAGAGTATTCACCTTGAGTCTCAATGCAGTGCTCTGTTCTACAGATAACATCACAAAACAAGCACATGAGGACTAAAAAATACACTACTTAGGGCTGGGGGTTTAGCTCAGCAGTGTAATCACCTGCCTGGCTAAACACAAGGTCATGAGTTCAAATCCCCAGTACCAAAAAACAAACAAGACAAAAAATACACTGCTTAACACATGAGTACCTTCAGTTTTAATGACAAAAATACACACCAGAGTTGTAGTTTACAAAGCATATTATATGGTCTATGTAGAGAAACTGAGGCATGTTAATTCTCCAAGGAACAAGGTACACAACAAGGCATGAAACAAACAAAAGGCAATTTTGAATTTAAATTTGTGGGTTTTAAAATTAAGTTTTCATCACTTAGAAGAAATTACAATTATTTTTTTCTGTTCTCTATCCTAAATTTGGATGTCAGAAAATAAGATCACTGGCAGCTTCTCAGTTCTGAAAGAGAAATAATTCCCAGAAAGGTGACTTGTTTGGCCTATTTATCCTCTTCCCTCCGTTTTTGTTCTAATCAAATGTGGAGATTCTGGATTTATAATTACAAATATTCCTGTTGTAGCTGTATAAATGGAGAGGGAAGAAGTTTTTAGAAAAGGAAGGTGTCCATTAAAGACATATAAATTCCTTTTTAGTCATCTTTTAAATGACAAATATTGAGAACAAAAGCACAGCTTAGCAGCTATAAGTGGACAGTGGCTTAACTCTGTGTAGTTTACCAACTGTGTTCAAAACATATACAAAAAACAGAGTAAGATCAACGAGCCCCAAAGCCAGGATGGCAATTTTGCTTCTTGAAAATGCTTGAAGTTTGAAGATGTCCCTCGACCTCTGTGAGGACTCTGTCTTGTGAGCGACACCTGAGAAGACAGCCAGATTCATTACAATGTCCACTTGTTACACAGCAGGATACACACAGGGAATGTGAAAGACACACACTGGACTTAGCAGAAGTTTCCAGCCAGGATACGCACTTACAACACGTGATACAAACTTGGCCACTTAGTCAACCTATCTTCAAAGCAATTAGGGATAGTACGTTTTAATACTGAGCTTTCTAGCCAGAACTATGTGCAATGGAAAGTTGTAGTCATTCTTGGTGCAGATTAGGAGATAATATATTGAGGATGCCTAGAAATTTTTCTAGTAATGGTAGCCCCAAAGTACATGCAATACATTCATTTTCTCATGGATACCTACTTTCTGAAGATAGTTTCTTAGGTATATTCATATGAAGGCATTGCCCGAGTGCGATCCACCTCAGAAGGAAGTGTTATCACCTTATACCAGAAGTCAAGAACAAGACTAAAACATAGATATCTTAGAGTTTGTGAGACAGAGTATCAAAGAGACCATGGACAAGAAGTGAATGGAGGGATGAGGCCCAGGCTGTTAAAACATTATTTGTAGAAATACGTGGCTGGGAGCCTGATAAAGCCCTGGGGATCATAGTTAGCCAACACTACCCTACTCAGTACCAGCTGTCCCTCTCTGCTCTATGGTCTGAAAGCCAGCACTATCATAAGAGCAGAGTAGTGTGGAATAGTCATGGTGGGACAGAGACCCAACTGCATGTCCATAGTTGAACTAATGGAAAGATATTATCACTCCAAACATGTGGGGAAAATACCCTTAAAATGTTCAGAGTTGCTTAAGATGGTTCAACAGTTTCAGGCTGTTAAACTCATCAGTTCTATAATTTAAATTTCAGGAAAATCCAGAACAAATACTCCTACTTTCAGAAACAGAGAACGAAAACTTTATTTTATTTTATTGCTTTCAATTAAGCCTCCTTTAGTAAACGTGAGGCTAGTGATTAAAAAGTCTCATGACAAACTCGGGATGAAAGGGAGTATTATGTGGAAGGGGAAGCTATTTGGAGTTGTGGTGAATAATTCTACTCAAGACATGTGCCTTAGGCTGGCTGACGGTAGGTTTAACATGAGGAAAAACAGACTGGATTATGAAAATGCTTCTGGTTTTTTATGTATGAACCCAATGCTAAAATACATTATTTATAAATTACTATTTTATTGTCTGGAAAGGACGGTGGGTGAATGGTTTCTGGCCAAAGTTTGAATTGAATACCTTGTTGTTTCCTCTATTTCTTTGAATTATGTGAACATTAACTTATTTTTGAAGTGAAAAATGTGCTTATAAAAATAGAAATCTCCAAACAATACTTAAAATCCAAACCTAGAGGTTATATTATTTATTCCAGGAGAATGAACAAACTGGGCTTGTTTCTCATGATCTGAATATGTATTTTATGTTACTTCCTTAAGTTCTTAAAGTTGGGTGTTTATTGATATTTTTGTACAGTACACATTGGACTCCTTGGCATTCTTTTTCAGTCTCTTTTCTCTGTAATAATAGTTTTAGAAATTGTGTAATTAAAAAAAACCTGTAGTATATACACTGAGGAACTTACCTAGCCAGGTGTTCATTATAAATTTGTTTTCACATGAAATTTTCACCAAATATCACTGTATAAAATTCTAGTGGTGAATAAAACAGGCCAAACAGGCAAAAGGTAGCATCAGAACAAAGTAGACCAGGTTATGACTTCGACACATTTCAAGTATTTGTGTATCAGTAGTAGCCGATAAATGAAATCCAGTAAATCTAATATACTTAAAAAGGGAATTTTAATAACTAATTTTGTATTTCCATGCCTTTGTAATTGAATTTAAAAGAATTATGCACATTGTATCCAATATTCTTCATAATTAGGGTAAATTAATTAGCTTTTAATAAAAGTCAGCTAAGTAGTCAATAGAGAAAAAGTACTCATGAATTAATATATAATATTTTAAAATGCATACCATATTTAACTTCTTCCACTGATTGTTGAGTACTATGTCACAACCTTTCCTTAATACTGACTAGTAATTTATAACTGCTATCATAAAATGAATTTATTAGAGCAATTCAGTCTTAGCTACAGAAAAGTCACCTACCTGTAAACATGTTGAATGGTGTTATGATTTATATCTAGATGTCCCCCCGAAGGCTTATGTGCTCACAGTTGGGGATTCTGGGAAGTGACTGGGTCATGGGTGTGTGATCCTCATCACTGGATTAGTCCACAGATGAGTTTGTAGCTAGATGCGATACTGGAAGGTGAGGCCTGGTGGGAAGAGGTGGGTAACTTTGAACATGGCCTGGAAGAGTACAGGACCCTCCTCCTCCCTTGATCCTTTGCAGCTTCCTGCCTGTCATGCCGTGAGCTCTGCCTCCTCTCCCATGTCCCTTTGCATGTCACCCTGCCTTACAAACAGCTGACTGTGAACTGAAACTTCTACAAACTGGAACACTTCCTCCTTTGCATTGTAGATACCAGCTATTGTGCCTCAGCAATGAGAAAGTAAAACAGACACATTAAGCATACAAAAAAATCATATGAATAGACAATAAACATTTCAAAAAGTACTCAAATACTATTTAAAAATGCAACTTAAAATCAAAATAAAGTACCGTAGGAGATCCATCAAAAACCTGAAGTATAAAGGAGTGATAATGTCAAGCATCAACAAAGATATGGAACAATTAACCTTTATTTAGGGTGGAAATGCAAAATAAATTCAATCGTCTTGATAAGTTTCTGGACGTTTCAATAATTCATATCTAACCTGCATACCAATAACTCTAGCAGGTATTTTTTTTTAAAGAGAAGTGAAGATGTATGTTAACAATGAGTTAGATACAGTTATGCTTACAACAGCTTTATTCATAACAACTTTGGGCTGGAAGCAGCCCTTATGTACACGAGTAGGAGAATGGATAAAGACATTATAGTTTACAGTGGTGTAATACATGAAAAGCAACCAACTTCTAATACAGCAAATGAATCTCCAAATTTCTTCCACGAATTTCAGGAACATGTTGAGTGAACAAAATTTTTCACAAAAATGTCCAAAATCTATGAATCCTTTTAAAATGAAGTTTACCTTGTGTAAGTTTATAAAATAGGCAGGGTAATATATCACAAAAAACTTGTGTTTAATTCTGAGAATGTGTTTTGACAACTATATATACAGTGTCTAACAACTTCAGTTATACCAAGTTAAATGTTTAGGTATTATATTGCCTCTTCAATCAATGACTAGCAACTCAGTGACAAACATCTGTTCTCCCAATACTCTGGCAAGGCAGAGGGGTAAGATCACCAGACTGAGTCTAGCCTGGGCTACTAGACAACTTAGGGAAAGCCTGTTTCAAAATGAAAAATTGTGTGAAAAAAAGAAGGCTCTGGGGAATTAGCTCAGGGGAAAGGATCTCAGTTCAATCCCCATACAAAAATAAGAGAGAGAAAAAAGAGTGGAAAATTAGCATTTATGGCACTAATGTTCCATAACACAGTGATCTTGAAACATTACAATGTATGTTTTCTTATACATACATATGTAATCCATAAAATACCAAATTAAATCTACATTTATACTCACAGAGAAATTATACAAACAGGTTTGGGGAGAAAAACACCTGAACGTGTATTTGGAAATTGGGTTGGAAGGCAGAAAACTGTGTCAGATTCCCAAAGTTAGTCTCCCAGCCTGGCATTCACTTTATATGAACTAAAAATCAGAATGTTTTGCAATGAATGTTAAGAAAATCACTTAATCAGTTAATCTTCAGTGAGTGGAAGCATGGTGAAAGTAGATTAATGATGTTTTCAAGATAGCTCTATTTTATTGGCCCTGAGACACTTTAGTAAACAAATTTTCACATTTCCTAATACCATAGCACTTTGTCATATGTACTTTGCTAATCCAAGTATATTTGAAACTCATAATCTGTAAAGCAAAACCTCATAATTAGAGAGGATATTTGAAGTCAGTTAGTGATTTCAACAACCACACTGCTGGCACATTTCTCCCAGGACGTGCCCGTAGAGTGGATTGAAAACACAGATGCGTAACTGTGGTCACAATAACCATTAGTGGATTATGGATCCAGGGACCCAGGGATGCTAAACATATTTTTCCTCATACTTGTCCTGCATGGCAAAGTATTATTTCTTCCCCAAATGCTAACATTGATTCTTGAGATTCATCAACTCTCCTCTGATGGATTTCCACAGTCCTGAGAGGAAAGTCCTGCCCTGTTATCACAGCCTGTAGGCGAGTGAGTATCCAATCTGTGGATGCTTCTCAGACCTCATGTCATTTCACCCCCTTCCTCCCTCAGAATCTTATCGGACGTAGAGGCCTTCCTTTCCATGAACTTCCAGAAGTACATTTCGGCTCAGTGAACCAATGTCTGCTGTGTCTGTATTGTTCTTTTTATTCCAGTGGCATCCTAAAATACTTCATTGTATTTACAATAGTGTCCCCAGCTTTGCACATCAGCTCCTGTCTTCGCCTATTTAATTTTCTTTACCGCTTATCACATTTCCATGTTATTCATTTAATTTCCATTTTTTTCTCATCTCTCTAGAATAAACATTTGTCAAACCTAGAACCTGAAAAAAACTAGAAAATTTAGGTACCTAATAAGATTTCTGTATTTATTGAATGTGTGAACAAACAAGTGAGTATGTTTAAGTTCCAAAACTTTTCCTATAAGAATCCTTTAGGGGGACTTAAAATAAAGATTCCAGGGTCTAAAGTGCTTGGCTCAGATGCTTCAGCAAGGTATGAGAATAATATAAATGTATTGACACTGAAAACATGTTCATGGCATTCTGATAAGTAACCATGGGGAAGCTGATGTCTAAGATCTTTCTGTCTTCCTACAAGTATAACATCTGTTACAAGTTAATTCTATGACACATGCTTTGAATTCATAACTACTAGGTAGTAGCATATTGTTTCTATTTTTTAGATTTTGTTAACTCATCATCTTTAGACAAATGGTTTCTCTTTTCTGTCATAGATAATTCATTTTATGCATATTTAGTGGCTCTGGTTGCATCTTCCTACATGATGCTGCTGAAGCGAAATTCCTCCACTTTCAGACACTTGTTTCTTGCTCTTTAGTAAGATTCAGTAAGGTGAGAAGCAACAAAGAAAGAAAGGAATCTTTCTCCAGTTGAAAGCTCTTTCTAGCTAACGGGCCAGTGCTTGCTTTCCAGGAACTGAACTGGAGTCAGATTTAATGGGGGGGGGGTGTTAACAAGCTGTATTTCTGGCATATGCTTAAGCAGGTTGGAAAGAATGAAATGGAGAAATGTATCCTTTCAGCTGTCTCCTACTCCATACACCACAGACACTTGGGAAATTGATTATTAGTAAATATACAAAATTTTCAAACACTGAAAGCAGGCTTAGATGTTTTGAGAAGCTCAAATTAAATGTTGAATATTTTATGAAAGCTTTGAGTGGTAATGTTTGCTTCATCTGATATGTTCTTACTGCAGAGAAAAAAATGAAAAGAATTGGAAAGATGAAAACAGCATTGCAGAGAGTTCTGAAACTCCTAGGACAGAAGGGCCCCTTCCTCCTCCGTGAGATCACGGGGAGGTGACATCAGCCACAATGCGATTGCCACGAAATTGCTAACCCCCGGAAGTGAAGAATAGTTAAATATGAATTTCAGTTAACTTTTTAAAATGTAATTATATTTCATGCAAGATCTGAGACATAGTTAGACTAAAAATTATTTTTATTCTTCTGGAATTCAAATGTAACTTGGCATTATTACTTTATACGGTAAACCAAATATAGAGAAAGAAAAGCTGGCCTTGACTTTATACTAGGACATTGTTTATGACTCTGAAAGAACCTTTAGGAAAGACAGAGGCAAGGTCATGCCTCAGCGGAAGCAAATGCTGTTTGCTTTCAGAGCATGCAGTTTAAGGAGACCCTTACTCCAGGATCACCCCATAGCAGAATCATTACTTCCGACGCCCTCAGAGTGAACACCTTTACGAAATATGTACACTGGATACCTCTTAGGCCTCTATCTAGTCCTGACCTGAATGCAGATATGTAGTCACTTTTTCACTGTCTTTTTGCAATTCAAAAATTGAGGTAAAATAAAGTCAGGAATGAATTTATTTCATTTCTTATCAGGAAAGCATTAATTGTGTTCTACTATTCATGCATACATGCCAATTACTCCATCCTTTGTTATTACAAGAATGAGAAAGGGAAACACATATTCAAATTTTCAATTAAATACTTTTAAGAAGCCACTAAACACCGCATATTCAGCTCAGAGCTAAGAGAATACAATAGCAAAGGAGCGCGCAAGATCTCCATTTTCATACAGCTCATATTCAAATGGAAAAGTGAAAGGAAAAGCTGGCGAAAGGAAAGACAAAGCTGGTGGTTTGAGGTGGCAGCTAAGCCAAGTCATAAAAATCTCAAGAAAGTGATATTTGGGTCCCTGAGTCAAACTAAGATTAAAGGCAGGAACAATGGGAAGACATGGTGATCGCAAGAAAAAGACAGAAATTTTGGCAGCTACAGAAATTCAGCAAGGAAACAAGGACTGGAGTTGAGATTAGACTGTTAGAGCAGATCAAGAGAGATTTCATGCATTATTGGTCTTTACCTAAAATGAAAAGTGTAGTCAGAGTGGGGTGTTCGACAGAAAATTTGGAGGAAAATGAGAGTCACAAAAAAAGCAGGAGCAGACAAAAATTATAATAATTTGGCTCCCATTTCAAACATTACTATTATTCCCCATGCAGTCCTTGACTTGAAGTCTGAAGCACTGGGAGAGATAGCTAGGCAATGAGCAATTTTATCACAAGAAAATCTTCCATTTGCCTTATTCCACTTAATTTTGGGGCTCAACTTCACATGGCTCATCATGGTCATGTGATTTTTTTAAAAGAGTCAAAAGTGAAATGTTATGTAAAACAGAAAAAAAGTCCATCGGTCCCATCATCTTGTTTTAACTTCACTGTAAATCATTGTATTTAGGTCGTTATGGTTTATATCACAGGGGGTTTTAAGGAATAACGAAAATGATTTTCAGTACTAAATGATTTTAAGTGGCAGCTTTTATCCAGATTACGAAGTAAGTGACAGTCTGAGGCTGGGTAATTTCTGATTTCTTTACTAAATGTGATGAAGTAGAGCAAGCTTCAGAAAGATCGTCTCTTCATCATGATCCCACAAAAGCCTGGCTTTATCTGCTGCCACAACATTCTTCAGGCACAATCTTAAAGGCAGATCCTCCTTGGAAAATTGTTACAGGAAGGTAAATGACAAGCAGAACAACAAGAGAAGTGACATAAAATAAAACCGAGCTCCTTGTGACATATTGGAGAAATAACAGAAAGGAAGAAAAGAGCAAAGAACTTTGTCTAGTTACCGACGAAGACTTAGCTCTTGTGTATTATGTTATAGTAACTCTTGACATTCTGGGGAAAAAAAATGAAACTTTTAAAAGAGAAAGATAATGATATGTATAAATGTATAAATATGGAACTTTGAATGATTTTATGTGTCACGTGGTTTAAATGACATTCCTCAAAATATACGCTGCTGTCCAAATGCCCAGAAATTAATGTTGTTATCTCATTTGGATAAAGGGAGACTGCACACATAACTAGGTAAACTGAGGATGTTCTGGAAAAGGCTAGGTGTGCAATCTAGGAAAACAAGAAGTGGAGAAGAGACACAGGCAGAGGAATAGGAGATGCCCTGTGAAAAGCCAGTGAAGACGGGAGAACGCAGCGGGTGGAGTCATCAGCGCCACACTGTGAAGCACTAAGGTTGGCTGGAAACTTCCAGAAGCTGGAAGAGGCCAGGAAGATCCTCTTCTAGCACCTGCAGAGAGAGCAAGATCCTCCCACCACCTGGACTCCAAACTTGATCTCTAGAAAAAAAAAATGTGAAAAAATAAAATCCTATTGTATATAGCCACCCCACTTGCAGCCTAGAAAACTGATACAATGGGATTCGTTGAATTTCGTCGGTCGTAAAGCCAAACCTGATGAATTTTCATAGTGTTTTGTGAAAAGGAAATTAAAAAGGAATGATACTCAAGAGTATTTGCACATTGATGGACCCCGTATTGAACTCTATCACAGGCATGGTTGTAGTCTGGCAGAGAAATACCTAAGTCCTATTAAATTAAAGGCACTAAAATAAGAAAACTAATGTAACTACGATATCAGTAAAGCAAAACCACATGTGTGCCAATTAATCCCACTTTGATGAAGACATTGGAGTGAACTGGCCAAGCCATTCCTCATAGCAATGATGTGTTTATGACTGTATGCATTTAGTAGAAAAGCGAGCAATTTCCTAGGACTCCATGCTCAAGACATTTTTGAGACATCTAAAGCTGCTTAAAATCAGAGTAAGTACAAACATATTTTGCATGGTCAGAGCGATGTGCTCATCTTACTTTGTGACTTTCAACTGACTACAAGTTAATTTCCTTCTCTGGGTTGCCAGGGAGAATTACAGAGGAATATTGTTATTTTACAACATGTTGCTAAAATTGCTCTCTCTGCCCTTACTAAAGTCAAGGACATTGAGAGTACCTCAAGGAGTTAGGGCAAGAGAAGAAAATAAAAACAAAGAAAGATTGCAAAGCAGGCACTATTTTCACTGACATTAATTCCAGTGATACATAATATTTAAAGGACTGGGCTATTAAACTTCAAGTAGCAAGTACGATTAATAAAGTACTATGTAAATAACTTAATGTCTTCCAAGTAGATCTTGATGGTTCCTCAGATATCAGTTTTATACATTTGGTCCCACACATTAACTTTTTAAACACTCAGTAACAGTCCACGTTAAGAATTTTATGGGAATTTTTTTCACTAGAATAACCACCTTTATGATGTTTAGAAGTTTCAGAATCTGAAAGTCATTATGTGAGTGTCCTGTCAATATCAAATGAGTGCTAGTGGATAGCAGTCAAAGTTTAGACAACTTGGAAGATCATTTTAATTGTACTGTGGTGATTAGCAGATAATCTAGAATTCACACGTGTTCAAAGAAAATCTAAACTGATTTGCTTAAGCTAAATGTAAGATGTATCATCACTGAAATATCTGGCCAAGTGCGGCATAACTTTCATTTCTAAATGTAATGAACTTACAAGTAGTTATCTAATAGAAAATGCAAAACAAAACTGAAACTGAAACTATTTAAGATCAGGCAAAATTGCTGTTCAACCCCTTTGCAGGTTGTCTAATTGGATTCTTTCTTATTACCTATTGTAACATAGGAGTTCCTTATACATTCAGAAAACTGTTCACTTTTACCAGGTACATAGTTTGCAAATATTTCATCTGTTTCCATCAGTAGCTCTTTTTCTTTAATAACTATTTCATTTACCATGAGAGGATTTTTAGTTTGATATATTTCTATCTGTTCATTTTTGCTTTTGTTAGTTGTGCATTTGATGGCATATCCAAGAAATAATTGCCAAAATTAATGTCATTAAAATTTTATCTAGGTTTTCTTTTAAGAGCTTTATAGTTTCAAATATTAAGTTAGTGAATAGGTCTTTAATCCACTTTGAGTTCTAGTTTTAAATATAGTTAAGAGTAAATTTCAATATTGTGTATGTGGATACACAGTACAGAAGAAATTAGTGTTTAATCACTTGCACTTTTGGGATCTTTGATGTAGACCAATTCACCATGTGGATTTACTTCTGATGTAATGGAAATGTATGGATTTGGTAACCAGTTCACCATGTGGATTTACTTCCGAGCTATGGATTTGGTAACATTGATCTCTATATGCATATTCCTATACCAAATGCTGAAATGTTTGACATACTGTATATCTGTAACATATGTCAAAAATCAGGAAGCATGATGTCTCCAAAAATGTTCTTCTTTCTCAAGATTACTTTAGCTACTTAAGGTTTTTGTGGCCTCTTACATGTTTTATGGCTGTTTTATATTTTGTAAAAATACAAATTGACTGTGTAGATTACTCAAGAAGATAATAGGCATTTAAATAATATCAGTTCTTTCAGTTCATGAACATATGATGTCTTTCTGTTTTTTCATAGTTTAATCGTTTAAATCAATATTTAAAAATTTTTAGCACACACAAGTCCTTCATCTTCTTGATCTAGTTTATTCCTAGACATCTAATTTTTTTTTTACTATTGTAACAATTCAACAGCATAAAATGTTTAATTCTATTAGGATATAGGCAAGAGTCTTGGATAAACACTTCTTGAAAGAAGACATAATTAATTAGCACTTATATAAAAAGATATGCAAGATCATTAGTCATGAGGGAAATAAAAAAAAGCCAAAGTAAAATCTTGGCTCACACCTCATAGGCAAATTACTATAAAAAATAAAAGATTAAGAATGCTAGCCAGACATGGTGGTGCATGCCTGTAATCTCAGCACTTGGGAGGCTGAGGCAAGAAGATATGATTTCAAGACCAGCCTGGGTTACAAAGTAAGTTCAAGGTCATCAGGAACTGCATAGCAAGACCCCCTTTCAAAAAAAAAAAAAAATACTGTCAAGAATGAAGATAAAACAGAACATTGTTAGAGGGAAATAAATCAGACAAAGAAGTTTAAATAGTTCATGGTTTCTTTTATAAGAGAAATTCAAAGATTAAACAACTGAAAAAGTAAAATAAAAGATAGACAATGGGGAACAGGAAGATAGACTTTTAATGTGAAGCAGACCTCAAGATGGGGAGATGGGAGGAGTTGGGGGAGGGGAAGGGAGTAAGGGTTAACACACCATGTGTGTGCACCAGGTCCCCATGATACATGCATTTATTATGCATGGCAAACACGTACTACTAAAAAATACGGTGTGACAGGGATATAAAACGTGGCCAGCTGCTAGGAAAAAACCAGAAACAAATTAAAGATAGATCTTTTTTAAAGTATAGAGTGAAAATGTTCAAATGGGAAGAAGGACTGGGAAGGGTAGAGTGAGAAAGGAAGAGAAAAGAGAAAAATGGAAACAGCTTTTGTAAATAAAGAGGGGAAGAGGGACTAGGAGATAGGGATGGGAAAGGGGAAAAAAGAAGAAACAGAATATGTCATGTGCAGGTACAAATTCCATAGGACTAATGTGATCATTATCTGTATCTAAAATGTACCAATAAAATTAATTAAAAGATAAAGTGAGAATCACCCCGTGATCCAGCAATCTCCCCATGGCTGTATATCCAAAGAACTGAACTCAGTATCTGAAAGAGATTCTTAAGCTTCTCCTATGCAGGGCACCTCATTCATAATAACCAATATATGGAAATTACTTAAGTGCCCATTGGGGGATGAATGGATAAAGATTGTAGGATGTATTAAGCTGTTAAGAAAAGAAGTAAAAAATGTACCAGGTGCAACATGAATGAGCCTGGAGGACATTATGCTAAGTGAAATGGAAGGACGAATACTGGTTGATTCCCTTTCTGTGCATTCCCTTTAAAAGAGTAGAGTGGAAGTTTCCAGGGGGTGGGGTAAGGGGAAAAGGCGGTTGTTTAACTAATGCACGGTTTCAGCTATGCAAGATGAGTAACTTCTAGAGGTCTGCTGTTACAATCTCATGCGCATGGTAAACAATATTTTATTGGGCCTGTAAAATTTTTCTCAAGAAGAAAAATCTCATGGCAAATGTTCTTAACAAAACAAAAAATTAAAAATTCAAATGAGACATTAGATTTTTTTAAAGTAAGATTGTGGTCTAGAGATACAGGAAATGAAGAGTCCTGTACTAGGATTGCCTCGATTTCTAGCCAGAGGGAATTTCCTGACCACAAACATAGGTAGAACCAAACAGTTCAGAATTACTGAACTGGATGGATGAGATCCGCATTCGCGGGGAGGCTGACAGTTGCATAGAATTGCATTGGAAAAATAGGAGTGGCATATAAAATAACTCAAGAAAAATTCTCAGAAATAAATATAGGATTTCTGTTAAGTATTGAGGAAGCAATTATACAGACAGTGAAACTCCACAGCACCGGACAAAGAACAAATGGCAATGGATGCTGAAGCGCTTCTAGAGCTAGCATCAGGCTGACACTGTGGGGCAGAGCAGGTAAAGTGGAAGATTCTCAGGGACCCCTGTGGTGCTCATTGGACAGTCAGAGAGGTCAGCCTTAGGTGCTTTCTGGAGATTTGCTATAGCAGTTTCAGGGCTAAAGTGGAGTAATTAGTGTCCCAACTGTATATCTAACAAAGGTAGACACTCTTTAATAAAAGAAAACATATTTGAGGTATTCAGCTGTGTAAAATTCAATAATAATAATGTTGGACATATAGAGAAGCAGGGAATATGACCAATAAGCAGGAAAAGATAATCAACTGAAGCACACACTGAAATAGCCAGATAGTGAAATTAGCAAATGAAATTTTATTTAAAAAATGGTATAATTGCCTGCAATTTTTAAAGCAAATAGTAAACATAGGGGAGAGACAGATGGCAGATGAAAAAGCAGAACTAATTGAAACATCCAGAGATTAAAAAAAACTCAAATGGAAATTTGATGAAATGGAAAAAGTACAAGATTAGAAAATTCAAAGTAAAAAAGTGAACTGAAAGACACAGTGTCAAAGTCTATCAAAAATGAAGAACAGTGGAAACAAAGAGACTGAAAGACCTATGGAATAATATCAAGAAATATATCGTACGTGTAATCAGGAAAGAAACAGAAAAAAAGATCTGGGGGAGAGATAAGCAATAAAATTGAACTTTGAGAGATCCAGTGAACCCCCAACTGGACACACACACACACACACACTCACACAGGGGCAAATTATAACCAAACTGTGAAAACCAGCAATAAAGACCCGGGAAGAGTGAAAGTAGACGGAGCGAAAGGACAAATTATATATACAAGTTATGGGATTGAATTGCGTGTGATCCCGTGGAATTTATGTGTTAACAGAACTGTATGACAATCACTGCAGTAGAATTTTAGGACATTGCACCCTAAATCACTCCTAATCTCTTTCATATTCTAACTGCCACAGCCCCCCATGACTACTAATGAGCACTGCTCTGTCTGCACAGAAGTGTAATCATATCCGGTCTTCATTTTTTCACCTAACGTGTTTTTGAGGTTCATTCTTATTGTAATACATACTGGTAGTTCCTTCCTTTTCTATTCATAAATACTATTATAATGATGAACATACCTCCTTTTTTTCATTGAAAATCTTAAAAATTTATTTTAGGAGTACCATTTTGACAGAATTCAAGTATATAATAAGAAAAGCACAACACATAATTTATGCTCACACTAATTTAACCAATCCCAAACCCCTACAATCTCAGTAAAAAACAAAAAAACAAACAAAAATTGAATTCAACTTCTCATTCACGAAAATAACATGGGAAATTTTTAATCAAAATAATAGGAAAAGTAATGCAGTGGGATACCAAATTAAAAGCCAGCTTGGGCAAATTATTCAGACACGAATTATTAAAAAAAAAAAAAAGACTAACGATATATCGCAGAGGTAGAATCCCCAGTATGCAACACTCAATTCAAAAAAAAAATTATAAAAAAAAATCTATTTAAATGACTACAGCAACTTTTGCTGGAAAAAGAATCACAATTCTTGTAATACATGAAATGAAGTATTTAACACCCAAAATTTATACAGAAAGAGGCCACTGAGAACCTGAAAGAGAAACCAAAGTGCTCCTTTGGTAGAAATTGAGAATATACAGGCTAAGATGACCTTGAGACAAGGAAATGCAGAGCCTTGTGTAGCCTCTCACTGCCTCAGTTTCATGTATTATGGCAGTTCTAACCCACGTAATAAACTAAATACAAGTGCTTAAAATTAAAAGTGTCATTATTTACTAATGTGATAATCGTGTACACACGCAATTCAGTGGTTCAAACTCAGCACACTTCCATGCACAGGTAGAAGATCTTTGCATTAGTCAGGTAGGAGGAGTTACTCTACATAACAATCAGAACTTCTCCAAAGGAGGCCTCTCCCTTTCCTTTCCCAGTGTGGAGCCAGGATGACCTGCAGCTGTTGTTTTCTAAGGTCTTCCATTTCCTGCAGCCAAGCAGTGGAAACCCCATTTTCAAGGTGCTGGATTTCAGATGGGAAAGCTCTATATGAACTCACTGCATCTCTTGCCCAAGAGGTGTTCGTGTGGAAACCTGCCTGCTATTTACAGGAAGGAGCCCAGGCCACCTCCCTTACATTGCTGCTCTGGTGGCAGACTCGGTTCCTGCAGCCCTAAATCCCTTTGGATCCTGGTATGGCAAACCATAGTCCGAGAACGGCAACTGGTAATTCCACTGGTAACACCGAGGCGGGCCAGCTGCTGTAGATGATGTCTCCAAAGGTTTGGGTGCTGACCTTGAAATGACACATATTGAATCTAAGCGACCTTGTGTTCCTCTTGGTGCTGGTTTTTTCCCTGTCCATAACGGGCAAAGAAGGGCATAGAATGCTGGCTTTGCCTGTCTGACACTTGGCACTTTCCAAACACTGCACAGATGTATTAGGTTGAGTAGCGTTGTCTGGTGTGGAGTTGGAAGAAGGCCTGCTTGCTGGTGCACCTTGGTACCCCAAGGCACGTATCCATTCCATGTCAACAGTGTGACCAGAAGCTCACAGGAGCTCCCGTGTCCAGTGGGAATCTTCCTTATATCCAGTAAAGCACAGTCGGTTTTGTGTGGTAGTCTCAGGCTGAGCAGCAAAGTCTGCTTTGTGGAAGTCCGTCACATTGTTCCTGGGTGTTTGTGGAGACCAGGAAGTGAGAATTTGGACTGGGAATTCATTTCATTTCCTGACACCAAAGATTCTCCGTGTCTCTGATGGTGGTTGTCTGTGTCTTTTATAGCGGAACCCACTGTCAATGACATACAAATCACAACAGATTGGATTGGCCAGCTCTTCCCTGGTTGTGAAATCAGGTGAGGATTCTGTTCAAATGATTGTTTCAGCATCTGTAAGGTATCCTTTGTCAGTTTGTGTGAAGATCTTCCTTTCTCGGTTCCACATGTCCTTTCTTGTGTTTTGTTTTGATTATCTTTTTTACCTGAAGATCTTTGGAAGCCATGTCCAATGTCCAGTGTACCTTCTTCAAATAGTAGTGCTAGTCAAGCTCACCCTGAATATTCCTGCTGTGCAAGGTGAAGCAAATGTGGAAAACATCTTTTTCCCCCATTCACCTGTGGATAGATATTTGGGACATTTTGCTATTTTGAATGATTTTTTCATGAACATTCATACACAAGTTTCTGAATGGACACCTGCTTTTGCTTCTCTTGGTTAAATACTTAGTAGTGGAATTGATGGGTCATGTGGTAATTCTATGGTTAGCCTTTTAAAAATTGACTAGGCTTTTAATTATGCTCTAAAATGTGTTCATTCAATAGTACAGGGCAGAAGGCTTCCTCCAGGTTATTATATAAAAATCCATTTTGCTTCATTACAGACATACCAATTACCAATTTTTGTTACACGCACTTTCTTTATTTAACTAGTGCTGCATACCATTCTCTTCTGCATTTAAATTTAACTTCAAGTGCTTTTGGTTAAATGGGTACATATAATTAATGCCAAATAATGAGATTTTTTGCATATTAATACATATATATGGCATATTTCAATTCTTTTCAACCCCATTTCTCTGTCTCATTTTCCTCGGCCCCCTCCAGAATCTCTGAAAATCTATCTTTTTATTTCATATCTTGTCTTCTTTTATTCAAATCTGGGTTCATTTATTTTTAGATTGCTCATATAAAGGAACACATGGATATTTAACTTGAGACCGGCTTGTTTTGCTAAACTTGAGCACTTCTACTTTCAACCTTTTTTTCTCCTTATAAATGATGGTCCTTTCTTCATGGCCAAAAAATGCTCCATTGTGTTTGCATAACACATTTTTCTCTATCCATGATTCTTTTGGTGATCATGTAAGTTGTTTGGGTAGTTTAGACATTGTGAACTGTGCTATTGTAAAGATGAGTACGTATGCAGTGTATAAATACTTTGTGACTATATCAAGGAGTGGTGTAGCTGGATCAAACTGTGTATCTGTGTGTGTTGTTTGAGCAATCTCCATGTTGCTTTTTACAGTGGTTGTGCTGGTTTACATTCTTACCAGTACCATAGGAGACTTTCTTTTCCCCACACCCTAGCAAGTATCTCCTGGGCTTGTGTTCTTGATGATAGTCATTCTTATTGGAGTGAGATGGAATCTCAGTGTAGTTTTGATTTGCACTTCTGCAACGACTAAAGAGGTTGAATTTTTTTCTGACAATTATCTGACTTTTGTACATCTTTTTTTAAGAATTTTCTGTTCAAGTCTCTTGTCATAAATCAACTGGGCTGTTTGTTTTTCTTATGTTAAGTTTTGTGAGTTCTTTGTATATTCTAGATATTAACCCTCTATCAGAAGAGGGCTAACCAAACTTTACACCCACTCTGCAGCCTGGCTCTTCACTCTGTCAATTCGTTGAGTTTCCTGTGTGACTAGAGTCCTATTCAGGAAGTCATTTCCTGACTCTGTAGCTTCAGACTTTCCCCTATTTTCTTCCAGGTCTTTGATCTGCTTTTATTTCTGGTTAGTATAGAGTGAGAGTTATGTATCTAATTTTAATCTTCTGGAGGTGGACATCCAGTTTTCCCAGTGCTGTTTGATAAAAGAGGGTCTCTAATCTCCTGTGTATGTTTTTAGTTCCTGTGTCAAAAATCAGATGACTATACTTCCATGGGTTTGCTTTTTTATCTTCTGTTCTAGCATTTTAATTTATATGTCTGTTTTTACATTAGTACCATGTTGTTTTTGTTACTATGTTTTTGTAATATAACTTGAATTTGGGTATTGTGATGTCTCCAGCATTACTCTTTATGTTCAGGGCTGTTTTGGATATTTTGTACTTTCGTATGAATTTTAGGATTACTTTTCTAGTTCTGTGTAGAGTGTTGTTGATATTTTAACAAGGGTAATATTGGCTCTGTATATCACTTCTGATAAATGGTTATATTAATAATAATAGTTCTATCCACCCATGAACAAGAGAGTTATTTCCAAGGGAATTCTAATCTCTGCCTCAATTTATTTCTTCAGTGTCATAATTGTTATTATAAGGTTATTTCATATTTTTGATTTTTGCTATGTCTAATTATTTTCAAGCTCTTATGAATAGAATTTTTTTCCTTATTTCTTCCTAGGAAGATTTATTTTTATCTACAGAAAAGCTATTTTTGTATGCTGATTTTGTGTCCTCCCACTGCTGAATTTATCAGATTGGCAACAATTTGGGTAGAAGTTTTAAGAGTCTTCTATACAAGCAACAATAGTGTCTGCAAGTAGGAAGAATTTGACGCTTCCTTTCTTACTCTTACTCCTTTTCTTTCATTTTCTTTCCTTACTGTCCTGACTAAAGTTTCAAGAACTGTATCAAACTGGAGTAGTGAAAATGGTACCCTGTCTCATTTCTCATCCTAGAGAATTGCTTTCAGTTTTTTCCTTTTAGTATGATGTTGGCTATGGATTTGTTGTATATGACTTTTATCTATATGAGGAATGATATTTCTATACCTATTTTCTTCAGGGTTTTTAGTGTGAAGGAGTGATGAATTTTGTCATAGCTTTCTATCTATTGACACAACCATGCGATTTCTAACTTTGGTTCTGTTTATGTGGTGTGTTAAATTTATTGATTTATATATGTTGAACTACCTTGCACTCCTTGGATGAAATAAGTTGGCTATGATGTACAACCTTTAAAGTATGATGTTGAGTTATGTTTCCAAGAAACTGATTGAAGATTTCTGTGCCTATGTTTACCAAAGATATTGATGTGTAGGTTTCTTTCTTTTCTTTACTTTTTTTTAATTCTTAAGCAGTTTGTGTTTTGGATACATTCATTTTATTTTTTTTTTCTAATCCATGGAAAACTTTGAGAAAGATTGGTCCTAGTTATTCTTTAAAAGTCTGATACTACTGACCTATAAATACATTAAGTTCTGGATTTTTAAAAATTGAGATAGTTTTAATAACTATTTCATGCTTATTGCATGTTATCAATTTAGATTTTTATATCTGTTTGGCTCAATTTTTTGGTCACGTGTCTCTAGGAGTTTAAAAATCACTTGCAGTTTATCCAAATTTTCAAAATAGTTTCTAATAATCTTGTTGATTTCACTGGTGTGTGTTGTAATTTATCAATTTGAGTCTTTTCTTACTTTTGTCAAGTTGGGTTAAAGACTTATCAATCTTGTTTATCTTTCCAGGGAACTGACTCTTTAATTCATGATCCTATTTATTGCTCTCTTGGTCTCTATTCCATCAATTTCTGCTCTGGTCTTTATTATTTCTTTCCTTCTAGTGGATATGGATTTAGTTTTTCTTGTTTTTCTAAGACATTGCTATCCATAATTATGTTATTTATCTGAGCTTGCTCTGTTTTTCCAATGCAAACAATCATAGTTTATAGTTATAAACTTCCACCTTAGAACTACTTTCATTTTCACCCAAAGTGTCTTTTATGTTGTGTTTTCAATGCCGTTTTATTCTAGAAATTTTAAAAACTTCTCCTATGATGTCTTCAATGATCCCTGGCTATTTATGATTGACTCTCTAAGTACTTGTATAGTGTTTATGTCTTTTTTTTACTATTGATTTGAACCCTCATTTTATTGTGATATACTAGAAAAATTGAGATTTTTAAATTTTTTATATTTATTAAAACATACTATACAGGCTAAATTATGATGAGTTTTAGAAAAAGTTTCATGGACTACTGAAAAATATATATATTCTGCTGTTACTGACTGGAATATTCTTAATGTCTGTTAAGTCCATTTGATCTTTCATGTAGTTAAAATTAATGTGTTAATTTTTTATCTGATTGACCTGTCTGTGAGAGTGTGATGCTGAGGTCACTTTGTATAATTGTATTGTGATCTTTCTGGTCCTTTATGTCAAATGATGTTTGTTTTAGAAATTTGGGTGTACAGAACATATGTATACATATATAGCAAAACCTTGGTATCCAAGCATAATTCATTCTGGAAACATGCATATAATCTGAAGGTCTTGTGTACCAACACAAATTTACTCATAATAATAATGGAAACTTAGATAATTTGTTCCACACCCCAAAACTTTCATATAAAAATGATTACATTACTGTAACATGATAAAAATAAAGCAAATACAGACTACACACAAAATAAATTAATCTTCACTCACTTTTAAAAATTTTTGTGGTTGGTGAGGGAGACAAGAGAGGAGGATTGCTAGTGGCACATGCCTATAATCCCAGCATTTACATTGTGTTATTATTTGAAAGGCATCTACTAATTTATTTTACTCGGTGCTTTTCTAGTATTTGATTCATTCCTGATTTTCATTCATCTCCTCCCCCAGTGAGATTAATTCTTTCCCTTGGTATTGTGGTTGCAATTTTTCTCTTTCTCTTTGTGTCATCAAAAGTGGCTGAATTTTGTTTTATATTTCCACCAGCCAGAATGAGGGTTTCTATTTCTCTGTATCCTCACAAACACTTGCATTATTATATTTCTCTTCTTATTATAAACATTATCATGGGAAAGAAGTAATATTTCACTGAGGTTATCATTTATATTTTCCTAGTAGCTAATATTATTCAGCATTTTTTTGTGTGTACATGTCTTTCATGTATTCTTTTATGGAACTGTCTATTCAAATTGTCCATTTCTTTAAGTTTAATTATTTGAACCAATTTTTCAAATGTGATTGTTATTATTGGATTACAAGTATTCTAGATAAAACACCTCATCAGTAGTATGATTTCTAAGTATATAAACTGAAGAATAAAAATATTTATATTTCAATAAAAGCTAATTGTTATTTATTTTCTGGGATATGAGAAATTATTATTAAACTCAGTATCATGAAAATTTATTTTTATGTTTTCTTGAGTTAATAATTTTAGACTTTGCATTTATTTTTTCTTGACTATTTTAAGTTTTGATATAGTATAAGATTGAGGTCTAAATTAATTCTTTTAAGTTTGCATACCCAATTATCTCAACATCACTTCTTTTTTTTTTCAGTTTTATTTATTTTTATTTTGATAAGTATAAAACTGAATGAAATAAAACAGAATAGATCTAATCAAAACAAAATAGTGAAAGTGATACAGAACTTGAAAACAGGATAATAGGAAATCAGCAATGGCTACCATGATACATCTTTTTATCTTCAAAATCGCCACCCATAATATCACACATGGTAAAATCAAATAAAACAAACCAGAACAAAACCAGTGAAAATGGAACATTGAATAAAACAAGACAATAAAATGAAACAAAACAAAACAGAACAATAGGATTTCAAAACAAGGCAGAAGGAAATCCCTCATGTTTGCTGTAATGCATAATATTATCCTCTTAATACATGCTCAGACTACTGCCCTGCAAAATCAATCGAACAGAGCAAGCACTAAGTTGTTTTTGTACCTCAGTTGCTATCAACTCAGCCTGTCCCCCAATCAGCCAGCTGCTTTGCCAGGGTGTGGGTGTTCTTGTCTCTCAGCGCCCCCACTGGTTGGCTCATGGGAAGGGTGAATTGTTTTCTTGCTGTGCTTCTACCAGACCAGCTGGAAGAAGCTTCTGTTTCAGTGGCTTCTGATGACTGCTCTACACCATTTCTTGAAAAATACTCTTTTCTTACTGAGTTGCTGTGGCAAATTTATTGAGACTTGATTACAAATGTGAGAGTTTATTTCTGCACCCTTGATTCTATTTCATTGTTCAATAGGCCGTCTTTAGACAATTTTTAAATTACCTTGATTATGTAACTTTACAGTAACTTTTAAAACTGAAAATTGAAAGGGCCAAAACTTTGTTGCTCATCAAAATTGATTTAACTGTTCCAGACTCTTGCTTTTTCATATGAATCCTAAATGATTTTATTAATTTATTAGAAAGGCATCTGCAATTATGAAAAGGATTATATTACATCTGACCATAATAGAATGTTGCTTCCTAAATAATATTTCTTTTTCATGTATATTTGATATCTTTTCTCACGCTGTATTTTATTTCTTTCAATGATGTGTTGTAGTTTTCAATTTAAATGTCTTCCATTTTTATTATATTTATTCTAAGTTCTACTCATGTTTTCTTATATTGTAATTACTTCGTTTTCTTAACTTCATTGCTGCATTCACTGCTAGTATGTAGAAATATAACTGATTTTTCTATGTTGATCTTATTAACCATAACCTCTTTTAATTCATTTATTAATTGTAGCAATATTTAGTGGTCTCCTTAGAATTTTCTATATGTAAATATGTGAACACAAATATTTTTACTTCTTTCCAATCTGCATAATTTTTTCCTTACTTATTTCTCTGACAAGAATCTCCAATAAAATTTTGACCTGAAGCGGAAAGATCAAGTGTTTCACTGCAATGTATGGTGTTAGTTGAAATCTTTGTCTCTTTTTATGCCGTCAAAGTGAATAAATGATATATTATGTAAATATATTCTCTTGCATGATTTTTAAAATATATGTGGTAGTGACTGGAATCTAAGTTCAGAATGGCATTTAATGAGCACTTTCCCCTTTATAGTTACTTTATTACCTTTTAAGGTAGCTAAGTACCTATATAAGTTACTTCTTCCAAAATCAATAACCATTTTAATTAAATCATTGGTTTATTGACTAAACAATGATTTTTAAAACTTGCTACATTCAGGATATGGTTTTAGGCAGGTAGTTTATATCAGATCTGGGCATCTAGAGACAATGTCACACAGGTTAGCTGCTATCTTCATGAACAAGATCATCTGGTGAAGAGCTATTTTATAAAATGGTACCTAAAAGCAGATCATAAATAATCACAAGTTGTTATTAGAACTGTGAGTCAAATGAAGACATGAAGAAGACTCTTATGAGAGTCAAGGCTCAGGGAAGTTCTGGAAGAAGATAATTAAGGCAAACTCCAAAAGATAAGGAAACAAACATATAAGAGAGGGATAAGAGGAATCCAGCCAGAGAGTACTGAATGTGTGATATACTGAAAGCAGAGATGTATGAGCTAAGGAAGAAGTATTGAAAGAGGAAGCCTCACAAGCAGTCAGCAAAACCTTAATACAGGGCTTTTAGGCTGTGTAAGAAACTTCATCTTAATTCTAAGTCAAGGAACTGAGTATTTCAGTTGCAGGTTAGCAGAACTTTCTGTGTGCCTTACAATAGCTTTCTCTTGCATGACAATAATGTTTTCGGAAACCCTGCTACAACGCAGCATGTATCCATCTAAAAGACTAGGATAAGCATCTGGATAAGTACAGATGTTTTTATAAGATGCATGATGACCCTATAAGAAGAGTTGAAAAGAAGTGAGTGGGTACAGGACTTGCCAATGTATTAGATAAAAATGAGAAAATTGATGAAGTAGGAGGAAATCATTAGATTTGCACTTTGCACAATTGAGTAGAAAACAGTAACCTCTACAGTGAAAAAGGTGCAGATGGAGGATATTTACAGTAGACGAATTATCTTATCTTGCTCCTAAAAACTTTTTTTGGTCATGGTCAGTGATTCCATTGTATTCATTTTTTTTTAAATTTTGTTCTATGTTAGCATTACATATGGGTTTTATTTGTTTGTTTGCTTGCTTTTTGCAGTGTGCTAAATGCCAGTGCCAACTAATGTAAATAAAGATAGGAATTTAATAGAATACTGAAGTTCATTGTAACTAAACCAGTTGCAGGAAGCAAGAAATGCATCAGGCTCTCAAACACAAGTGGCAACTGAAACATGAATGCGTTGGGAAATGCGCCGTTGCCTTTCTCCTCTATGCACGCCGACTTCATCGACTTTCCTTCTTGCTTTTATAGATCTGCTGCGTCCACCTAAGAGGCAATATGGCCCGCATCCTTATTCTTTCTGTATTTCATCTCACATTGCATAAAAGATTGGTATTTATGGAAAACAGATTACTTAGTCAAAGCTCTGAACTAGAGTCTACGTATGTGATTACCTTTTTGGCATTCATGCTCCTTAAGTTTCTCCCCACCACCTTTCTTAAGTTATCCTTATTACTTTTCAGCTGTTTTTTTCTTTTCCAGATTTGATATGTTTAAATATTACACTTGACATATTCTTAGCTTCAGTTCGGATACAAACCTACACTGGCTTAGACTAATCAGCACATCCTATTGACCATCTAAGCCCTAGACAAAGTGGTTGATATGCAGAGACACACACATCTTAATTGGTGCCAATGTACGAGAAGGAACACCGGATTGTCTGTAGGAGTAAAAGCAGATTCTCTGTTTCCCTGGATTGTGTGGTTTACGGATACGGGTTGAGAATTGTAGTACCATTTGGTATTGTGAGGAAAATACCACCACGCTGTGGGATCTATAGGATGGAGTTAGAGAAAGATGTGCACATCATGGATGTAACAAACCACAAACAAGCAGCCTCTGAGCTCTGAAGTGCTTCTTTTGAACACTTTTTGAATACTTCCTTGGCTGCGAATCCAATACTACTTTGAAATCTTCACCCATAGGAGCTCATATGTTCCTTTTACTACTAAGGTTTAAGTTAAATTTATGTCAATTATGCCCAAGAGTTTGAAATAAAAGTACAGCTTTAGATATTTCAACTATTTGGCTCTTAAGACTCAAAATCTTATTAATGAGATTCACCGGCATGGGTCAAGTGTCAACATTGAAGTAATTAATTGTAAAGAAGGTATAAATACAGTAGTCACGTAAGAGTGCTGGTCTCAATGGGACTGTGTTTGGGGGAATAGAAAAGGGTAATTTAAAGAAGGTGGTGGTTGGCTAGGAATATGGGTTTATAACTCTAGACTGACACCTCAGAGGGTCTTTAAACAGTGTTTTTCCCAGGAAACATCAATAAACAATGACTAAATAATATCTTCTGCATACTTTGCCTGGTTTTACTGAACTTGCCTAAATTTCAGTGCCTCTCATAGACAATTGTAAATTCCACAGCTTGGGTGTCAGAGACAGTTATGTCTATACTCCAGATGTGGCCATCTGTCTTTGTGACTGAAGAAACTCCATTTCTCAGTCTGTCAAATAGAAAATTTAAATGCACTTTGTGGGGATTTTATTTTATTGTTTAAGATAATACATGAGTTGAGACATTACAAAATTAGCCATGTAAGAAGCAATCAGTGATTGCGTTTTTGTTGTTGCTGTTGCTGCTGTTGTTTTGTTTTAAGACAGGGTCTCACTATGCATTCAGGCTGAACTTGACCTCACATAGCTCAGGCTGGCCTAGTACTCACAGTGTTCCACCTGCCTCAGCCTTGCAAGCACAGGAATTATAGGTATGTGCCGCCATGCCTGGCAGTAAGAGCTTTCTTATATTTTCATGATTTTATGTTTTGAATTGTTTAATAAGATAGATACATGTCCCAAGGAATATACAGAGTAGGTATTCTGTGCAAATGGGAAGTAAAGAGAAGCAAGTAATGGGAATTATATTTCATCAATAGCATCTCTAGTTTTCTTCATTTAAGGTGTAATTTGAAAAGCAATGAATGTTTCAATTTTGAAGACGTTTATTACAGTAAAAGATACATTGCTATTAATTTTGTCGCTGCTTCAAACATACTTACTCCATTTTCTCACTACTTTCTGGAACAGTTCTGGAAGTTCTCTATATAATTGTCACTAGTTTTGCAGTTGTGGTTACTTTGATATCCTAAATTGATTAGAACACTTACCTTTCTTGGTCATTTTCACTTTGGGAAAGGGCAAAAAGTTATATGGTGCCAGCTCCAGTGAATCAGATGGGTGAGGAAACATTGTGGTACTTTTCAGTTGGATGTCACTTGGCGGCAGTGTGCTCTGTATTTTTCATCACGCCTCAAGATACTCACAAATAAGGACTTTTAGATCTGCTCCAGAATGTGGCAAAAATGACAGGAAAAATGTGTTCAAAATGAGAGGGAGTTTTTAGACCATGATTAACGGCAATGTGTGTTTCACTGTAACAATTTTTTAAAAATTTAAGCCATCATCTACTTGTTCAATATATATATATATATATATATATATATATGCACCAATATATGGATTGAATGATGAGTGGATAAATAATAATTCATAAGCCCATTTTTAGTTCTTAGGTATACCAGGAACTGAGCTTGTTTTTCTTTCTTTCTTTCTTTCTTTCTTTCTTTCTTTCTTTCTTTCTT
The DNA here is from genome assembly GCA_004027455.1 of Hydrochoerus hydrochaeris. NCBI lineage: Eukaryota > Metazoa > Chordata > Mammalia > Rodentia > Hydrochaeridae > Hydrochoerus > Hydrochoerus hydrochaeris. The sequence goes on along the minus strand of PVLA01000130.1, from coordinate 546,250 downwards.
TCTTCTTCCTTTCTTTCTTTCCTTTGTACTGGGGATCCAATTCACAACCTCACATTTACCAGGCAAGTGTTTGAGCCACTGAGCTAAATCCCTGGCCCTCTGAGCTTGGTTTCTAAAGAATATTACTTTATTTGATCTCAGCAACATATTTGAAAACTCTGTTTCAAAGAGAAGGAAGCAAAACCTTAGGTGGTACCTCCCTTACCCACCAACAATTTACCTGCAAGCGATGGGTAATAATTTCCCTGTCTTCCCTATTGACTAAAATGCCAGGTCTTGCTAGGAACAGTTGAGTCACAAGTGTCTTAGAATGAACTGATGGCTGCATTTTAAATTTCTATCTCAAAGCTGTACTCACAGCTTCTCCCTCTAACTGAGCATGCAGTGTGGAATCAGCCTTGGTTTACTGACCAATACAGAAACGATTTGGTGACTTGCTCAACTCTCGGTGATGTGAGAACAAAGGAAAAAATGGGCTCATTGTGCAGGTTTAATTGCAAAACAAGCATTGAACAGAATCAAAGGGAAACATTATTGACTTCAGTATTAGAAATACTAATCTCAAAATAAAAAAGGTACAAAAATACTCTAATGTGAGGCTGTCATTCAAGTTAAAACCTGAGGAAAAAATGACTAATATTTCTCACGACACTGAATACATTTAAGCTTTTTTTTAAACACCTAAAGTTACTCTGTACTTGCTTCTAAATAATGGATGGGCAGTGACTTTTAAAATCACCAATATGTCAGTATAATTATTTAAAATCTTTAAAAAATTACACTCTTTGTAGACCCTAAAGCCATGTTTTAAATGCAAATGGTATATTTTCAGAAATTGTACATCATTTTACCCTTTGAAAAGTTCCCCTATTTCTTATTCTTTACTAGTGAAAATCCCCAGCTCCTCTCTTCCTGTCACCATTGTAGGATAAAAGAATCCAAGCTGCAAACTGGTCTTTCTTGAAGAATCCATTAAAGTTTAAGCTTGCGGATTGCATCAAGCAAGCAACGTGTTCATTTCCCCAGAGTAAATCACAATGCTTTTGTGTCACTTAATGCATGAGGAATAAATGGGAAAAGAAAGAGAGAACCTGCATGCAAAAGACTTGGCAGTCAAATTTCACAACAGCATGAAAGATGCTAGATAAGACAGTAAGTATCTATGATATTATGGTCACTAATTGGAGAATAATGCTTCTAACTTCCAAGAAATGGTCCTTCAAAATAAAAGTGCTGACAAAGATTATAAGGAAATATTCATAGCCTCTCTTATGAATCTATGAGATAGTTTTTGGAAGTAAATTTTGGGTTATCCAGGACTGAGGCACTTATGTTAAGCCTTTCAATCACTTTTATGCATAGGTTTCTTTTGGAGAAAAAATAATGCAGTCACACTTGAAGAAAATGCCCCATTGGTCACTTTGGGAACATATAGAGTGATTTCATATTTGAAGAATATAGACAGTAAGGTCACTGGACATCAGAAGAAGGGTTAGTGTCACTAACTAAGGAAGGTGACTTTGATGTCCAAAAGGGTAATTCAGCCAGGTCCTGAATACATCTCTCAGCTTCTCAAACTCAGGCACACACTCGTGTCATTTTCCTGGCATTGATCTGAATTAGGGACACTGAATTATACCAACACAGGTCTAGGAAATTGATAAATTTTGCCAGAATGACAAACATGGAAACAAAAACCTTTTGATTTCAAGTGAGAAATAGAATTGACACAGGGTACCAGCATCCACTCCACCACACAATATTTCTCTAGATGCAAGTTGTATCTAAAGCCACATAAATGAGTCCAGTTTTACAGCACCAGAGTTAGGAGACTGGTAATACCCATTCGCATGCTTAGTGAGTGAGTCTTATTAGCCGATGGGCTTCTTCCACTATAGAAATCCAGCTTGCTCCATGTGAAAGGATGCTTCCACCTTTCCTTGGATTGGGTATCTGGAATTTCCTTTTATGAGTGTCCTTTTTTAAAAATTTCTTTGTTGTCTATCGCTCCTCTGGATTCTTCCATCCATTCTTATACATTTTACTGTCTTCAGTTATGGTTTATCTACCTAGATGTAATTTTCTGTCTTCCAGATCTTTGAGAAATACAACTGGATTAATATCCAGGTAAGATTTTTAAATTTGAATAATATCCAAAATAATGTTGACTTTGTCCAATAGTTTAGTAACAGTGTCTTGTAAGCCTTCTAGGTTGTTCCTTACATGAGTTTATCTTGTTTAACACTTTTTCAGAATTTGCAATAAACATTCAAAAGCCTATATCTCCCATTTGTGAACCACAAACATTAATTAGTGACAATCACAATTAATAAGGAGAAAAAGGATGAAAGGAAACATGCATATAGTCAGCAAAGTCTTTTAAATCCTGCTGTGGCTAGGAGTGATTCTGTTCAGAGAAGATGAGAGGAGTGAATCCTAACCGTATGGAGTTCACATTCTAGAGGGAAAACAATTACATTCAAGAGAGCAAAAATAAAAATAATACAAATGAATGAGAAATCCTATCATAAAAGATAAACCAAGGTAAGGAAATGAAAAATGTTGGGGAATATTCTACTGGATAGGATAACAACAGACATGAGCAATGGGATCGTTATTGGAAAGCTACAATTTGCCACAACCTCAGAAAAGAATTCTGGTTACAGAGCACTTTGCCTCTTGCAGTTAGCTTGATGTAGATGCAATAATGGGATGAAGAATACTCACCAAAGCTCAGGTCGATCTCAAAGAAGATTCTATGATTGTAAACAGATATGGAAGCTGATAAACAATCATCATGTCACACTGTTAAATATATTACATTGAAATGCTTGGCATTTGGACTACTCCAACCAAAGCTAACATCTTGCCAGAGCTAATAGAAGGAGTAGGAAGACAATGAGGAGGAGGTGAAGGAAAAGAAGGAGGAGAAAGAAGGAAGAGGAGAAGGAGAAGGAGGAGAAGGAGAAGGAGGAGGAGGAGGAGAAGGAGGAGGAGGAGGAGGAGGGAGAGGCAGTAATGGGGAGGGAGAAGGGAGGAAGAGGAGCAGTGGGGAGCCCTGTTGTGAACCTCTGAAGAATAGTATCTTTCTCAGTGTGTAGACACATTTCCCTTTACTTTCCCATCATATTTATTTATTACCAAATAGACGTATTAATAATATATTGATCCTATGTATAACAATTAAATAAAATATGAATAAAGAACTTAAAACAATGCATGATGAATAATAATTTATGGACAATATTGCAAAAATGGCCTCAGTTTACCATCTCTCTCATACTTCGCTCATTTTCCATGAGACCGTTTACCTCTCTCCATAAAGCAGAAGCACCGCCTCCTCTATCCTTTGTGTCTGATGTGGTTCTTCAGATCTGACTTGCAACAGAATGTGCAAAAATGATACAAGAGTAGATCCAGTCCTAGATTCCAGACGTCTTGCACTCTTTTGTTTTCTTTTGAAATGCTTCCACCACTACCGGACGAAGCCCAAGCTGTGTTGGTGGTTAAGGAGTGATCACATAGAAGAGAGAAAACCCATCACTCGCCAGGGCTCTGATCAGTCAGTACAAGGCCTGTTTTCAATTGACTGTACATGCACAGGCGTGAGTGTGCCAGGCATCCTAAAGCTGCCAGTCCTCACTCAGATCCACAGTGCTTCCCAACCGATCTGGAGGCTGTAAGAAAGAATTGTCTGTTATTCAACTTTCCTTTCTAACACAGTAAGTATTGCGGTGCTCCCCACATGTTAGAGATCCCATAATCTTTATTATCATCCTGCTCCAAATACATAAAGCTACTGGGGTTTGCTTAACCTAGTATAGGGATATTATACTGAGAAATTAAACACAGGAACAAAACGTGATGGGAGATTATCACTTATTAACATATTCTGCTTGTTTATAGTACAGTTGAAAAAGATTACCTAACCCTTTAATATATTAAGCAAATACCTACAAGATTCTTTATTGGGCAAATTTCTGCACACTCAAAATGTTTTCCAGGTTTTGAAAGTAAGTGACTTTTTTTGGTTTGTTATTTTTGGTACCAGGGATTGAACTCAAGACCTCGTGCTTGCCAAGTACACTTTGAGAGTTGAAGTATGTTGTTAAGAAATGTGTGTGTAGGATCTCACTGTGTCTTATGGACCTTCACACGTGTTGTCCCTTAACAAAAACATGCTGTGGTACTTTGCTAATTGGTTGGATATGATTGCACAGGAATTATTCCCAGTGTATGTCTTTTTTTTTTTTTTCGGTGCTGGAGATCGAACTCATGACCTTGTGCTTGCCAGACAGGCTCTTATGCCACTGAGCTAAATCCCTGGCCCCCAGTGTATGTCTTTCAGAAAAAAAAAAAAAAATGAAAAGTGAGCCCTGTTAAAGTTACCAATGTGTAAATCTAAGAGCAATTCCAATATTCTCTTGTCTATTAATTGTACTTTGATAAAGATCTCACTTCCTTAGAAATAAGCAATTAGAAAAAGAAATTTAACTACATAAAGTCAATTAAAAATAAAAATAGGGAAAGAGAACAAAAAGCTAAAGAAGAGATGGTTCATAGAAAGTCTAAAATGTAGTAACCAAGTACCTTGACTCTTTAGTTACATTTTTTCTTCTTTTCTGCATTCATCATAAATTAGTTTAAGAATAAGAAAGCAAGTTGAAAGTATATATCTGTGTTTCTCATACATCTTGCTTTGTAAATACTTCAGGAGTCAGGTTTCTGAGCTATGAGTTATAGAAATCGCCCCCTGGTTGCTTCACGTTAGGTGCTTATTGCTTGGCCATCGCCTGCCTCGGAGTGTGGGGACACCAGGAGAACCCCAGGCCCGAGGACGGAGGAGGCTGGGGAGCAGGCGCTCCTCCCAGGACACCGTGCCGCTGCATGCACTTTGTGTGCGACTCCTCAGATTCTGACTCTGAATAAGTTCCAAGGATTTTCTCGTCTTTGCATCATTGCTAAACATCCAGCGCCCCAAATGGAAGGGTTCAGTTATGTGAGTCTAATTTACGTGCACACAGCAGAACAACTTAGGGAGGGGCAGTTCACGCATCTCAGATTGGAGGCAGATCATGACTCCCATCAATCTCTTATAAGAAAGAATTTCTAGGAAATGGAATGAGGATTTGAACCTGGCAACCAAACAGGAAGAGAGAGAGAGAGAGAGGTCTTTTTAAAGGTGATATTTTTATCATGATACATGGTATACATTTATATTTGTAAAATCATGCAATAGCAATAAAGAATTTAATTTTTAAAAATAAACAAAATGATGCTGTGATATTATCAAAGTCACCCCGCCTATGACCTGTCTATACACACTGTAGCACATGCAGTGTAACAGTGTTGTCATTGGCATATGTTTCTTAGAAATTGTTGATTCTAAATGTCAGAGTTTGTTTCTAGTATTTCTGTAACTCAAATCCCAGTGTTCACTCAGACATTCAAGGAAAGTGCATTGCTCTTCTTTGTGGATGAACAGAATGTGTCTTTCGTCTGGTGAAGTGAGTTTTATCAGGGAAAGCACTAAAAGGAATTACACATTTTTTGTTTCTCATTTTCTGAAAGGAGCTGAGCCAAATGATTTAGTACATAATGCCAAGTGACCCTGATAAATATAGTCTTCCCTGCTTCTGATGGTATTTAAAATCTCCCGGAGCCCTCCCTTCAAATGCTGGTAATAGGACTTATTTCCAGATAAATACATACATCGTGATTGTGATCCAAAGGGAGAGGAGGTATTGGGCTTTTTTCAAATATATTCAGTCTGTGTCAGCACTTTGCATGTTTTCATTGTTTGAGTCCAACAACTTGTCTTAGGTATTTTGTTTCTGTGAAAGACAATAAATAGTGAAGTTCACAAAACAACGTACTTTTAACGAAGAATTGCACAGTTCTATGTGGTCTTGTACTGGCCACTACAAAGACCATGTTTTATTGAATGGAATGATGGACAGCTGACTTCCAGAGTTTAGAGGCTACATCATTCTGGCTGTTGACTTTTCTCTACATGGCCTTACCCTCTCTCTCTTTGGACAGTCAAGGCTCACAGTTGAACAAAAGGCTTCAGCAATGAGGAAACCTCACTGCTTTGTTTTATCAGCTTTTCCAAACAGCATTTATCCCTTCTATAAGTGACAACTGGAGAAGGGGGGAGAGACAGCAGGAACTAACCAACCCCAAGAATAAACACGCAGGTGAGGCATCACCTCAGCCAGGATGCTGGGGAGTAGAGTGTGCACTTGCATTCCCGGGGCTCCGTTACCATGGCCACCTCCACCACTCTGTCAAAGTGTGAAAAGTGACCACAGACAAAACTTGCAACTCTTTTGTACCTGAGTTCCCTCAACTGATTATGGAAATAGTGGCACATTTCAAATGCTTAGCACAACACATAGGACCTAAACTCTCTGCTTTTTAACTGGGATGTAGTGATACTATTGTTATTTTTAGCACAGCCCCCAGCTATGAGCAGGGATGGGTCAGACAGTCTGATGGGGACAAATGAATTTCTTTATTCACCACTAAATGAGCATCAATGATTCCAAAATTGTGCCCCTAGAAGGAAATGTGTATAAGCCACCATTAACTCATACCCTAATGACGTCAGCAAAAAAGAAACTTTTTCAGTAATGAAAAATAAGTTTAAGTATCATGCTAGCAAAACTGTCAGCAAGTGCTCATAATTGCATGCTCTAGGTCATTGCAAAGGCTGTGTGTACTAATGACACACAAAAGCCCCAGAGAAACTGGGATTCTCTCAGCTGTCTTTACTGTGTCCTGAGCTGGAAGTGGGAACTTCGTACTTTATTGCATTTTCATGCTAAATGTGATTTTTCATATCAAAGAGTGTATTTTAAAATGAAAACATTAGTTATTGAAACATAACAGAAATCTACACAAAGCTAACACTAAACAGGAAAACATTCCAGGAATCAGGAATCGTGATCCTGTGTACCTCTAACAAACTGCCACTTCTAACTGGGTAGCTTTCTATGTTACTTGCTCACTCAAGTTCTGCATTTGGATGAGTAAAATGTGTCTTAAAAAATCGTATCAATATTAAGTTCCCAGCCCAGTCTCCTCCCTTCCAAACCTGCCACTGTCCTCAAACTGGCACTTGAGGACTGTCCATCCATAGCTGCTGCAGCTAGCTTCACATCATTATTTTTCTTCACATCATTTCTGGTTGATCACCTATGCTGCCGGATTTTCCTTCAAAGATATATTCACAGCTCACCACGTATATCCAGTGAGGACAAAGAGTCATCAGCTGTTGTCCATATTATTAAAAGAATGACAGCCATGTCAACAAATAACTGACAGTGTCGTATGTGCCTAGAACTCACCTATGTATTTTACAGGTAAAATGATTTATTGTATTCTCTCATGGCAAATAGGTACTGTTACGTCTAGCCAGCCCATGAGAAAACAAGCCCAGGGAGGCCCTGCTGCTGCCTCCGCTGCCCAGGTCTGTTCTGTCACACAGACAGAAGTCCCACCGTGCCAGCTGGGCTGTCACGCCTTCCAATGGCTTCCCATACACTGGGAGGCACGCTCAGCTCCAGAAGACACCTACACACTCGGACTCAAAGCCCTCTCCATCACCCCTTTTACCAGATCCCACTCTGAGCCAGCCGCATCATTACAGATGTTCTGGAACATTCTGGTCAACTCTGCCTCAGCTCATTCATAGCTGCGTTCTCCGTCACTTCACTCTTGCCCTCTGGGTCTACTCAGAAACTCTTTTCTCATCAAATCCTGCCCTTACTGTTCTCTTTAAATGTCTCCCTGTTCTCACCACAACTGTTTGAATCCAAAGGCCCTGATTTTTTTCTTCTCTAGCAGCTGCTATCTTCTAGAATGCTAAATGTTTCACTTCTCTGTTTTGTTTAATATCTTGTCTTCAACCCATGATGAAAGGCCACCTTTTTTTGTCTTCATTGTTTTATCTGTACCGTGTAGAACAGGGTCTGGAACACAGAACACAGCACATGGTTAATACATACTTGCTGAATACAATGAATAAATAAAATACAAGTAAATTACAATTAGGTAGCCTGAAGATCTATGTATGCAAAAGCTTAATTTATGCAAATGAAGCCTGGTGAAGAATGCACAAACATTGCTGCGACAGCTATAGAGTGGACCTGTGATCTGTATGTATTAGTTTTATTTGGGGATTTTCTCCAAAATCAAGGTTTTAGCAACATGATATTAAAACAAACAAACAAACAAACAAACAAACAAAAAACAGGCTTTTAAGAGGTCAGTAGGCTATCAAGCTCCCCCATTATGAACGGGAACAAGGTCCCTAAAAAAGAAGGACAGCATTGGTCTCGAGGGCTGGTCCTCCCATGTGTCGACATTGGAGGGAGCAAAAAACCTCTCCCCATACACTGCCTTGTTCTTGAACACACAACCTCCAAAAATGTGACACTCTAATTACACTCTAGTTAGCCACTTTCCTGTATTTTATCTTTGGCAGCTATGAGGATCTTCTTGTTTCATCTTCTTTAATCTTAAGACATTTGGATGTTTTGCTTTGTCTTCAAGAGCTTTGATTTCAATATTTTAATCTAATTCTGCTGTGTAAAAATCAGTCCTGAACAGCATTTCATCCAAAGCAATTCACCAGTAACCCTTCACACCTCTGGCCTGAGCTTTGTAATCTATAAATTGGATGCTCATCTCTGAATAATCAAGAAATAACTAGAGTTTGAATTCACCTTCTCCCAGCAAGATTGTGAATGTGAATCTGTTCAACCCCAGTTTCCAATTTCTGTCATCTTTTCCTACTATGCCACGTCTTTGGGTACTTAGCTCTCCTGGAGTTATTGTTGCCCCTCCAGGAAGTGGCTTCTGCTAATGTGATTTTCTTTAAAACTTACTCAACTTAAAATTGTACCTAACATTTGAATGCAGGTTTTCATTTTCAAAGTCTAATGCATAAACTTGCTTTATTTTACAAGCTTGCAGTATCAGTGTTTGAGAAAGTGCCACACATGTACTGAATAGATTCTTGTTTTAACTCTACAAAATCTCTTACATTCAGATAACAGGGTGGGTCCCCAGCAAAGAATCAAAGTAAACTGAAATTTATTTTGCTTTTTAAAAATATTTTCATCAAGTATTTAAAATGTAAGCTTTCAACTTAGCCTTTTCTCATTTATTTGTTTTATTCATAAGACAACTTTTAAAGGTCATCTATCTATATTACCCTTGATTGTATTTTGAAATGAAATTAAACTAAAGTACAACATTATATCTTAAAGTTTACCAATGTCTTAATTTACCAAGGTTGCTCATTTCTCATCTTTAGGGTAAATAGCTTTGTATTGGATTCATTTTATCTAATTACACACATTAAACATTATTCTTCTTGTTCCCATATTAAGAAATGTATTACTTTAGAGAGTTTCTATCACTATTTCCAATATAACAAGCTAAAATCTAAATAACATACCAAATAGACATTTAAAATGATATTGCCTTTAGTTCCCCATATTAGTTAATTATATCCATCATTTAAAAAGATGTTTTAGAAATAAGGCTTGAACCTAGGGACATTCCATCCTAAGACTCATCTCAGCCTCTTCTTCCTTCTTTTCCTTTTTTCCTTCCTTTTCCTTTTATTTTGAGACAAAGGCCACATTAAGTTACCTAGGCTGTACTGAAACTTGACCCTGTTGCCTTAATCTGCAAAGTAACTTAAATAACAGACACACACCACCATACTTGGCCAGAATTATTATTATTATGAAAATAGTATATACAGAATCTCATTATTATTATGTTATGACCTGAAAGAAAACGTAGGTTTTGAAAAAAAAAAACAAAAAACTGTGCTTCTGCTTGTTTTGTACTCATAGTTCTTTAGAAAATATTATTTTATGTAGTATTTAAAAATTATTACTTAAATTTAAACTAGCAAATGAAATATAGCGTTGAGATGGAATTAAGATATGTAAGACATATAAGACCCATGAATTGGTGTAACAGCTTTCTTCCCACTACCTAAATTACTCAGGTCTAGTTAGAGATAAAGCAAACATACAATAGTGTTTATTTGGTAGGTAAAGGATGCAATCAATTTTAATACAGGTTTAGATTTTGGCTAAAACTTTAGTGGATCAACAAAAGATATTTTTATTTTACTTGCTTCTTTATATATTATTTAAATGCTTCATCACTCATTGTGATCAAAATAAGTCAGTATCTTGATAAGATAGTAGTGGGAACTGTCATTGGATGACATATTATCAGTTTAACAATTTTACATTGATTTGCTATACTGAGTTTAGGAGTGACACCATTTCGCTTTCTTGTAGATTTTCATCAGAGAATACCCAAGTTAAGACATCTCTCTGTTTAACAAAAGTTTCAGGCTCTGCTTGGAGGGAGGACAAGAAGAATAATGTTTAATGTGTGTAATGGTTGATACATTGTGCCAACCTGAGAAGTTTAGAAATTTAATTCAGTGACTCAGCAGGGAGCCAGGGTCCTTCCTGTGAAAGCATCCCCAGCTTGTGCAAGAGGAGGGTACCTAGGTGGTGTGAGCGCTATATCTTCCCAGGGTGGAAAAGTTGCCTGCTTACAATATAAGGGAGGAAACAAGGCTTGGCTTTCCCCTGTCGTGTTTTGCTGTTGCTGCTTTTGCTGTCTTCTGCTGCCTTGAAATTTCGCCCCTGCACTATGTCACCATGCCTTGGAGCCAGTTAATTATGGACTGAAACCTCCACAAACTGTGCTAAATAAACCTTTCCTTTCTTAATTTGGGTTGTCCAGTATTTTGTCCCAGAAACAAGAGAAAAGTGACCAAGACAATGTGTATTCAGGTGAATCATTATGCAGACCAGATACTGTGGAATTAATTTGTATTTCCTTCAAGCCTAATTAGACTGAATATCTTTCTTGGTTGCTTCATTATACAAGAGGTGTCTTTTTTGTTCATGTCTTTTGCCTAGTTTCTAACTAAATCTAGTTTTGGTGTTGAATGTCTAGGTTGTGTATTTATCTTCACATATTGCTGTCATGGATTGAATGTTGATTCCAACCAATGTTGTGTCACATGTTAGGACTGGAATCCCTAGTGCAGCTGTTTGTGCACATGATGTTCTAACAAATAATAAGGTCAAATAAGTTCTTAATAGTGAGGCCAAGATCAGCTAGCACTTGTGGCCTTGGAAGAAGGGACACTCACTCCAGAGAGCCAGCTCTCATGTGCATGTATGGGCTTGGTCTCTCCCCTCTCCTCTCCTCTCCTCCCTCCCCTCCTCTCCCCTCTTCTTCTCTCCTCTCTTCTCCTCTCCTCTCCTCTCCTCTCCTCTCCTCTCCTGTCTTTTCCATCCCTCTCCTTTGCCCTCCCCTCCCCTCCCCCTCTCTCTTTCTCTTTTCTCCTTTTCCTCTTGTAAGCACAAATAAGAATGGCTATACAAAGGCACAACTAGAAGATTGGCCTCATAAAACAAACCAGGAAAAGTTTCTACCCTTTCCATTTTCTGAAAAAGATTTGTGTAGAATTAATGTGAATTTTATTTCAAATGTCAAGTTGAATTCTCTGGTAAAACCAGTGTAGCCTGTATGTTTTTCTCACTGAGTTTTTGAATTATGAATTAAGACTTCCTAAAAATTCTGAGACTATTTGCATTATCTATTTTATGTTGAAAGTGTTGTCATACTCTGTGTATTTTGAGAAACTGGTCTGTTTCGTCTAAACCATAAAATTCTTTTATCATCATAGCACAATGAACCCTGACTTTCAGTGGTTTCAGAGTCTGTGGTGACGTCTGCTTTACCCCGGACATCGGTGATTTGTCCTCTCAGTTTTAATTTTCCTAAATTATGCTGGAGGTTTTTCAGGGTTTTTTTTTTTTTTTCTTCTTCTTGGTTCATCTTGTACAAATTTATTTATTTATTTTTAATTTAAAAGAGAAAAAAAAAACAGAAAAGAAAAACAAAAAGCAAAAGAGATAAACAAATAATAATAACAATGAACTCACAACAATAGCATTCTAGGCTTTGAAAACAAGATGACAGCAATTTAACAATGGCTGTTACGTTGTATATTGTCATCTTCAAAAGAGTTGCTTAGATGATCAGACATAGACATGCAAAATGGACTGAATCAGGTGAGTATGAACTGTTCTTTTCCAAGAACTAGTAGAACTGGTAGCAGAGTCATCTCAGCTATCTTACCTATATACATACAAACTGGAGTCTTTTTCTCTTCCCTCCTTCTCTCCTTCTTTCCTCTGTCACAGTTACTTTTCCCCTTTGAGCAATTTCTTACCTTTACACAGTATTTACTATAGATTTTGGATCTTATTTCATGTTGGAAAACTACTTTTTATTTAACTACATTTGTTACACAGTATTTACTATAGATTTTGGATCTTGTTTCATGTTGGAAAACTACTTTTTATTTAACTACATTTGTTAATTTCCTGTTTATATAGTATTAATATCTGTTTTTATGTGAAAGATCAATTCACAATTGGAAGAAGATAATTTGCTAGCTGTTGCTGATTCTTATCTAAATCTATTAATTGATTAGATGTTGTAAAATAATCATATTTTAATTTCATCATTGCTTATTTATTAGCAAAATATTTCCTATAGAAAATGTTCCTTCATCAACTATTTGATTAACCTTTGTAGCCTAAAAGAGAGATCTTTCTCACTCTTCTAAAGTTAAAAAAATACTTTTATGGGTATAATATGTTATTTCACATGTGTACTCACTGGATATCTGGAATATTTATTTCCCTTTATTTTCTATTAACAATAATTCTATGTAGACTTGTCCAAACTACTTTTTGTGTTTTAGTGATAGTTGTGGTTTACAGTTATAGAAGTTGTGATTGCCAAGTCAAAGATGAACACAACATGCTCTTTCTGGAATTTTCTACCTTCTCTCCATATGAGACATACAATATTCTATTTCAGATACATCAATCATATTGAAAGACATCTGTAATGCCTGATACATTGTATCAACCTGACAAATCTGGAAGTTTAAGTAACTCAGCAACTGTACATCGTGAGGTACAAGGATATGGTTCACGGTGTCAACTTGAGAAGTTTAGAAGTTTAACTGAGTGATTCATGGGTGGGGGCAGGGTCCTTATTTTGTAAACATCCTCAGCCCGCGTAAGAGGAGGGATGGAGATGGTGTGGGTGTAAATGTCCCCCCTCCCAGGGCTGGTAGTCTGCATATAATAAAAGGGACACAAGGAAGGACTGATGGCTGTTCTTTGGAGGAGCTCCAGTCTTTGCCTTCAACTTGGACACTGTTGTCTGGCCTCTGCACAAAATGTTTGGCTTCTGCCTGGGACTCTCCATCCCTCCAGCATAGATTCCAGGCTTCGTTATAGGCTCTTCAACCTTCTGGTGTAGATTCTTCAGTGTTCCGTCACAGATCCATCAGCTCCCTGATAGGAACTTGCAGGGAACACTGCCATGGCCCCAGACCTTGGCCGGACCCCTCAGCTCTAGGATGCAGACACCCTCCGCACGATCTTTCATCCAACTCTGTGACTGGCCACTGTAAGACTATCTTGTAATTTCTTATACATTTGTATAGCTTGTGTTGTCTCTATTTCTCTAGTAAACCCTGACTGACACAATATCTGTGACAGAAAATGCTCTGAGCTAGACATCATGACACACTCCTGTAATTCCAGGAGGCTGAGGCAGAAGGACCACAAGCTTGAGTCCAATCTGAGCAACTTGGTGAATTCAAGAGTTAAAAATAAAATTTATATGTAAGGGCTGAGGATGTGGCTCAGTGAGAAGTTCCTGAGATCAATCCAAGTATCACAAAAAGGAGAAGAACACTCTCCAAAAAATGGAGAAGAAAGGGATGGATGGACAGTAAAGGGAAATATTGGAGTGGTCAAGGGTGCTGCAAAGAGAAAGCTTCACTCAATGAAACTGTAAACAGATCATGGATTTTCCAGGAAGTAATGAAAGTTAAAAACAGTTCTTTAAGTAGAAATTCAACTGAACACAAACATTCCTCATCACACTCAATACCTGACAGTGGCTTAGCACTTCTAACTTTCACGGAAGGATTTTACATTTACTGTCGCATTTTACAGCAACTCCTAAAGGTGGAAGGAGAAAACTAAAGAGGTAGGTAAGTGATTGGCTAAAAATCATGCTAATGATCGATCAATTGTAAAGGCATTTAAGGACTAAGGCTGTCATGATTGCATAGGACAGTTTGTGAGACTATTTTGTTTGAAATAAAAAATTCTAGGTTTATCACTGCAGTCATGGGTATTTTATGCCTTATTATCATGTCTTAAATGTCTAGAGAGCCATGCTCATGTGAGCTAGGAAAAAGCACAAGGAACTTTTCCAAGATCCAATAAAACTCCCTATTAGACTCTGACAAGAAAAATATATACTCATTGGATCAGCAGTACAGAATTATAATTATATTAGTAAAACACAGTGCACTTCAATGATTTCCATTCCTGGTCTTTGGTTACTGAATGAAAACTAGAATGTTAAATAGCTGGAAGCCCATTTTGCAGAGAATTAGTTTAACTTTTGCATCCTTTTCTTTTTATACAGGTTGTTTAGCGCTGTGGTTTTTATCTGAGAACAGCGAGCAAAATTTAAATATCTGTACTAATTTGCCATACCCAATTACCAGAAAGTCCACCACTGAAACAATACTCACTTATTATCTTGAAGTTTTGTGGGTCAGAAGTCTACACAGGTGGGCTCGCTGCCGAGTGCGCTGTGATCCTGAAATCAAGCACAAAGCTACTGGGTTTGGAAACCCAGGTCGTGCATATGCAGGTTGTTCTTAGGACTCGTCTAGATATGTCACAGCACTACTGGACCTGCAGCCTTGGGCCCATGGCAGGGTCCTTTCTCAGCTCCCGGGTGCCAGCTACCAGTCGTGGGCGCCTAACGTTTCTCCACCTTCAAACAAAATAGTGGGCCGAGGGAGGCCTGCGCTCACTTTGAAACTCTCAGACTTTTCTTTTAGCCCCTTCCTTCTATTCTCATCTTGTCTCTCTCTGATGCCAGCTTTATTTTTTATGTTGCTTTTAAGAATTTCGTGCTTCTAAGGACACAGGATTACCCTGCATTTGCTTGGATAACCCTGGAGATGGAGATGCTTTCTGTCTTCAGTTGACTACCTGAATTCTGTCTGTGAAACCTCTTCATCAAAATGCTTAGAATTTAGTGTTAGATTGAATGGCCAGGGATGGAAATCTTGTACATTAATTAGAGAATTCTGCCTATCTCAGGAAATGTTTGTCACATTGCAAATTTTTCTTTTCTCTCTTTCTTTTTAGAGGTGTCTCTGGTATAGAGCAGGACTCTTTATGTCACTTTAAACATAGTCAGAGTATAAAAGGAATTTACTCAGTGAACAGGAATTTATTGAGTATCTACTGCCTGCTAGACAAACTGTTCTAGATAATACCCTCACAAAGAATCACCACAACAAAAATGCCCTACCTCATGGGCAGCAAGACAGACAAGAAACAAAACACCATGTAGGCAAATATGAAAAATGATATGAAATGAAATGGTATGAAATGATGTGATATGAAAAATGATAAAAACAATTGTGGCACAAAATAGTACATGAAAGTGACAAAATGTGACAAGGAACTGGAGATCGATGTTTATGAGTTAGCTTAAGAATGCCGATGTGATGATAGGAGTTAGAGAGCCCGTCATGTACAGGGGTGCACACTTCTAGTCCCAGATAAATTTGGAGGTTGAGCCAAGGGGAGCACTTGAGCTTAAGGACAGTCAGGAAATCTAGAGAGATTCAGACACAAAACCAAACCAAAGCAAACCAGATCACAACAAAACAAATCAAAACAAAACAAGGCGAAAAAACACGGTTAGGTCTTGGCGTATACATCAGTGAGTGGTACAGTGCTTCTTTGGCATATTTGAGACATTGGGTTTAGTCATCTGGACCAAATAAAACAGCATGAAAAAACAGAGAGCTGAAAGAATGAAATGAAAATGGAAGTCACAAAGGATCAAGGAATATGTACTTTCTAGGAAACAAAGCTAAAAGTTTCTAGTTAGGAGGGTAACAGGGGTATTTGAGTTACAGCAAAGCTGTAGCTAAATGAACAAGATTATAATTAATCGGAACACGAGTCATAAACACTATGAGCAGGCAGATTATGATTCTTTACAAAGCTCTGAGGATTGGACTTTTGCTCTCAGTGACCTGGGAAACCTGTAAATTTTGTACAGAGAAATAACATGAGCTGACATGGGTATTAAAAGTATTGCAAAGTCAGTATTGAATATAAACCAGAAGTGAGGCAAGGGGCAGAATTAGATGACCAGACAGTTGCTTAAATAATCTAAAGGAGAGGGAGTGGCAGTATGAACAGAGGAAGTATTGGAAGTGGTAAAAATAAAAAAAAGTTTCTGTATGCATGTTGAAGGCAGAACTGTGACCCAATAGAAAGAGAAATCAAGTGTAACTCCAAAGATTTTGCTCTTAAGAATAAAATGGATAGCACATTGGTCACTGTGTACCTTATTTGACACTCTGATCCTTCTGTAGCTATCATCAACTTGCTTCCCAATTGCACAATGTGTGGCTGGCAAACAGTGCTTAACCCTAATCCTGTCTGGAAATCAACTACAAACTCCCTTGCTTGAGGTCAAGTGCCCTTGGCTGCGGTGTATGTGAAATGCTTGGTTGATGGGGCTTAGTGGATAAACACCCAGCACACCCACTCCAAGAGGGTATGATTCAGAGGAGCCTTTCCAACTGCAGAGTTCCCTGTGAGGGTTCTGTGGAGAATGACAGCGCCCTGCCTGGGATTCGCCCAGTCATCATGGCGGCAGTGCAATGCTGTATCATCATGGTGCTTAGCTCCTTCTTCCCAGAAGCCCCTGCAGTTTCTTCCTCCCAAAAGTCTTTGCCAAAGCTCATACATGTAAGGATTTACCCAATTCCCTGTACTCTCACCAAATAAATTAGCTTACATCAGTCCCCAGAGCCCTTTCCCCATCAGAGCCTATGTCAGGCAGAACCCACCCTTTGTCTGCAGAGAACCACCACAGCCTTCTTTGTAGTGACTGTCTCGGTGCCCTCATTAAATGCTTTCTTATCTAGGGGCCTCCTCTCTTAATATTCTGCAGTGCTCTAGATTGAGTGCAAAGTTTCAACTCAATCAGCAACCACAGTTTGGCCTAGCCTCTCCCTGTTACCAATCACACCCCTTCCTTCTCCTCACAGTGACCTTAAGAGCACCCCACTTAAACTTCTTGCATGGTCATCTCCCCTTAAAGCCCGTTTCCCAGAATGGGTTCAGTCTGCAGTAGATTTGAGATACAGGATGACAGGTTTAGGTGGCAGAATTGTGAGTGTAAGGGAAGAAATATTAGTGTTAATATATAAAGTTCACCGTTTATTGAATATTTGCTATTTACAGACACTTTGCCTAGTATTGTATTTGGAGCAAAAACATGGAAGAAAACAAAATATCACCTATGCTGCCAATCACTCTGCTAGAAAGTGCTTTCCAGCCAACAACTTCAATGGTTTTGTCCTCTGCCGTACTTTGGTAAAATCTGCCTTTCCTTTTTTAAAGATCCTCTAATCATGTATTTCCAAGGTACCAGTAATTCGCAATTAGAAAATGCGTTCCATGTACAGATATGCAGTTTATAGGTCTTCTGGTACTTATCTGTCGTATTTAATAAACATTTGTTAAATAGTTGAATTTTTTATAAATTCATAGCTGAATAGATAGATAAGAGAAAAAAATTAACAAATAATAGATGAACGGGGGTGTGACATATGCAAAGGCATGGGGCAAGACAGAGAAAGGCCTATGATCAATGAAATAATTCAACACAAAGAATCAAGTAGTGAGCATTAAAATGAAACATGAGATGAATTGGACAGTAGGTAGTGATATGATTATAATGGGTTAGATTTCAAGTCTGCTAATTTCTTATTAAAAGCCAAAGAGACAGAAATAAACATCTATTAAATAATGTTCAGGTACAATGATTTTCTGGCTTAGCAGACAGTGTTTTTTAATAGACAAACAGAAAAAAAAATCAATCCTTAGAAAAGGAATAAAACTGTGAAACCAAAGAAAAATTGAAGCTCAAATACTGAGCTACCCAATATAATAACTGTTAGCTGCATTTACAATAAAATTAATTAATGTTTTAAAAATCTGTTTCACACCCATATTGCCTGTATGTCAACGTCTGGTATCAAATGTCTAGTGGCTCCTGCGTTGGACACTCTATAGAACATTCCCACCATCACAGAAAGTTCTCTTGGAGAATGCTGCAATAGGTACTGCCTTCTTCCTCAGTAAAAAGTCTCATTTGTCATCTGATGGATCATTCAAGACAATTTGGGTTGTAGTAACAGAAAACAGCTTCATCTGGCAAGTAAAACTGACAGGTTACCTAAGAGACTCAGTGATTTCTGTTCCATGCAACTGTGGCCTGCTATCTGCGTTTGGTCTCCTGTGTTCCTCTCTCTTGTTTCTCTTCTTTTCCTTTATTCTTTCCTTGCTGACCAAATCTGTGCTTTGTTCACAGCCCAGTGTCTGAACTTTTGAAAAGAAATTTCAGTTTCCAGGAAAGAACTGTGCTGATCCTTGCCGGGTCTCATGACGGGCCTTGGTCAAATTAGTTGAATTTGGATGTGGAAGATGTAGATGGTGGGATGTCACTATATAGACCTACCTATCTGAAAGTTACCCCTGAAAGTTTAGTTGGAAGATGACATCAACATCCCCCAAACTTGAGTTAACAAAATATTTCCAGTGTGTTTTACTTTATTGCTACGGCTTCTCATTTTCGTGGTTGATTTGAAGTACCAGTGTGATTTGCTCTGGTGTGAGTCATCCCACATACATCAAGGGGAAAATAAAGCAGGTTCATAAAGAGGCTATGTGTACAGCTGTAGGCAAAGCTCAGGGAAGCCACAGAGAAACTACAATGGATAAGAAACAAGTTGAGGCTTGTAACAGAGGGTCTCCATGGGCACTGTGGGCTGGAGGGAGAAATAGGAGGAAGAAGAATCCTGGCACTGGAAAGAGGCCGTGCTATACAGAAAGCACTGCCTACTGGGAGTTCTGACTTTAACAGAAAGCTGCATCACTCCAGACCTAGCAAGCAGAGAAATGAAATAAATGTGCTACCGTTACTCCCTTTCCATTTTGGATCTGCTAGGCATTACCCATTAGTGGATGTCAACTATCAGCCAGAGCGTAAGAGGGCATGTTGCTTATTCCCATACCAATTAACCAAGAGATAGATCTAGATTAATAAAAATGGCTAATAACTAATCTAGGAGATGGGGGGGGGCAAATGGATACTCTCACACACCCCAAAAGCCACTCTATAAGGTGGGGGGCATACTGCTTGGCCCAACTAGGTAGGACTCCCCTTGTCCTCTAACAACCTAGAATTTTAGTTTTTTTAGCTGCTGCCTCTAGTGAGAAGTAAGTTTCAGGTGTTTAGCTATATTTATTTTAAAAATAACACACTTCGAAAGTGCCATATAGTTGAGCTTGTCTAGAAAAAAAAGCAAATGTGCAATAGATTTCATCTGCTCTGTATTATTTCCAGCAAATTGCAGTTTTGCTCCTCTATCTCCTGGGAATGAGCAAAGCAAACAATTGAGAGAGAAAGCTGGTCTGTCTCCGATGACAAGGTGAGACATAGGCAAGGTTGCTCAAGGACAGCTGTACCTTACAACCAGGAAAGCTTTCTGGTGTCAGATGAATCCCGATCACTGAGCTAGAGATGCTCTTGTCTTTCTGGTTTTTATTTTGGGGTTTCTTCTTTGCAGCCTCAAGCCGCGTGCGTTTTGGATAACATGTTAGTTCAGAGGCCTGTGCCCAGTAAGGAGAATTTAGTACCCCAACTCTTGACTCTAATAGGTAACCTAGGAGCTATATTTTATTTAGAGTTTCCAATTATGCTCTTCAGCATTCCACAGGGATTCTTGAAAGACTGATTGGGCAGAGACTGAGCATCATTAGAGGCGCAGCATCCAGTGTGTGGTTGACCTGCTGCTGGTCTTGCTGGATGAGAAATTTGTGGTTCAGTTGAATTTTACAAAAGAGAAAGTAGCTTTTAAAAGAGCAGAACTTTTATTTCCTTTTTAAATGTTGCCTTGAGAGTCAAACTTACCCTTTCCTCTCTTGTTTAAGAGGCCTCTTTTTCTAAGCAAGAACATGCGTAAAGGGGAGCACCAGGTGAGTGACAGTGTTTTCAGCTGCTGATACGCACGGTCACTATCTCAGGATATTGTGCTCTAACATTGGCCAGCGCTCTGTCCCACAGCTAATCTCCTCAAGCCTAGCTAATATGTCCTAAAATATCAGGACACTCACACTGATTCAGTGAACACATGGACTCAGTAACTACCTGTGCAGTGTCATTTCAGATACCTACCTGGTGCTTTTCTAATCTTGATTTCTTCTAAAATAAAGACAGGAAAAAACGCTCAAGTTCAGTGTGTTCAGAGCAGAACTCACAATTTTCCTAGTAAATTTCGACTTAACCCAATATTTGTTTTCTCCGTAAATGATATGAGTATTCTAGTAATGTTAGTCAGAAACCTAGGAATAAATTTTTAAAATCTTTTTGCTATTACCTTCTCTATACAACTAATTCAACATCAGTTCCCATTATTTTTTGACAAAATATTTGCAGAGTATTTTAACTTCTACCTACTTCTGTTGAAAATACTTTGTTCAAAGTTATAATCATTATTTGCCTTGGTTTACTTCAGTGTCATGTGGAGCTCAGAATATTTCCTACCCTTCCAACGCACCTTTCATTCTCAAACCAAGGGCTCTGGCAAAAACCAAAGAAAATATTTCTAATTCTGATTTCTTCTTTTATCTCTCTCCCTCCATCTCTTTTTGCCCTTTCTATTTGGAAAAGATCTCCTTACTTCCTACAATCTTGTATTTTGATCTTTATTTATATATTGGATTTCTCATGTGAGACAAACAATGCAATAATTCAATTGCATATCCAGTTTATTCCACTTAATATTGTGGTCTTGAGGTGCATCTGTGACCTACAAATGCCTAAAGTTTATCTTTTCTTATGGCAGATTGAAAAAATAAATGGAAATAGAGCTTTTGCAAATGAGAAAAAGAAGAGATGGAGAGAGCCAGGAGGTATGAAAAGAGAAGAGGAGAAAAAAAGAATTATCACAGGTTATGTGCACGTGCAAACGCCCTCTAATAAATGTAATAATGATAAATGTAATCACTGCTTAATCCAAACATATACTAAGAAATTAAACTTTAAAAAAAATCTCAGGCATCATTTCAGAAAAATACTTCTCTACTGCCCTTAGTTTCACATTAAAAATATTTTTCATAGCTTCAGATGATCTTTATTACTTGTAATGATCAGACAAAGCTTCCGTGTAGGCTTCCATGTCCTGCTTGTCCTGGTCACTACCTCCTTTACACCTGTGTCTTTGTTCATGTTTTTCCTCCTCCTTTCCAACAGCCACGTGGCCCATGTTGTCTATAGCTGCAGCTTCTTTGGACCTGCTGTTCCTCCTGCCTCGACTACAATTTTTTTTCTTTCTCTCTTTATGTCAAGTACATCTTCTGAGACTTTACTGACAATGACAAGCCTCTGTTTCAGGATCTTGTAACTTTTCCCAATGTTTATTGCTGTATGGATCAAAAGTGGGATTTTACCTCCTATGGTTGGTCCATAATAGGTGCAGAGAATGCACCTACTGCATCTTCAGCCATGCGCGCTTTACAAGGACTCCCTGCGCCTCAGTTCTTTCATCCATAACACAGTGATAATATGCACTTCGCAGAGCACCATTACTTATGGAATGAGATTCATCGACTTGCTAGAAATGTCCCTGAGTCATGTGGAAGCATTTATTCTTTCATGTCCTTGTTATTGTTGCTTCTGTTGTTGTATAATCCCTATTCTCCAGCGCCCCACCATGTGTGGACAGTGATCATCCCGCTTATCTGCAGAAGATTGGAAGGTTGAGTGAACCTAAATCGGGTACCATCTGAAGTATTCTTCAGTTAGCTTTTCATTGCCAAAATGAAACTTGGGCTTTACCATCACAGTCAATTGCACACTTCCGCAGAGTCCTGGCCATTGGTTTGCTTTCTAGACACTATTTAGTAGTACATGCGCTATTCAGTAGTTCATGCTGGCAGGGTAGAATTCAATTAAAGCTTGAAACTTTAAAATAGTGTTTTGTCCCTTAATGGGAAATTCTGCCCTGCTATTTAAATCCCCTCATAACTGACAAACACAACATGCCATCTGAAGGTATCTAACCAATCCTGCATACCGTGAATCATCAATGACATTTTTCACCTCTGTAATTATGTCTTCTTGTAGAACTTCTTGATGTTTAAAGCTCACAGTGAGCCATTTTAGGAGTGAATTAAGAAGGATCAGTTACAAATTGTTAACTGTTTACTCTGAAGGGAAAATTACTTTGGAAACATAATTGGCCCTCCCGGCTGGGATGGCTGAGAGGAGGAAAACGAGACAACATCAACAAAGTCCATGCTTTAGACTTCTGTGGAAGGTGTTGATGGTCTGCCTGGATCTTCTTTGCTGGCCTGGGAAGCCCATCTTCAGTTGCCAGCATTGAGGGGTGGGCATAGCCCAGGCTTGTACTCTTACTGGGGGACTCTTCCAGGAGTGGTGCCATCTGGGAATGTCTGACAGATTTTTCTCCGTCTCCCCTACGGGGAAGGGCACCACAGCTCGTGACGGATAGGAGAGGAGCCGAGCAGGAGTCTATCCCTCTTTTCTTGGATTGGGATCACCACACAGTACGGCTCATGCTGTAGACGCCCTGTGGGGTCAGCCTGAACCTAGGCTGTACCGATAGCCACGTCTGTATTTAGCTTTATTTTTCTGCTCCATCTCACTCCCTTCTCATCCTTACAGATTTCTTTCAGTGCCCTCTCAATAAATCAGAGCCTGCCTCAGATAAAACTCAAAGAAAGCTGGCCTACGTCCCCTGAGATCATCTCAACTCATAGTTCTGATACATCTCAGCATAAAGCATAGACGATTGTCTCTATTCTGATGGGTCCTGGGAGGGGCTGTGATAAAACAAGGAAGAAAACACAAGGTCAAGCTTGAACCTACCCGAAGCAGCTGCCTGCTGGCAACACATCTGCATGGCCTGGCTTTGGTGAGCTGAACTAGAAAATCTCTTTGAACTTTAAGATTTGAAAACTCATATTGCCTAGCAGAGGAATGACTGACAGAAAGCCTAGCTACAGCAATTTCTGTGGTTCAGATCCTCCTACGTGGCCTGGAGAAGTAGGCGTTCCCCTTGAGTAATAAAACAAGTGAGAGGACTCTAAAGGTGCCCATTAGGGGCTGTCTCAGCCAAAGCCTTTCCAAGATTGAATCCACAGAAAATGATCATTCATAAACGTGGCAGAGATGAAGAAACTCTTGGTAAAAAGGGTGTCAACACTTTCAAAATATAAGAAACACAACAAGTGAAAAAAATCAATGGAGAGCTATTTTTTAAGCCTTTGTGTTTGTAAGTGTTTAGAAGGTTCTGTCCCTATGAGATGCCTCCAGCAACTTTTAACAAAAACAAACATCTATCCCCAGCTGTGTTTTGAAACACATTTTTCATATATTTGAGCATACTATGGTCAATTTAGTATAGCTTAACATATTTCCAAGCAATGATTGTCAATTACTGATTTTTTTTTCTGCTTTCTATTTGTCATTCCACTAATCCTGAGTACCTTGAACAGAGAAGCCTTAAAAAGTAGCTTTGCAGAAAGCAGTCTTCCTGCCCTTAAGACAGAGGTCAAAGGCCAGCCTTGTTCTCTGGAGACCTGTCAACAACTACCCAGAATTAGGAGGAATCAAAACTATCAAAAGTTGCTAATCCCAAGGGAAACATTTCTATATAGAAGGGAAAGTGGCGGGTTTTCTTTGTACGTGTGTTTCAGAGCCGCAGAAATGTAGCAAGAGTGGATGCAAAATAAAATAAATTCTAAGAGAGGACAAATTAAATGAGAAAAACCAATGTAATTCTTACGATAATGCTTATGAAGCAAGTATATTTAATTATTTGTTGAACATTTAATTTGTCTGGATCCGCCACTTGCTGGACTTTGCATGGTTGATTTGCTTTTCTTATTGTCAGCCTCAGATTGAATGTTGCATCTCTTCGGAGAGAGAATACTCTTGACCTTCAAGTCATTTTGTGTCTATTCTACTAGAGCTTCTGTGACACCAATCAACTCATCTCTCTGTACAGCTCTATTCCAAACAACACCCATCTGTGTGCCTCGCTAAGAATCACCTTAGTTACTTTATTTTACTTTTCTTGTGCTTGGCTTCATGCCTAATGTTCATGACAGAGTTCAGTTAAGTGTTCACCAAATCCTTGTTGGTTAAATAAAAGAAGAAACTGCCCTAGTAGTTGTGAGTTCCACTGAGAAAAGCATTAGATGTCTTGCTCCATGTCTATGGCACCCCTAGGGCCTCACATTCCGTACATGTTTAATAAATATTTGTGGAATAAATGAAATTGTTCTGGACTCTGAGGAAAGAATGGGTAACTAAGAAGATTTCTGGCCCTGAAGAACTTGTTAAATCATGAACAATATTTGAAGTGGCTTATTAACGTCTCATTTAATGGACCAAGAAAAGGTTGAATGAACTTCCATGCTGAAACGAGATATAAGTGTGCTTTGTTTTAATGACTAAATTACACATCACTTAAAGCCTGAATGTGTGCAACTGTAAATATCATTTAAAGGGATCTGGTATCAATTTCTTTTATCTTTATACACATATGGGATAAGGAAAGGTTTGCTCTCATGTGGCCAGATCTGCTTTGGGGTCTTCTGAAAACCTACTTTGTAGTTCACCCTTGAAATCAGCTCTATGTCACCTGTGCTGACTCAGATATATTATCTCAAATTTCTAATATTTTTTTCTCAGAAACAGATTATCTTATGCAGCTTTTTCCTAGACCCTGTGTTGTAGTCAAGGGTTGTGAGGAGAACAATTAAAATCAGGACATGGAGTTTATAAGATTATTTTATGATGGTCACCCAGAGTTAACACAAAGTGCAGGGAATCTGTCCACAACAATACAGATAAAGAATATTCAGCCAAGGGCCTGAATCCCACAGCAATGTCCTGCATGAGTCTATCCATGATAGTGCCTCCCACGAGGCCAGCTGGAGGTCTAGAGCCCATGAGAAGGACTCACAGCAGTCTGTTTTACAGATCCATGCTGGGAAGGCCCAAAGGTCAGTGGTGGAAGCTAGAAAGTCTATGCCAGCAGGGTGAAGGAGCTGTGCTGGTAGGTTGAGGGTTCTACGCTGAAGCCAAGAAGTCACACTCATAATAAAGACCAGGGCTGTCGTGAAAAGTACCACAGCCGTCCTCAGCAACATAGAGGCACCGAGCTCCTATGACAATAGGGAGTACATGTTGAGTCCATGCCAGGAAGCCAGCGTGATGAGTTTCCCCTGGAGATTAAGCGGCACACGTCTTCTACTCCGGAGCCAGAAAGCGATGCTCCATGTAAGGGCCAGAGCTCCCCCAAAGGGAACCACAGCCACGCTCACCAACAAGGTCCCGAGCTCCTCTGATGACAGGAAACTAGTTGTGGTGAGCTGTGAAGGAGAACCAACTGCTCAAACAGCAACACTTAGTGAAACCCACAGTGCCTCACTGCCTCTATTTGTGCTGGCAACTTTCCTCAGGTGGAACATCTAGGCCAGCACCACGGTGATTTAATTCCGCTGGTGGTAAGTTGACCACCAGTTTTTAATCTGTAACACCCTGCTATCTTTAATTTTTACTAATTGATTCCCATGGATGTTTTCTTCTTCCAGAACAGATTATAACATGCAGAAATAACTGTTAAACCAAGGGTGACCTTGATCTGTTTGTATGGCTCTCCAGAAATCGCTATGTCCAGAGCAATTTATTTTCTCCATGGTTGCTTTCTTTATGTTCAGTGAACAGATGGATGATTCAGCTCACTTTTACTATTGCATTTAATTTTCCACCAGCCTCTTGTCTAAGAATGTATTACTGTGCATGTAGCTCCACAAAACTTCCTACAGCAAGTCATGAAGTCTTCCTAGGAAGAAGAGAAGGGGAAAGCAGGAGAAGGAAAAAGGGAAGGAAGAGGGAAAGTAGGACAGCAGAGAAAGGAGAGAGAAGAGGAAGAGGAAGAGGAAGGGGCAGCAAGGAAGGAAGAAGAGGAGGAAGGAAGGAAGTGACGAGTAACAGCAGAAAAGTAGGAGAGAGAGATACAGTTGAGGGTCTGACGGGTGCAAATCTCAAAGCAGAAGAGCACAACTCAGTGAGATTCTGGTAGGGTTTATCAAATCATCATTCATAAATTACCTGTTGGGGAAAAAAATGGAAATCCCCACTGTTTAGAAGGGAAAACGCCTCTCCTATATCCTTAAAGAAACCAGTTTACTTCATGGAAGATTTATTCTCTCCCAACAGGTAAATTCATTTGAGAAATTTTTATTTTTGTATTTCTGGCCTCTGAGAAGTATAGCTATGGTGGCTTTAAAATGAAGTTAAGTAGAATAAATCCAACACAACCATGTTATTCTTGAGTATGTGAGTTTAGTCTCATTTATTTGTCAAGTTTCCTTGCTAAGGCACAAGTTAACAGCAATCCAGTTCTTTGACTATTGGCTAATTTGAAAATTTTGTCATCTGATGAAGAATACTATAATTTAGCCTCTGCCAGTTATATCAACAAAACAGTAGACTAGACTTTATGGGAATGGTGCCCTGTTTCTTACCTTAGAGACCATTCGGTCAATGTTAAAACAGTGTGTACTTGAAAGCCAATGGATGTGTTCAAATTCCAGTATGAGTGAAGTCAGAAAAGTTTCTTGACTACTTTGAGGTGTAGGAATTTCATTTATGAAGGTAAATAGTTTGTTCATCCCATGATCCTTATGAAAATAAGAGCAACATTATTTCATATGTGGAAGAAAAGTGAAAGTTTATCCCATTTCGGCCCTAAAAGGAATGATATGAATGAGTTGAATATGTTCAACAGTTAATGCGGAGCTAGGTGGTGACTTAGCTATTCTGCATACCATTTGTCACTTGGCCTTCAATGTAGCCTGGAATGAAGGGGTCCCCTTTCTCATTACTGATCTAACGCAGGTCGAGGAAGTCTCCTGTGACCCTGGAAGGCCTAAGTCACAGTTCAACACCCAGGCCTTGAAGCTAAAGTTCAAAGCAATGCTAGTCAGGGTCTGTCTGCAGTTTCCATAGAACATTGATACTGACATTGTGGGTTTGCAAGAAGGGAAAGGAAGGAGGAGAGAAAGAAGGGAAGGGGGCTGTGGAGAGAAGGGTGCTCCCTCTGTTGCTGAGTGCTCGTAATGCAATTCTGCTAGCAATGGCTTAGAAATAGCTCTCAGAGAGGGACCGACTAAACTTTATGTGACACACACGGGTGGTGTTCAGAGGCCAGGCTCATTCTCTGTGTCTTTCTTTCATCATGAGAAGTCCCTGCTCATGGAAGAGTAAGGGGGAAAACCAAAGAAGCAGGCCGACATCAAGCCACGTAGTTATCTTCTACCATCCAAGCAACCAGACAGTGGTAATGACTAGCTCTCTCCTTATAGCTCAGAAGGGCTTCCTCTCTCATAGATGACATTGAGTGTGAGGCTGAGCTGGTCAGAAGGCTTTCTATTCAGCCTCCCCACTGCACATCTGTTCACCGGTAAGCTCTCTCTCTCTCTCTCTCTCTCTCTCTCTCTCTCTCTCTCTCTCTCTCACACACACATTTTTTCTTTCTTTATATCTGGACAACTCGGGTGCCTACCATGAAGTTCTTTCATGAGTCACCCCATCTCTTGTTACCTATCTCACCTCTTCTGGTACACAATATATCAGTTGCAGCCTTTTTCTTTGGTTATCGGAAGCAGTTAATCTTACCTTCTTTTTCCACACCGCTGTAAAATACTTAGGTTTTGAGGTGGTAACTTATAGTTTTGTGTTCACAACAGTGATTCGAGAATGATGCAATATGATAGCTACACAATTATATTCTTGGTGAGTTGAATTATAAAAACAAAAATCCCATATTGGACACACACAAACATAAAATAAGGCCCAGATACTCTAAAGTCATAATATCGCTATTACTAGTGACTAGCAACAATCATGTTTGCCACTGTGTTGGTATAAATATTGGAAATTATTCTTTTGAATATTGATAGCTGCCATACATTACAATTAAATAAATCAATAGAAACATCCTCATCATGGAAAACATTATTGCCTTGTGGAATATAAAGAAGCATTTGCTTAATACACTGTACTTATTCACATTCTTTCAATAAAATGTTATCAGGCAGGTGTGAGGCAGGTAATACAAAAGTGAGAGCCGCAGCTCCTATTCTCAGTTCTTTACTAAGCACTGAAGACAGGCACATAAATGAAAATAAACAAGAATAGTTTATTCTGTAACCACTTTGAATAACATGAGTTTACTCATCCAGAACTTTGACAAATCTATAATTACATATGCTTTTAGAGATTTTAGCCTAAATAATGCATATTTTCTCATGCTGTTTGACTCCAAATCAGTTCCATTTCTGTAGAAATGTCAGGGGAAAAGAAAGTGTTATTGTCAATGTTTTATTAAAGGCATCCGCGTTGCTGTTTTTCATTACCCAAAGCACTTGGGGGTGCCTGGAGTACGAACGCTGACAAAGAGAAGCCAGTTCTATTCTCTGTTCCATTGATCTGCAGGGAAAATAATTCCAAAGCCATTCTGGTGAGGGAGGAAAATTGCACTTCCTGGGTTAGCTCTGTAATAGTATTTCTAAATAGAGGCATCTGCATAAGCACTGTTCCCCAAGATGGATTGGTTACATTTCTCAGAGAGTGAGAGTACGGTCCTCGGAATCCACTCAGAGAGCAGAATGGCCATTAGGGGTTGTAACCTGACTATCAGACTTTCTTATCTCTCTGAATCTTTTGCAACACACAAATATCATATTTCATCTGGCTGCTATTACTCCTTTTTCTATTGAAACTTTACAACTTGAAATTCTGACTCCATCATCAAATAATTAGAAAGTGTTTTCTTTGAAAAAAAGTTGCATATACAAACAAGTATATGATGACTGTTTGAATATCACATATATCAACATATAGCACGAACATAAAATCCAATGGATTTTCACCATTTTGAATAAAATTATCTTGAGATAAATTTATGAAATACTCTGATAGCTCGACAAGATGGCACCTAGCAGGAACTTTGATAGTTTATTTGGAGACATATTTTAACATGTGTGTATGTGCATACTGTAATATAGTCATTGACAGTTTCTTTTACCACAATTTCTCTACAGGATGCTTCACACTGTAGTGTTAAGGAAAAGAAGTAGAGAAAACAAACATACACTTCTTTTTATATTGTCATGGCATTGCTGGTGGCACAATAAATTGACACCACTATTCTGGGAAAAGATTAGGCACTGTCTACTAAACCAGCGATGCACAGAACTTATGATCTGAGGTGTTCTGGGGCCAGACCCAGAGTGCTTCTGCCATAGTCTTTATAATAGAAAACAGAGAGACAAAAACAACCAAAATGGCCTCAACCTTGGTGATGAATCTTCTACAATTTTGAACAAATTAAAGAGTAAAAATCTTGCAATGAAATTTTGCAACAGAAAAGTGTTGGCCATTAAACCTTTCTAAAGCCAGGGAATAATATCTCAGACTTTGGGGGGAAAGTGGCTTATTAAGAACATTGCGTTAATGCTTGTTTCACAGTCATGTTTATGTAATACCTAAAATGCAACTACTTAAATGGGAAAATAATAAAATAAGTGACAGGTTACAATTGGCCCATAGGTTATGTAAAATTTGTTGACCCTTGGCTCAGAGCTTCTTAAATTGATATAAATAAATCTGAAAAATGCAATACTAAATGAGAAAATCAGGAATTTGAAAATACATTGTGTGTTTGTCCACCTATACAAACTTTCAAATCATGCAAAAGTAAGCAAGATTTTGTGCCTCACCACTTGCAAATATATAATGCTAAAGACAACACAACTAATAGGTCATGAAATTTATAATTGACTTGGCTGACTCATGAAAAGGAAGATCAATTGAATCTGTGAAAGTTATATGTGTGTTTGGGTTATTAATATTAAAGATGTTTATTTCTTTAGCTGGAAGATGAAAACAAGAGTACTGACACATTTTTATCATAATTACATGTGTCACCAATGTTCTTTTGTAAATATTAAATGATTCTTAGCAATATATGGATGTGGGTCAAATACTACTTTATGACTGTCCTGCTAATTTCAAATGGTGAAGTAAATAGAATGCAGCTGGGTCAGTGTCAAAGATCACTGCATCCAGTCGCTCCCAGAGAGCAGACTTTTTACAGAGAACCAGCATGGGGAGAAAATATTTGCTTCAAGTCATAACTGAGAGTAAAATTTCTAGCTGAGGGAGGTAAACAACTCCCCTGGGGCCACATCCAGTGAGATGAATCCCAGATGCAATGGAGCTGCCCATTTACTTAGGTCTGATTTTGGCTTTTGCTGCAGCTGTTGTTGCTGTTGGTGTTGGTACCAGTGTTGGTACCAGTGTTGGTGTTGATGGTGTCGGTGTTAGTGTTGGTACCGATGCTGGTGTTGGTGGTGTTCGTACTGGTGTTGTTGGTACCGATGTTGGTGCTGGTGTTGTGCTATTGTTATTATTGTTCCAAAGAGAATTTTGAAATACTATGAACATCAAGTTCTGGGAACATTTCTTCAGATAAAAGTTCTTTTATTTTACTGAGAAAAAGTTTTTTGCTATGATCTGTTTCTTGTTTGTAATCGAGAAAATCTTTTTTTTTTGTTTCCGTATTATACTCTGAGTAACTACTTTGAAAATAATGACACATAATGCACTATCATTACTCTTTTATTACTTTGCTATGAAATCTGGCTTCATTTTCTCATAAGTTAATAAAAAGTTTTTTAAAAGGCCAGTGTCTTCCTTTGGTCCACAGCACGGCATCTGTGCTGACTTCCATCAGGCCTCACATTTACCTAAAGAGGCCGCTCTACCCTCCTCATCTCTCTGTCTCTACTCTCTGATGTTCATTCATGCATGGTGACACGCACCATCAGGGGAGGCTTTGTGTTCCAGGGGCATGGGGAAGGCAGTCCTGGACAGTGTACTTGATCAATGTCACCACCAGTGTCAAGAGATGGTCATTACTGCCTGGCAGATTTATTGCCCAGGTCAAAGCAAATTACTTTCTCTTTTCTAGCCTAGGTGCTGAGGTTTTTAATCTTTCTCCAATGTCTTATCTTCTCTCTTGCTTGGGGCCAGGCAACAGGCATTCACTAGCGGGGTGTGTGTGCTTGTGTGTGTGTGTGGTGGGGTCAATAGTCAATAATGTGATGATTGACATATTAGAAAATGTCAGTTCATGAGAGATGAACACAAATATTGAATTAAAGGATTAAATAGAACAGACAGAAAAACGCTTCTCTTTACAATCTCCTCCCCAAATTTTGCAGGAAGCCTGTTACGAAGTATTTTACCTTTAACGATAATGTCTGAAACTGTCACCACAATTCAGATCAAAACCATTCATGTTCGTTGCATATAAATATTTATCTATTTCTTTCTAACAGACTGTTTGCTCTGTGTTCATGTACCTCAGCACTATTGGTTTTTAACAGCAAACTACTATCATACGGTGACTCTGTTAATCATTTTCCAATACTAGGTCATTCCATAAGGAGCCCTTTCACAAAAACAGAGACAGCTAGTTTGCTCTAGACCTTTCTGAATGAGTCTATTCATGTACCACAGACATATGATATGGGTAGAAGTAAGGACACTAGAACCGATTACATTTTAAGGAAGTAGCTATTGATTGCCTTTAGCTGTGGAGTCAGAGTTCTTATAGTACCATTAAAAGAAGTCTAAAATTTATATTTTTAAGTAAATTTTTCAGTTTAAAAACATCCAGAAGGTTCAGCAAAACATATATGAATTCAGATTCTCAGCAGTGAATTTTCAACTTCTAACCTATTATTAAACATTTTTTTCACTTTCTTTCTCTGGAATTTATACTGTGATTCCTGCAACATTTGAATTGCACACTTATGACCTTCTGCTAATGTCACTGTCCCTTTATTTCTTCCTCAATATTTCTAAACACAACATACTTTCCTGTTGGTATGTGTCTCACTAATGTTTGCTTAGCAGTTGTTAGTCTCCTTCAACTAGAAAGTTTGCCCACAGGAACTGTGTATTATCAGCCTAATTTGCTCAGGTACTGTAGCTCTGTTCCATGTTCATTAGAACCCACTTCAACATCTAGGTGTGATCTTGGCCATAGACCAGGCATTGTGTTTTTGTTGCTGCTGACTGACAGGAGAAATCAAAGGCCAGGTGCTCATGAATCTCTGATTCAAGTGATGGAGAGAAAAGAAGGAAGAAGCAAATTAAAAGCAAAGCAGAGCTCCTTCATTGATAATAACCAGCAATTATCTTCCAAGTGTTTCTCACCTGTTTATGCACATGTGTATTTGTAATCATATTCTTAAAGGAATTCATGACCTCAATTAAATAGCAACAAACTACCCACTACCCAATAACAGTACTGTTGTAAACAGAAAGTAAGATGCCTGCTCTCTTATTCTCTTGATTCTTCTTCAGCGTCAGCAGCCCCAATAAGTAGCTACTTCTCACTTGTAGGAACTTGAACTTACATAACTTATTTACAGTTCTCAAAGCACATTTCCTTGCATGATTTATTCTAGCCCCATAAAAATACTGTGAGCGAGTTATTATCATGACAGGGCTTTGCACATGAGAAATTGAGGTTGAGAGAAGTTAAGTGGTTTACTGGGAGTCGTATGGCCCGCTGGTTTGAAGCAAAAGCCTACCCTAACTCCTTAGCAGCATCTGAGCACAAACTTGCATGACCTCAAATTGCCTTTGTGGTTTACCCAAGCCTATTCCCATCCGAGAGAAGTCTCTTCACATGGGAATCATCTTGTAAAAAAAGGTGAAACCTCAATATCATCCATTTCCAACCTTTAATTCATGAATAAATTCTATTTTTCTTCCTTCTGCTTAATTTTTATTATGCGTTTTCCACAGGCTCAATTATCTAACAATTATAATTTAGTTTTAGCACAAGCATGGCATTAAGAAACCTTGGAAAGAAATACGTCAAGTAATCTAGAAAGCCTGAGTGTCAGATATGAATGTAGATCTATGAAATCACAATACATAGTAGTACCTGAGAATCAGTATTTCAGGTAACCTCCCCAAACAGTGCTAATAACAACCACTCATGGTACAGCCTTTGAGAACAGCACTTAACTACTTTACACTCCTTTCCCCAAATTCCCAGGAGCCTCCAACTGGTAACTCTTTAATAAGTTTGTAAGTCAACATTTATCAGCTTTTGATGAAACTAATTCTCTTTTAAAATGATGAATTACTCATGCATACACACATTCCCAGGGACAGTATTACCTCAGTTCACTAGCCGAATTCTTTCCATGATTCTGGTTGCAAACTGAATTAGACATGAACCAAACCAAATTTTCCCGTAAGGTCAACATTGAACCTAATCACTGAATTTGATTCGGTTCTCATCCAATGCACTTTGCAACCAGAATCATGGAAAGAATTCATGGATTGAGGTGTCACTGCAGCGCCTTCTAAAAATGCCTCGCTAAATAAACATAATTGGATTTTGTGTTGCTTATCTCTCCTTCTGGAGGTAGATTCCAATTTCTCCTCTCAAGCAAAGAATTGAATGAAACAAGCAAAAAGCAGTGAGAAAGTTTACTCATAAAAAATAAAAGTGAAGGCCAAGGGAGAAACACTCAGCAGAGAGAGGTTGGGTTGAAAAGAAAAGAAAAAGTAAGATAAAAGTGCACCCTGGAGGACACAGGGTGAAATATCACGAGGAAAGGCATGACAGTGAACTCTTCATGTGTTCTGTGTTCTTTTATGCCATCTAAATCTTGAGTAAATTCCCAAGAACTTCTCTGCACAGGTCCTGCGTGATGGTGTCAGGAGCCCAGCTTTAGGATGGGGTCAGGTCTACACATCCTATTGAAAATCTTCTCAAAATTCTTCAGAGAATCCCACATGCGGGGTTTTGGGAACTGTTCTGGCAAGTGTCTGGGATCTTGTAATGAACCGGAAGATTGCCTCTAGTTCAAAACCAGCCTGGGCTACAGAGTGAATTGAAGGCCAATCTAGACTACATAGCAAGAGCCTGTCTCAAAAAAAAAAATATCTTAAAGCCTGTGGCCAGTGATTCTTACCATAACAACTTTTCCACTACTGTTTCAGGCAGTTGTGAGAACCTCATAGGTTGGTCTCACTCTTACAGCATCATCATGCTGACTTATGTCTGGATCAGAGTTCACAGTGTCCATGATTTGCTTTCTGGCTTTCTCAGAGAACTTTTGCATTATGAGGTGACCCATTTTTATTATCCTTTATTTATTTTCACAAAGAATTGTTCCTCCTAGAAATGTTCAGGAAGATGGGATAATTGTCTAAATAATAAACCCTTCTGGCCCTTTTCTCTGGTAATGCCCGTAGTAAAGAGAACCTGAGAAGTTACTGCCAGGTGGTGCCAGCAGATAAGGTCAGGAACTGGCACTTATTCAGGAAAAGAGTAGCTCAGATAGTTCAGATTTATTATTTTTTGAGGTCTCTGAGAAATGCATGACAATGGCCCTGACAAGCGCTCTGCACAGCAATGTCTGCGCACCACCAACGTGAAAGCGCTTCTATCTTAGGCGGTATTCCAGGGCATTCTGCTAAGCTAATGGCTTCAGTGCAAATCGTTATTGTGTGAGAGGCAGCTGGCAGCGCTTAAGAGAACTCCAGCTTCTGCAGAAGAAAGTCTCATTCAGAGGACATTTTTCCTTCTCCTGCTATTATAAATACACACACAGACATTTGAGAGCAAGGCATAATCTATGGAGTCTTACAATGCTGAAAGAGAAACAGCCTTTCCGCTGCAAGAGTTCTGTGGAGAGCAAAGATATTTTAGCATGAATTTGTTCTCATGCAAAGGAACAATCATTGTCCCTAGGCTTTTTGTGCATGCTTAAGACTTTTGATGAATATTTTTGTCCTTATTTGAACTTTGGGGATTTGCCCATAATAAACTTTTGTATCTGGTCTTTATGTCTTGTTCATAGTTGGGGAATGTATTTGAGCAACACATTTTGGAATTAAAAAAAAAAAACTTGGACTCAAACAGCCTACAAATATTAAACTATAAAAATCATGGAATCTTGGTAAAATGATGAGAAAGACTAAACATTGGTTGGAAAAAGAATGGATTAAAAATTCCTGACTTGTGAGTAACTTATGAAAAAATATTCAAATTTTGAAAATCTGTCCCATTTTTATGAAGACTAACAGATTACCACAGCAACATACACAGTTTCAATGTACAGCATATTTAGAAGCAAAGCAATGTAATCATCCTAGGAATTTCAGAAATATCACCTTCTCAAAGCAAAGAATCATGTATAGTTTCTGACATGATTACACAGTTCAATGGATAAAGTTTCACCTACAATGAGTAAAAGAAAACTGGATAATTTTCTGAATGATTGAATACTAATGGACAAAATCTCTTTGTAAGGCTCTGTTGGAATTTCAGAAATTTTGACAAAGGTAAAGGAACTGGCAGCTGTAAATAAGCAAATGTAATTGTCTAATCCCAAGGTAAAAACTAGACTTCTTTGGTCCCTTAAAATGAAATCCCAGAGTTTAGAGCAATACTGTGAAAAGACTGGATCTATTGAGAAATAAAGTCCAACCACATTCTCTCGGTGGTTCCTCTAATGGGTCAGTGTGTTTTTCCTTTTTAATCCTAGGTATATAAATTTGTAGAGGACTCTCTTTAAAAGGCAGACATCACTGTGGCGACAATCCATAGAAGCCATTTTTATCAGAGTCACCAGGACTTTGCTGTTATTTCAATCAACTTAGCATTATCAGGACATGCTCATATGTGTGTGTGTGTGTGCGTGTGTGTGTGTGCATACGTGTGTGTATGTATGTGTATGTTTATGTGAATCTCTACCCTTTTTACATAGAGAGTAACATCCAAAATGTCCATTTCCTTTGAATATTTTAGAAAAACAATTTTATTCACAATAAAGTTAAAAAGACAGATATAAGAGTAAATGTACCTTTATTTTAGGAAAACAATCTTATTCACAATAAAGTTAAAAAGACACAGATATAAGAGTAAATGTACCTGTTGAAATTTTATTCATATTTCAAAACTTCCTAAGTAGCTTCCATCACCAGGTTGATGTTTTGGAATTGGGCTAAATGTTGACTAAAATACATCAAAAACAATGACAACTGTGTTTGGTATGAATATGTACACCCAAGGTGGGTAATTCAATGTCCACAGTACTCTAGCAGGTAACACAAATTTTAGACCAAATACTTGGATGGCAGCTGGAGACCTGAATCCTTATCCTGCATATGGAGCTTGGCCCCTACTCAGGACTGTAATTTGTTGTCCCTACTGAGAACTATAATCTGTTGTTTTTCCGTCATTTATCTCCCAGTGGCAAGAGTTGAGATTCTTCAAGATGATCAAAAGAATTCAAACCTAGCTATGAGATTTTGAGTTTTCCCTGTTGATAGCTAATTTGAGTTTTCCCTGTTGATAGCTAATTTGAGTTTTCCCTGTTGATAGCTAATTTAAACTTTTAAGTAGTTGTCATATGTGCAGGCTACACTTTGCAACTCCAGCTGGTTTACAGCTGAAAATCATCTTCCTGTCTTGTTAAAGGAAGGAGTATAAAGCCATGCCCAGTCTATGGTAAGTAATTATTGTTTACTGTTAGTTGACAGTTGGGTTAAAGATCTTATAAAATAAAACTAAATAAAAAAAAACAGAAGCAACACAGATTATCTTTCAAACCAAATTCTAGTAAACATGCCACAAATCTATACTGTTAGTTTTTATTTCATTCATTTATTTTATGACAATCAGACAGGCAGACACTGTCAGGGAGACATACAGACAATGGAAGTGTTTTCTTTGTTGTTGCTGTTAATACGGGATCTTATTCTGTACTTGCAAACTCATAGAAATGATCCCACTGAACTAAAAACAAAACTGTGTTTGCTCAGTAGAAACTAAAACTGGAAGACCAGATCTTAGGGTTAAATGTGAAACAGCATTTTCTCCCAAAAGTCCCACAGTCCTCTGCCCTTGGGGATGCTGTTTGGCTGTCATTCTAGGGTTCTGCATGAAGGTTCTAAGACAAACAGCTTGCAGTGTATTTTCTCTCATGTAAGAATCTCCGTATTGTCTCCTCCTAAGTCTCACTGTTGTTCTCCGGTTTGTTAAATCATAGTTTTTTCAAGATAATTGCAGTTTGTACAGTTTGATGTCCTAACTGAAGGTTAATGCGATACGTTAGCTTTTTCACATGAGGTGAGCAGACCCAATTTCCCCAGTGGATGTCTGTTATAAAACATTTTCTCTCTTCACTAAATGCATGTAAACACTCATAAATACTTCTTCCCTTTTATCTTATTTCAAACACAGGAAGTGGAAGTGGAGAGTAGACGGGCCATCCAATGTTGGCAGGAACACATCCAAGGAGATGGCCTAGGTCAAAAATTATTTCAAATGAGTGTAGCTTCTCCAGTCTCTTTTGCCTAGCTTCTCTTTCTTCTCATCTGCTGAATATGCCTAGCATTTTTATTAGAAGAGGCAGAAGGAATCGGGCACTTCTACCCAGAATCCACATGAATAAATGCTGAATAGAGAAGTGAGTTTTACAGTCCTATGGCAGCCATGGACTTGCACTTCAGAGGTTCTTCTCCTTCCCAAGACTGATTTGAGAATGTCAGCTTCTCCTATAGTTGAATAATGTATGTGAGACACAACACACTGCGTAAAATGAATTCACTAAAAGGTGTGGGTAATGCTCATCGATTCAGTTGTCTTTGTGTTTTATATTTAGAGATTAAGGAACATGAACCGACCCACTGTGAGACACCCTGCATACATCAGACCTGGAGTACGGGCAGAACACTGCCAGGATCTCCTCGTATCAGCAATGAGGAGATTAAGATCTAGAAGACCAAGGACCACATGCATAACTAAGAACAGAAACCAGATTATAATCCAGGTTTTCAAAATTTCCAGTATTCTGCAAAACTGTGCCTACCCTGAGAATGCAAGGAGAAAGAACTGAAGAGAACCAGGAGAGCTACAGACAAAACCAAGGTGCAGAGCATTTTTACTCTGCAGTGGTCAGTTCCAGCAACCATCTGGGCCATGTGTTAAACTAAAGTCATGTGTCCAGTGTCAGGGCAGTGGCAGCAAGATCATAAAAATAAATGAAGGAGATTTTCATGTAAAATTTGGGGTTATTGCAGGAAAATGAACATTGATTCCACTGAGGCAATAGCAGTGAGAGTACTGCATGCTTCTCATCTAAATCTCTCCCATATTAGGTGAGCCTAAGAATCAGTCTCATTTTCATAGTCAAATGTCCACTGAGTTTGTTGCTCCCCAACAAAAAAGAAATCCACTCTACAGTAAGAGGACTCTTGTGTTATCCTTTAACTCAGACAGCTCAAACTTCAGATAGGAATTAAAAAATCGTTTCTTTTTTTCCATTATATTGAGAAACTTTCTAAAGTAATTTAGACATATTGATTCCTATGATCCTTTAATGGTCAAGTACACAAGGAACTGCATGAAACCATGACAATGCCTAATGGACAATCTGTTTTAATAAATGGATAAAAATGATTTTCAATTTCAGTACAGCTTTTCTGCAGAGATACAAGAACCAGGGATGATCTGCTGCCATTATTTAAGGCATGAACATAAATTCCTATTCAAACCTTTTTGAAAATTAAGTTCTTGTTTTATGCTATGCTTAAAAAGTATGATATTTATTAGCAAAATATATGACCAGTTTTATTGGAGGTTGAAATTTGAAAGTCTTATAAATTATAAATAGTAATTACATACTTATAGCTTATACATCAACAGATTTTATTGTTATTTTACTTTATGATTATGGTGAGATTATTTGTGATGAAACACACACACACATATTCTCATATTCTGCATTCAAAATATTAATAGAAGACCTGACACTTAAAATATAAATTAACAGAAAAAAACAATCCACTTTTGACAGAACACAACAGTAAAATATAAGCATTAGATTATTATCTCTGCATAGTGGTTTCTGTTGCAAAACATGAAAAGCCACAGGCAGTAAAGGTGATAAAAGGGGAATCGTGTAATTGTATTCACTCAAGTTTTAACATTTTAAACCATCAATTAATTATTGTAGACCATATGCTACTAAATCTCTTTTACATTCTCCCCCCTTCATGGCTTATTTTCACAAAGGTAGAAAAATATTACTATAAAACTTTGACTTATGATTTTCTACCATAATCCAGCATTTATAAAATGTTTTTATACAATTTTTAAATATGTACCATAAAGAGTATTTGACCATTTTTTTGAAGGAGAGTCCTTTTCACTGCGCCTGCCAAGCAGAGTGGCCAGCAGCCCTTACCTAGGCTTATTTCTCCTGTTCTGCCTTGTGCGGGGAACTGCTGAAACCACGGGAAGCATTCAGGGCAGAGAGCTGATCTAACAAAACAGAACTGGGAGCATCGGAAGCTCTCAGGTCTTCTGTGCTTGTTGTTTGTATTTCCAATGTCATCGTCTTTAAATCAATCTTTCCCTCCCATTCAGCAATATAAAAGTTTATACATGAACCAGCAACAACATAACTTAAAAACGTGGTTTTGCCTCTGCTGTCTTCACTGGGCTGGTTCTCCATATTACTAATGGGGCATGTAGACAGTTTATTTTTCAGGGATCACTCTCAGTGGATTGTGGGAGCTAGTGTCTGCTGACTTAGCACTTTCTAGACTAGAGAAGCGTCTCTGAATTGAAAGCTGGGACCTAAATGGCTAAGGGCAATGAATAGTGGATACTCATAGTCATCCATCTCTTCTACCACGTTATTTCACAGGAAGATTTTTTTTTAATAGTAGTGACTTTCCCTTGCAATTTCAGAGATATGTGCATTCCTCCTAGGCAAGAGTCTTTATTCGGGCACTGAGTACTTTCCTACTTTTCCCTAGTTTCCTTTATTCTTCTGTGAAGCCTCAAATGACAAACTACACATGGAATATATTTTGTTTTACTGTACAATGATAAACTGTGTAATGATTTTTATAAAAATTCTGTCTATAAAATGTGTTGCTTATTTTCCAACTCAGGCCAGTGGAGGGTCAAAGAGGAAGAAAGAGGTAAAAAAAAGAAGGGAGAGAGGAAGGGAGGAAAGAAGGAAGGAAGGAAGGAAGGGAGACAGAGAGAAAGAAAGCGAAGGTGAGAGGAAAGCAGCAGAGGAAGGGAGAGCAGTTGAGCTGCATATGGACAGGAATTTAGAAACTGAATTTGGACACCGAATTTAGACAGAATCGTTTTGAATCTTGGTTGTCTGCTTTTCTTTGGTATGCAAAATAAGGAAATTAATTCTCAAAACCTCAATTTCCTCATCTGTATTGTGGATTTCTTATTATAATCTACTTCATAAGCTTATTGGAAAGACTAAGTAATGCAATGCACATAGAATTTTGTGTTCTCCACTTCGAAGCCTATGCAGTCATTTTAGCTAATTCAGTTACTGCAAAGAATTCTATGATCTTATTTATAAAGCAGTCTTCTGCCTATAGCTAATTCAGATGTTGTCTGAATCCCTATGAAATAGCCACAGTTTAGGATAGCAGATTGTGTTGTGCTAAACCTGCAGATGTAAAGACACAAAAGTCTACCTGGAATCTAATTGATCTTCCAGGAGACCTTCCTGGAAGTTTCTGATGATGTGAGAAATTCAGGCAACGAAATAAAGAACTCTCGTCTCCTGGCCTGAGTGCACCGAGTACAGGAGAAGATGAAGGTGAATAAGTACCACTGACCTGACTGTTTCTCTGCAGCTCCCTGAGACAAAAAAAAAAAAAGGACTAATGTGAAAAAAAAAGGGAGAAGCAGAAGAACACAGAAAACTGGAGTTATTTTGATTACATTACAATTCTTCAGTGACACTGGAAGAAATTAGTAGTGTATAGTGAACAAGAAAGTCACCATGAACAAAACAGGGAGATATTTGAACCAGCCACAGAAGTAGGTTAATATATCTGTGAATTTCTTAGTAACATTTGAAAATACTCTAGGAAAATAAATCCAGGTCTAGGGAGATTACATGTGTTGCTATGAAATCAGGATGAAAAACCTGTGACAAAAATATTTCAAAAGAAAATCCTGAATGTTTACACCAATGGCTACCGAAAAATGCATAAAGATAAAATTCTGTGATTAAGGAGACCAAAATTTAAGAAAAAATTCTACAAGTGCTATTCATAGTTTATCAGAATGGTAATTTTGTAAAAATAATAACTTTCTTCATTCACAGTACTCATAAGTAGCCTGGTATTCTCTGTGTGTCTCGGGCTGGTCTCAAACTCGCAGCTGTACTTTTGTGTCAGCCACTTGAGTACTGGGATTTTTGACACATAGCATCATGCCTGACTTCCCAATGTCATTAATTAATGACATTCAAAGGCCAGATTTGTCTCTCATTCCAGAAAAAATGATTGAAAATGAGCTTGTGAAATCTCAAGTCTCATGTCTACTACCATATTAGGGCATCATTAACTTTAAAGTCTGAGTTACAAGAACTTTGCCTTTTAAACACTCAGTTTTCTCACCTATAAAATGGAAACATAACATTTATTTGCTAGGATACATTGAGGATTAAATAAAATAATGCAAGCTTTTTCAACGTCAACCAGAAGTGCAGCACATAGTACTTAACGGAAGTTTTGGACTATGCCAGAAAATAGGCTATGCTTACTGAAGGATTTGCAAAGAATTAAGATAGAACAATTGTGAATAGTATAAGCATCCCAATATGTTTGATGGTAGAGTTATGGTAGCTTTCAGTCCTATTTGTCATAATTACATGAAAAAATCATAAATCTGGGAAAAGTTTAGTTCACTCACATATTAAAAACTATCTTTTGCTAAAATACTTCTAGAAATACAGATTCACTGACTTGTGTTTATAAAGCATTTGTGCAAGAATGTTTGTTGGCTTATTATTTACAATTATGAAATTCTATAAATAATTCCTGTAATAGGAACATCACATTAAACTATGACATAATCACAAATCCTTTTTAAGCATCAATAAGAGTGAGGAATCTAATATCCTTAAATAAGAAAAATATGCTTAAATTATGAGATTGCTCTTCTTTTTGATAATGACAGGTACATACACAATTTTACATATATACAGTATCAAATATAGGTAAAATAGCAATAATGGTTACCCTTGACACAAGACCAAAACATTGAGAGATTCCACTAAAAAGACTTTACAAAATAACATTTCATTATGTACTCTTTGGTACTGTAACAATTTTACAAAGCTCATTTGGTTACTGAACAACTCCACAAAGCACATAAAACCATGATCTGTAAAAGTGATCAGATAAGACAGTTATTCTTCAGTGGTTTTGTTTTTATTAAGATTTTGGTGGATTCTAGGGAACTATTAAAAATAATGTCAATTTATACATAGTACACTGTCAGCTCAACTCCCATTTTCTTTCACATATTTTAGATTGTTCAAAGCTGGTTGCCCAGATCCTAAAAGTCATGAAGCAATTGAATCCTTCAGAGAACAGAGACTGAAGCAGCTTATTTAGAGCTTCACTTATCTGGCTGACTTTCTGTGACAGGGTTTGATTTCCTTGGGATTCTTACAAGGAAAAAAATTATCATTCCCTTTCCTCAAAGATGAGTAGTGATTAGTCACCGGAAGGAAGCACAGTGGGGAAAGCACAGACAGCCTTTAGCCCTTAAAACATCAAACGGAAATGAAACCTGCGTGCTAGATGAGAGTTTTATTGCTTTAAGGTACTTTTTGATTCAATTAGATAAACCCAACCAAAATAACCGCAGGAATTCCTGGTGTTCCTGACCTGCGTCATAAAACTTTAAAGCAAGTATGGGTGAAATGTGAATCTCACTGAAAATATATAAAATTCAAATTAGCTTTTAAATATTATCTTGAGTGGACAGGTAGTTATTTTTGATACACTTTATTAAAAAGGATCCTCTTAGCACATTTCAAATTGACAATATTACCCAAAACTTAGCTGAGTTACAGGTAAAACAAGCAAACAAACAAATATTTTTTTCTTGCAAATTTAAACCATGTGAACATACAAAGACTAACCCTCTTTCCTAACTCTACTGGGTAGTTATCACCATCAAGAGCATACTGCTTCTCTCTGGATTTTCTGGTACCTTCCCAGGAGCAGCAAATTTACTTCATTTGTTTTCTTTCAGCCTTATTTGCAAGACTTTCTTCCCAAAATCGACTCTCAGCACGCTTGCTCCAGCAACCTCACACATAGTTATATTACTAACACCATAGACTACTCGTGTGCTTCACAGAGCTGTAGGCTCTACGCACACTGCTTCCCTAAACACCCCTGCCCCAGAGTCTATAAATCATCTCTGTTTTCTAAGCCCCATTAGGCTGCTGAAACCCAATGTGTCAAAAAAAAGACTGCATCATTTTATTCATTCCACACTCTTCGCACCAGGATTTACCTTCCGATGTCTCTTATAAGAGTAAATATCTTGCATTTGCTCAGCTACTCAAGTAAACAACTGGAGTATCATCCTCTATCTCCATTTTCCCACAATTTTATAACCGTCGGCATGACTTGCGCTATGTGCTAAACACAATTGTCCTAAAATGTTGATTCAGAAAACCCAAAGTTGGGCTGAGAATCTGTGTATTAAATATCCTTTTTACATGATTCTTACGATTGAATAGATCTGCAAAATACTTTCTCTCTCCTCTTTCTCTGCCAATTTAAGCCAATAAGATAATTTTATGTATTCTGATTTCTTAATAGCCCTGACTCCTTTCACTTTTTTCATCCCTATCAAACAACATGAGATCAGACCACCAACTTAGGTTGCTACTGCAGTCACTGAAATTCTCACCTAAGCTGCCTGTTTTGAAATTTCCTCCCGCTCGTCACTCCTAAGTCTTCTCCTTCCTCACATGCTGGTTCCTTCATGTTCATCTGCCTGATTGACTCGCACATACCAGGGAGCTCTTAGCTTGTATAATAACTTTTCCAAAAGACTATCTTGACCACCAAGTTTGGGCGTAAATGCTTTCTAAATATCCACTTAAATCAAAAACTTTCATTGAAACATAGATGAGGTTGCCATTTTTGTGTTGTTGACTTCTGTCATCATATTTAAAGCTCTAGGTAGGTCAGAAGCAATTTTAACCCTGATACCTCACACATTGCCAGGCATGTGTGATAGGTTCGTCACACATATTGACAGGATTAATCAAAACATTATGAACT
Source organism: Hydrochoerus hydrochaeris (assembly GCA_004027455.1). NCBI lineage: Eukaryota > Metazoa > Chordata > Mammalia > Rodentia > Hydrochaeridae > Hydrochoerus > Hydrochoerus hydrochaeris. Next base: position 501,694 of record PVLA01000130.1, on the reverse strand, counting down.
TCAATTATTAATATGCAGAATTATGATTGAAGGTATCATTTCATTGGCTGGTTAATAAACATAGGCTAGATCTGAAAATTTAAAAGACAAATCAGTAAAAAGATGGAGTTTAAATTAGATACATAAAACTAACAGGTGTCTGAACTGTCATACAAGGGCACAACTTCAGGATGATAAAAGACTGGCTCTCAAATGCATAAAATCTGTTTAATCTTGTGAGTAAAAAGCTTTTGACAACCTCTTGGAAGGGCAGCTAGCAGATTCAAAAATTTGTTTTACTTATGATAATTGCTATTAAAATTAATCAAACATGCTATATAAATGCCCCTTAGGCATATCTCGATTATGAAAATTGCCACTAATCAGATGAGAACATAATGGCAATGCACTTCGAGCATAACTGTCGTTAGCATAGCTAATTGTTTCTGTTTATTTAAACTCTAAGTGTGTATCTACTTACATGCTGCCCAGTCATTCAACTCAGAACAGAGGGAGCATTTTACAAAAGAATAAAGAAAGAGATAAGCCACAAAAATGTCATGCTGTAAATTATGGAATAACAGAACAAATTAGGAAAGATTTCTGCATGGGAGAATACTTTAAAACTTCTTTTATGAGGCCAGCATTACCCTTGTATCAAAACCAGACAAAAGTACAAGTAAAGAAAACTGCAGAATAATATCTGTGACAACATACTTGTAAAGTGCTGAATAAAATGCAGATAAACCAATGCAACAACAAATTAAAAAGGTTACAATATGTGATCAAGTAACACATGCAAATAAAATCACTGTAATATACCATATCCACAGAATTAAAGATGAAAAGCACCTGATCATCTCATTTGAACCAGAAAAAGTATTTTTCAAAGTTAAGGCATCTATTCATAATAAGAACTCTCAGGAAAAATGGGTACACAAAAGGCATTTTCTCAGTATAGTGGAGAACATTTCTAAAACTCTCTCACTGAACATCACAGTTAGTGGAGCAAAGCTTAGAGCTTTCTTTGGAGCTGGCACAAAAAAGGGAAACTCCACAATTCTATGTATTTCACATATGAGTGGAAGAACTAGAAATAGGAATGAGACAAGAAAAAGAAGTAAATAACATATGCACTGAGAAGAAAAATGTAAAATTATCTCTGCTTGAAGATCACATAATTGTATGTATAGAAAACATAAGATTTCATACAGAAATTTAGAACTAATACAGAAGTTTGATAATTGTTCAAAAATGTGATTATGCTTCTTTACACTAGTAATTGGCTATTCTAAATGGAAGTCAAGAAAACCTTCTCACTACAGCACTAACACTAATAAGACACAAATGAAGTTCTTATGACTAAACATAGAAAATATCAATAATTAAGGAAGTAAAAATCTGTGAGTATAAATAATGGAAAATTATTCAGCCTTAAAAAAGAAAAACTGCCATTTATGGCAACATATCCATAACCAGGAGAACATTATACTAAATAAAATAAGCTAGACACAACACAAAAAATTCTGAACACTGAAAATTATGAAACATTTATAAAAGAAATTGTAAAAGAGAGGCATACATGAGAAGATATTGCACATTCATAAGTTGAAATAATTTATAATGTTAAAATATCTATACCACTCAAAGCAATATATAGATAGAAGACAACACCTACCAAAATTCCAGTATTTTTCATATAAATAGATAAACATTCTTAAAATTTATATAGAATATCAAAAACCCTGAGAAGTAATTTTGGGGACAAAGAAGAGAGATAGAACTGTCAGATTTCCTGATTTCAAAATCAATTACTAAGTCACACTGATGAAAGCATTGTGTTTCTGACATTAAAAAGAATATAGGTTGGGGCCGGGGATTTAGTTCAGTGGTGTAAGCACCTGCTTGGCAAGTGTGAGGTCATGAGTCTGATCCTTGGTACAAAAAAAAAAAAAAAAAAAGGATATAGGTCAGTGAAACAGAGTATAACGTATGGAAATAAACCTAAATATATATGAAAAGGACAATCCTATAATAAATAATGCTGGGAACCTGGATCCACATGTAATGGAACAAAATTTGACCCTTGTGTTGTATACTAAAACCAACTCAAAATGTATTAGACTTAGAAATAAAATTCCCAGAAGAAAATATGGATAAAAACTTCATGTCATTTTTTTGGGTAACAATTTGTTGAAAATAACACCAAAGTTCAAGCAAAAAAATAAAAACTAAACAATTTGGAGCCCATGACACTAAACGTTTTCTGTGCAACAAAGAAATGGCAGTAAAATGAAAAGGCAATCTATCGATCCAGTGAAAATACTCACAAGTCCTATGAGTGTTAGAGGGTCAGCATCCAAGTTACACAAGGAATGTACATAAATGAAGAACCAATAGATTTATTATAGCATAGTAAAGATAGCAACAAATCAACAACTCAGTAAGTGATTGACAAAGGCCCTAAGAAGATACTTTTTTGGGGGAAGATATGTGAACACCCAACAAGTATATGAAGATGCTAGTAATATTAATTTCAGGAAAATGTAAACCATAATGGGTATCAGTCCATATTCTCTGGGTAGAGGGACTGTAAACCAGTATATCCTTTATGAGAAACAATACAAATATTTCTCAAAAAAATAAAAAATAAAACTATCCTCTGATCAGCAGTCTCTCTTCTGAGTTTGTATGCACACATGATATGAGACCAGCACCTCAGAGAGGTACGTGCACTCTTTTGTTCATTGGAGCATTAATCACAATCGTCAAAATGTGAAAACAAGTATTCATGGACAGGCAAATAGAAAAAAATTCTGTCTGTGTGAATAATGGAAAGTTATTCAACCTTAAAGAAAGAAAAGCTGCTGTTTATGACAACAAAGATGAACGAGGAGAATATTATGTTAATTGAAACAAGCTCGACACAACACAAAAAGTATTTCATTGTCTTACCTATTCTATGCAGAGTCTAAAATACTTCAAACACATAGAAATGGACAGCAAAATATGTTTAATAAAAGCTCCAGGAGTAGAGAAAGAAAACAGACAAAAAATAACCATAGGGTAACGTTTTTCTCAATTAAAACAGCAGCAATGATATTGGAGTCTTCAGATCTAAAATACCCATAAATTTATTCAGCAGAGATGAGGTTAGAGAGGTAAACTTAGTCAAATCATGAGAACTCTGCAAAGCAGACACACCAGTAAGGTTAAGAATCATTGGTTTGCTAAGTGTGATGAGAGGCTATTCAAAGAAAGCAATAAGCAGGAAGTGATATGATGTAATATCAAGATTTGTGAAAGAGAAATTCATTGAAATGTACCCAAGTGAAATTCCTAATTAACTCAAGATTAATAAGAATAAAGAGAACATTGGAAAAACAAATGGCAAACCATAATGCTTATTTCTGGGTTTTGGTATTAAAGAGAATATGGATTATTCCCACATATCCGTGTTTTCCAAATTCTCCATGATGTGTATTTACATTATACTTTTTAGTCAGAGTAAACCATAATTTCTACCTTTTCCAAAATCACATAGGCCCCATCTATTAGCCACTCACACCCAAGTTTCCCTTAACTATTCTGCTATTATTTTAGAGCTATTTGTTAACAGCATTTCATTGTGAAAAGAACACATGAATAGGCATTTAATTGCATAGGGAATTTGTACTGAAACCATTTTTAATAAATCAAGCTTGGAACATCTGCAAACATCTCTACCTAAGCTGCATATTTGAAACCACGAAAACCAAAAAAGCACAAGGGCTCTGAATCAAAATGAAGACGAAATATTTCAACACAGAAGCTGCTGCCAAAACCAAATTGTTGTTTTACACACAATTCTGATTTGTTTAATGAAATATTGGGTGTCTTGATGAAAAATAACATCACAGCTTTCCAGACAGAAAAATAGTGAGGTTTTCTGTAAATCATGCTCAGTGAGAAAAATCATAAGAATCAAGAAATCAAGGAAAATAAAATCAAATGCATTATTCTTTGGTTTTCTTATTCCAAGAACAACTTGATTTGCGTGTTGAACAAGAGCACATTGCCACCATCCTCACAAACAGCAGGATGCAGGGAAGCTGACAGACCCATGAGGCCCCACGTGGAGAGGGCACTAGATTCCTATAATGGGTAGAGGAGGGGTCCTTGAAATCCTGTTTCCAGAAACACGTTTGGAAGTGGAGATGTCAGCATTGACTTTCTTGTATTTATCACAAAATATATGTTCTGTTACACATATCACATACTTGCTAAATCAGCTTTTAGTATTTATCTTTCCAGTTCTGTTTCTTGATCATTTATTGAGCAAACTAAATAAATAAAATTGTAGGTTAAAAAAACAGCAATTTTCATACTCTACCTAAACTTTCCTAATATTGCTAATGGCTTTCGTATTGTTTGGTAGTGTGAATAAATCAAGGTTACAATATGACTCAGAAATGAGACTCTAGGTACATGCACAAGAGAATTGAAAACATATGTGCGTACACACACACACACATTCACACATCCATGCACACACAAACATTAACAGCAATATGATTCAGAAGATGAAAGATGGAACTAAATCATATACTTATCAAGTGATGAACCAAAATTGGTTTATCCATAAAATTTAATTATTCAAGGCCAGGGATATAGCTCAGCATCCCAGCGCTAGCCTGGCAAGTGTGAGGTTGTGATTTCAATTCCTGGTATCAAAAAATAAAAATATTCATCCTAAAGAAGAAAGGAAATAAAGATACGTTTTTGCATAATAGCATGTAAGACACTTGAAAAAATCGTAAGCAAAAGAAATTAGACACTAAAAAAGACCATTACACTGGGAACAGACTTAGAACCAGCTACCTTCAGTGTTTCTGAGCCTGAACCACCAAACAAATGGTTCTTGAGCATCCAATTCAGAAACTCCTTTAAACTGATAATGCTGGAGGCAAATTGTCACATGCAAATACATGATTTATAAATAAACACATTATTTCATTAGGTGTAGCACTGCTCATAATAACAAAAGATTTTAGTGATCAGTTTATAAGGATTGAATATATGAAATTTAATCTACATATATTCAATAAAATTGATATGCATAGAATTGAAGAATTGTCTTTTTAAGTGGTTATAAAATACTTCTTAAAGAAAAATATGCAAAAAAGTGTAAATAAAAAATATTGCTTTATTGTACATTGCTAATATAGTTTTGTGCCACATGACAATGTTTTGGTCAAAGATAGTTCATATATAGATGATGGCTCCCTAAGACAATAAAAGACTTATAAAATTTTTATCACCTAGTGACATTATAGCTACTAAAATGCCCTAGTATGGTGCATTATTAGTATGTTTGTGTTAGCATCAACAATCATACAGTGCTCCCAGGTGTACAAAAGTATAACGCATACAGTTATAATAATGACATTCAGTAACTATACTACTGTCTTATGTATTTTCTCTATAGTAAGTTTATCACTATTTTACTGTATTCTATTTGTTTTTAAAAGTATACTGTTCAACAGTATTTTCATTTGACCCCAGAAGCAGCTTCAAACATCTTGTGTTTATTGTGTCGCTTGGTTGTATCAGTTTCTCTCGTGTGAGATATAAATTCACGTTATTTGTTCATCTTGGCCTTAGGAGAAACAGGTAAGAGAAAATATAGAAATTCAGAGATAAAGAGAGTACAAGAATTGTTGAAGAACTAAGTGCATGCATTATTCACACGCTTTGAGCAGACTTCTAAGTGATGTGTTCACGAGGAGGGAGTCCTGGAAAACTTATGAATGAACTCTTTTTCTAAATGAATTCCTCCACGCATGTACTCAGGCAGCAAAAATGCAAAAGACATCCTGCCTTAATGTTTCTGGACATGACCCCCACTGGATCACTGCTTGACTACAAGTTATGTCATCAAACAAGAGTCTGCTGGGGAGGCAGTATGCAAACAAAGGAAACTTTGGCATAGGTATCTGGGGCAGATCTGAAGGAGAAAGATGTTGGAATTTGATTTCAGACAAAGTAGGTCCTTACCAAACAAAAACATCAATGGTAATGCGATGCACAAAACAGAATCCAGAGTTTAAATGATATATTATTTGAAAGAGGTAGTTTAAAAACAGAAATTAAGACTTGTACAGATAAGGGAAACATGTGAACCATATACATGATCAGAGTCCAGGAAGAGATAGAAAAAGAATATATAACTATTTTTTAAAGTAATGCTGGAATAATCCTTCAAATATGGGGAAAATATCTCTCTAAATGTTCAAGCAGCTGAATAAAATCTGAGTAAAAGAAACCCCTCAAAATGTCATGTCATAATCAATATTCTCAGTTATTTTGAGATGACTATAGGTAAGTAGGTGTCATGGTTTATGTCGGTGGCCCAGGCCTCATGTGTCCACATTGTGCACCTGTAATTGGTTCATTGTTGCCCTTGGATTGGGGGTGTGAATGCTACACAGGCCTAAGGGTGGAGCCAGGAGGTGATGTAATGGCAGGAAGAAGGCGTGTCTCTCTTTCTTGCTGGTTTTCCGCCTTGCTGTTTGCAGTCACCATGAACTGCTGCCCTGCCATGCCACCCTCCTTGGAGCCAACTGAGTATGGACTGAAACCTCCCAAAACTGTGAGAAATAAACCTTTCCTTTCCCAACTTTGGCCATCAGGTATTTTGTCACAGTAAGGAGTAAAAAGTAACTAAGACAGTAGGAAATCTTTATAGTGACAAGTAAAAATAGGAAAAAACAGACATGGATCAATCTTAAATGCATATAGTTTTAGCTTACTGAAATCAATCAGAAAACTGATTGATTTTTTTAAATGGCACGGGAGAAATCTCTGTGCTTTGAGGTTTGCCCCGATGTCATCACATGTCAACCAGAGTCAAGGGACTTTGAGCTTGCCACACAGAGCTGAGAGGGGCTGTCTCCTACAGCATTGGTAGCATGCTTGGCTTGCGAAGAACACCGAAGAGATGAAAAAGAGCTGAGAGAAATGGATAGAAGTCCTGGTGATCTTGTTTGAGCTGCTGGATCAGGCTGTGCCTAAAGCAAGCACTACATTTGAAATTTAAATTCTCGTTAACAAAACAAAGTCACTTTTTTCATTAGAAAAATTGGAACCAGGTTTTTTTTTTTTTTCAAATTATTGTCAACTAAGTGTTCTCATGGATACAAGAAATTGTTGGATTGAGATAGGAGGAAAGATGAACATAGACACAATGCTTTGATCAGGTCAGCAGAGCTCAAAGCAAGACTGGGTTCAAGACTGTACTGCTTTAAAGGGTCAGTTGAGAGAACTTGGAACTGCATAGCAGATCAAGTGGGTGACCAGAAAGACAGAAACCAACCAGAACTATTTAGTTTCTGCTCAGGGGAGCCTCTGGTGATAAGTTCAGCAAGAGACAAGGTTCACAACAGTTTGATTCCTCTCACCCAATGGATAAAAAGCTGGGGCATGATCTCCGTTTGTCCCAGGATGAGGTAGAGCTGGAGCTGCAACTTCCAAAGGAAGCCACGTCTTTCTCCCTGTACAACATGAGGGCATACCATGGCTTCCAAAGAAATTTTTCTAAGCGGAAGGCACTTCCTGAGAATTTGAAATTAGTTGGAGTTTATCTATACTGGGAAAAGTTAATTTACTAACCACTACATTTTACCTGTATTCTATATAATAACACATGGCTAGGATGATTTAAATTTAAAATTACACTCTGTCTATCCAGATGCCAAAGAAAAGCAATTTAAAAGCACCAACTGTTCTTCTTCCTCTATAACAATAAAAGAATCCCATTCATAGTGGAAATGATAACTGACTTTGCTAAGGATTACTGATTTTTAAAGACTAATGAACAACTAATTAGTCATTGACTTAATTATTTATGTGATTTAGTTGGCTCATCCTTTGGTTTCATTCTGATGACACAAAATCAGACTTTATTTTATATACATCAAGCTTGCATTTCCAGCAATAGTGCTATAATTATACATTCGGATAGATTATTTATCAGCTGGCATTTCCATTGCCTGAAAATGTTAATATCATACGGTCACTATGTCAAGATCTCCTTTGCTTTTCCTAACTACCATTTGTTGATTTCTTATTATGAATGTGTATTGAGGTCAAATTTAATTAGCTTCTGAAACAAAGGTGCTCATTATGATTCATAAATTAAATGTTGCTGACTACTACTGAATGGGAAATATGCATTAATATTGGGGGCACTGAGGTCTCCTTTTATTTGATTCCTTTTATTTAAAAATCAAGTCAATACATTTCAAATGCTTGCCCTGATTAAAATGTTACACATTGTATGTATATATTGAAGCACCTGGCACCTATTATAGTTTATGTCTGGATGTTCCCCCAGAGTCTCATGCAGTCATAGGGCCTTTTTGGAGGTGGTTGAATCTAGAGTGAGTGTGTGAATCTGGGATTAAGAGTGGGTGATTAGTTTACTGATTGGCTTGGCATAGTGCCAAGGATGAAAGATATGAGTGCTACATCCACCTTTGGGTGGTTAGCCTGCTTACAATATAAGGAATAGAAAGAATATTTCCTGGGTCCTCCTTGCTTTTTTGCTGTCTTCTACCACCATGAATGGTTTCCCCTCTACCAAGTGACACCCTGCCTTGGAGCCAACCATTTGTGGAATGAAACCTCTACAAACTGTGAGGTAAATAAACCTTTGCTCCTTTAACTTTGGTTGTCAGGTATTTCATCTCAGCAATGAGAGAAAAGTAACTGAGATAGTAATACATAAATATATACAATTTTATGTAAATTTACAAGAAAAGTAGAACACACTGGATGTGATGGTGAATGCCAATAATCCCAGCATTTTGGAGCCTCAGGTAGAAGGATTCTTATGAGTTATGTGCTATAGCATGAGTTCAAGAATGAGTCTGAACTATATACGCAGACTCTGTCTCAAAATAAAACAACAAAACAAAACAAAGCGGGAATTTAGTCCCAGGCCCTGACTGCACAGGTTGAATCCCAGCACACGAGGGAAACTTGGAACTTTGCTCCCAGGCAGTAAGACCACACCCTGAGTCTGAAATCACCAGAGGACACACAGGAGTCCCCACGGGCCCAACTGGCCCATACCAGCAAGCTCCAAGTGGCTAGCAGGTGCCAGTAGTCTGCCCCGGGAGCCAAAAGTGGGTCAGGGGATTCTCAGTGCATGAGGGAAGCTTTGAAACATCGCTTAAAACCTGGAAATATAGGAAAATGACAAAACAAAAGAGCAAAATGCAATCTCAAACTCCCAGCCCAACCCAAGCAAGTGTAGGAAACATGGACACAGAAGAAAATATAAGCCATATATCTGAAATTCCTGAAATGATATCAACTGAAGTAAAGAAACAACTCTGGGAATCCATAAACGATCTTAAATCAGAAATAGTCTCCTGGGTAAAGGAAGACATGATAAATGTAATGAAATAAATGCTAAATACATCTAAATAAGACATAGTTAAAACATTAGAGGAACAATGCAAACAGATGGAAACTCTGAATGAACAATATAAGAAACAACAGAATGCATGAAGCAGATTCAAGGAGATATACAGGAAATCAAAAATTCCATCGAAAACTGGCAAAACCACCTCAATGAAATTGAAGGTAGAATTTCAGACCTCAAAGACAAGATTGCAGCTAGTGAACAGGAAAGGAAAGATCTTTTAAAAATAACAAGGAACCAGGAAATAATAATTCAACAACTGCAAGATGATGCAAATAAAAACAACATAACATTGATAGGTATAAATAAAAAGGAAGGTGACAACACAAATGATATCAAGAGGCTATTTACAGAAGTAATAGCTGAAAATTTCCCTAACATGAGAATGGAAACTGAGATACAGAGAAGTGAAGCATATAGAACTCCAAGTAACTGTTACCAAAATAAAACTACACCCACACATATAATAATCAACATCCCAGAAATCCAACATAAGAACAGAATATTAAAAGCTGCTAGAGAGAAAAGACAGATCATCTATAAAGGAAAGCCTATCATAATCACAGCAGACTTCTCAACACAAACAATGAAGTCAAGAAGAGCATGGAGTGAAGTATTTCAGATCCTAAAGGAAAATGACTTCCAACCCAGACTGATGTACCCTGCAAAACTGTCCTTCAAAATGGATGGAGAAATAAGATACTTCCATGACAAAGAACAGCTGAAGAACTTTATGATCACCAAACAAACCCTGCGAAGAATATGGAAAGACATTCTAGACAGACATAGGAAAAAACCACTAAGGAAGGCAGACAATTAAACAGAGTGGAAAGGTAAAGAATCAACAGCAGAAAAATAACATGTCAAAAGTAAACCAATATATATCAGTTGTAACTATTAATGTAAATGGCCTCAGTTCACCAATTAAAAGAAACAGATTGACAAAACAACATCCAAAAACAGATTAGATTGAGAAATAACATTTAACCACATGTTATATACAGGAAACCCATCTAACTCAAAAGGAAACTCATGGACTGAAAGTCAAAGGATGGAAAACAATATTCTATACAACAGGATCCCCCCCCCACCAAAAGCAGGGGTAGCTGTTCTGTTTGCCGACAGTGTGAACTTCAAACCAAGAATGATCCAGAGAGATAAAGAAAGCCACTACATACTAGTTAGGGGAAAACTTCCAGAGGAAGAGATAACAATCTTAAATATCTATGCACCAACTTTGAGAGCACCCAGCAATACAAAATAAATATTAACAGAAATGAAAAACCAAATAAGCAATAACACAATTATAACAGGAGACCTTAACTTTGGCACAAAGGGACAGATCAACTAGACAGAAAATCAGCAAAGAGCAGTAACTTCCTGGCTTTTTCATAGGTCATACTCATTAATGTTATCACCTGCCAGCGATTTCTCATTCAACCACACTAACAAATGTTTTCCCACCTCTTCCAGCACTTGTGTCCACTGCTTGGTTAACATTGTTACTCTTTTTGCCACATCAGCTCCTTTGATGGCATCTTTAGTCTTCAAAATTGAGACTGTCAGCTTCACCATCCTGTACCCGGAGGCCACATCAGTTGTATGAATACCACGCTCATGCTTTACCACAATTTCCTTCTTCGTTTCTTCTCATCATTCTTGCTCTGCACTTCCTTGTTACCTTTGTTACAGTCCTTCGCGTTCTTGTCATCCTCAGTACCATCCCTGGACTTTCTTTTTACCACCGTGCCTGCTCTGCACTTTCTTTGGAGCCGTACGGGATTGAATAATAAGGTATAGCACTGTGTGTGCTAAAATGCACACAGAAAAGCCTCACAGCAAGTGTGCACAATCGCACCTAAAGGAAGCCACACCACATGTGACAGTGAGGAGGACAGTCACAGTCATGTTCATCCCCATTTGGAGTTAGAGTGTGAAGCAAAACTTTACCAAATGCTTCAGTGCAACAACTGACTGGTCCACGAACAGAAGCCTTTGTGAGCGGAGGTGTTACTGTAGGTCATAGCAGATGCACTCTCAGCTTTGAAGCTTTGTACTGTATATAACTTGCTAATGTCAAAGCATAACTTTGAAAGAGTTAATTCACCTAATTCACACAAAGCATGTGCCTATCTTTTCCTACAGAATCCACAAAGGAAATAAAATGCATATATTTTATCGGTGAAAATATTCAATCTGCATTTTTAAAAATTCTGTGTATGTGTTTAAGTTTTTAACTATGATTTTAAGTAAGCTGCTGTTGTTGTTAAATAGAACTGCCTTTTAAAATTATCAAACAGTCATTTTGTCACTTTATTTTTATGGTGAAGTTATTAAGAAATTATCCTGAGAACTTATCTGAGAGAAGACTGGATATTTCTGAAGAATTCACATCAGGAGAAAGATGACATATTTGTATTCTCTGCAAATAAAAGGAGAATATTGAACACTGACATTCTGCCTGTGTTTTTGAGGAGAAGCAGCATTCCTTGTCAAAGAAGAACACCAATATCCCAGGATTACTGCATGAGACATTAAGAAGTAAAGTAAGGAAAGTTTAAAGAAAAGACTAAAGGAAGAACCCATGGGTTTCCTTCCACATTACAATCTTCCAATAAGATTGTCTCCCTTTGTTCATAACTGTTTCTGATGTCTCAAACTGCAGCATGAAAGGCAAAAGAAGAGATTTATATTAAATAAACTTTTTCTTATGACAACCAGAGTTACAACCTGGCAACAGACAGTTGTCTCAATGTAATGTCAGTCAGCTTAGCTGAAAAATAGTACACAGAGAATAGGAGTTTCAAAACCCAGTGTTTCTTCTCTTGCAGCATCATTTCTGAGTCTGACACTGACAGCTGTTTGGTCTCAATTTTGAAGTAAAAACATCACTGATGTGTGAATGTTAGGTTTTATTCATCTGGCGTCTACTGTGTCCCCATTACTGACACCATAGTTTCCTTCTCCCAGCCCATGGGTGACACTGCTTCCATCCTCATAGTTCATCAAGACCAACACTACCGTCCTACACCCCAGGACTGAGCAGTCAGTGCACAGCTAGAGACAGTCCTGGGTCCCCAGTGATCACCAGGACCCTGGGCATATGGTTCAAGTTCACAATAGAGAACTTTACTTGATGACTTCATCTGGAAGCCCTGGGGAAAATTATCCTTCTGGGGGTTTCTGTAGTAAGTGTCTTCATCTGTCTTAGCTGTTATAACAATAAGAGACTTGATGACTTAAATGACAGATAGTTATTTCTCATAAGTTATGAGAGCTAGGAAGTCCAAGATCAAAACCAGAGTCTTGGTTGTCTGGGCAGCCCCTGTTCCTGGCTGATTGATAGCTCTCCTTTGGCTGTGTTCTCACACGGCAGAAGCCTTAGGTGGTTGTTCTCACATCTCTTCATCTTGTTTATGAGAGATGTACCCTCATGCCCTAATTGTCTCTCAAAGTCTTCTTTTTGGTATCAGTACTTCATGCATTAGGATGTTAATGAATAAATTTTAGGGAGATACATTTAGTCCAAATCCCAAAGGCTTGGAATGTAGTTTCATCACCTTATTGAATGGATTATACTTGCATTAGAACAAATCTACAACAGTGATTTTTTTTAAAAAGCAAAGTATTGACAAGATAACAGACCCTAAGATCAATGGAACAGATTAGAAGATGCAGAAACAACTCCAGACATACTTAACCATCTAATCTTTGACAAAGGTGCCAAACACATTCTGTGGAAGAAAAATAGCCTCTTTGGTCAATGGTGCTGGAAAAACTGGTTTAAAATTGGGACCATAACTTTCACCATGCACTAAACTAAAGTCAAAATGAATCAAAGATCTAAATATTAAAACATAAACATTAAATCTGCTGGAAGATAGAATAGGTAAAATTCTTAAAAACACTGATGTAGGCAAAGACTTAGTAATTAAGAGATTGGATGACTTAAATGACAAATAGTTATTTCTTATAAATTATGAGGGCTGGAAGGTCCAAGATCAATATGAATATGAATAATGCCCTGGTTAAAGGGGCTCAGAAAGTCTGGTATCTCATGTTTGAGGTCCAGTACTGACATTTACTTACCATGTTACCCCAGTGAATGGACTTAATCATGCTGAACTTTAGCACACAGAGAAGCAGAGATTCCAAATCCTACTTTGTAGTTTCTTTAAATATTACATTAGGGAATAGAGGATGGGTATGGTGCACATTTTATATCCTCCAAAAGACAGCACTTTTATGGAATACAAGAGGAGGATTAATGACCACTAGAAATTAAACAATTAGGCAGCCACAGAGAAGCACATAAGGCCACATATCACAGTATCCTCACAAGAGCTTCCCTTCAAGTAACCACCAGAATGTTAGCCCTGGAAGCAATCTAGAGGATCATGTCATTTAATTACTTCATTCAACAAATGACAGCTCTGAAGGAAAGCAAAAGGAAAGGCAAGTATTTCTGGCCAGAGACTGGCAGAGATAACCCTAGATGTTCTCCACCTCTTTCCAGAATTTGTTCTTTCCATCATATATTTAGTTGCAACCATTGGAAAGACAATAGTGCTGTATTGAAAAAACAGGACTCGGCAGCTCGGTTTAGAAGGCTACCAGCTGGCTTGCTTATTTCTAGTTTCAAAATAGTTTAGGAAAAAAATCAAAGATGTTGGACTAACCTTTTGCAGGTGAGGATGAGTGGCAGTTGCTATGCAACTCTGCCGGGAAGATTTGGAACCCACAGGAGCTGAGTGGGAAGCAAGTGATCTGACTAAATTAAATGTTGACGTCTGACTGAATAACGAAAGTGGGGAGAAAGCAACTGGCTCCATCGGATGCATACATTTACCATAAAATATGAATGGTAAAGAAAATGTAAACTTTCAACATTTGGTGTCCACATATTTGGTTAAAATATTTCATAATGTTATGCTCATTTTTTATTGAATATACAGAGAGAGACCTCACCAATAAGAACTGTATTATCATTATGAGACCTCACCAATAAGAACTGTATTATCATTATGAGATCCTTAATTTTACTTTTAATTGTGTCTAATGTGTAGATCAAAATTAGAATAATGAATTTTAAAGCAGTCACTTTGAGTTTTCAAAAAAATAAAAATGACCACGACTATTAAAATAAATAAATAAAATTTGGTGGTTCAAACAATAAAGAGGATTTTTAACTGACCAATCATTGAGTGCACACACGAACATTTAAAAATTATTTCAGAAACATTATTTTAAATTCTTAATGAAGATATTTGAAAGGTAAACCATCTAATAAGTTTAGCAACATGAAAGTGCACTCATTTTCACCATGTCTTTCTCATCTTTTACTTGCACTCTTGTATTTCATTTCCTTGAAAAGCACAAGACCTTTGATCTGGGTAGTCATCCAAAGCCCCAGAGCTCTCCTCCCTCTGTTTCACTCCTCAAATTGAAGGACCAAATTAATTGTGCTTTGTTCCTCCCCGACAGTACATCAAAACTTTTCTGTAGCAAATCCAATTCCCTCAAGAATGTGCTGTCATCTTAGGATTTTACAGAGAAACAAACAAACAAACATCAAAGGGGCCAAAATCTAACTCTTGAGAAGATTCTACATGATTCCTCTCTGTCTGCTGTTTTTCAATTTGCAGTACAAGGTCACTTCTAAGTGTAGTTGATAAGAAACAGTTTTCCAAACTTAATGTTCTACTTAGGTTCAATGCATGTGTGACTTGAAACCCTTTCTAAAAGAAATACAGTGGCCTAGATAGCCTAAAAACCTCCTGCTACCAAACACTTAAAACCTTGGATAAGCTAAAATGTGAAAATACGTCAAAGCACACAGGCAATACACACCCAAGCAGCACTGAGAAGGCTTCTGTGAATTCTGAGTCACATACAGTACTCAGTCCCAAGGGCTAGAGGAAGAAGGGAGACCAGCCGTACTCTCACGGAAGGCGGATGTTGGACTGTGAATCTCTGTAGTGTTCAGAATCTCCAATGGATAAATCTTGAGTGCTAAATTATAACAAAGAATAATCCAGCCTTACACTCGATAGGAGCTTATACTTAACTGTGTAAGTTTTGAATGTCCCCTAAAGGAAACTTGTGCATTCTGAAATGTGCAATGGTCCTATGGACCTCAGTGAAATCTACAGTTTGAGTTAACTTTTTCTGTGTGATCTAAAAGCTGTTAATCCCAGAATTCTTTTAAAATTTTGTCTGTGTAGAAATTCCTAGCCTCCACAGGAACAAGATGGTATGATTTCAAATCAGGCTTATAGATTTCCCATTGGTAAGTTTCAACAAACAAAGGGAAACAAAGAAAAATAAGGGAGTTGGATTTGGTATTAACACGTAGTTATTTTTAAAATTTCAATTGCAAATTGTTCAAGATGATGATTGTACATTGTATTGAACAACTATTAAAAAAATCTAAATACAGTTAATGAGATACAATAACACAATAAATTTGAAAGAAAAAGATTCAAAAGATAAAAATGAAAGTATTAACAAAATTTCTGGTCACAATATATTACATGAAGTAGATTTTTTGGCAAAAACCTTTTAGGCAAAATATTTTAACATAAACTGCATCAGCACATAATGATAAAAAAATTTCAATTTTTAAAGAATCTGTAAGAAGTTAAAAATTTTATATATTTAACAACATATCTTTATAATATGTGAAATAAGATCCAATAGAACCTCAAAGTAAATTTGTATATTAAAAGTAAATATGATCTAATGCACACAAACTAAACTTTTAGCATAACTATTATACAGTATATAGTATTTTTTCATGCCCATGAGGATATTTAAAAAGCAACAAAAATTTGAGAATCTATGGAATAAACAAGAAATTAGGAGAAAAACATGGGTTTAAGTTCCTAATGTAAGAAAAATAAGATGAAAATTAATAGAAACAAGAGCTTCCATTAATAAACATATTACAGTTAGAATAAAGATGATCATCAGTATATCTTTGAAAAGATTAGTATTTTTGGATGATTTAAATTAAAAAAAATGTGTAAGGTTATAGATGAATTTTATGGCCATTACAGATGTGGAGAAAGAAGTCTTTCTTTTAATGTTCTCTGTATGGTTGAATATTCAATAATAAAACAAAATTAATAATGACACATCTTTGCAAATTGCATGTAAGTTTTCTCCCTCTCCTCTTTTTTCTCCTCTTCTCCTCCTGCAATTCCTCCTCCTCCTCATTCTCCTCTTCTTCCTCTGTATCTCTCTGTCTCTGTCTCTTCTTCTCCCTCTCTCCCTCCTTCTCTCTCTTGTCAATTACTCTTTTAGCAAGACTGCATTCTTTCTATGCTTGTAGCTTCACACTGGAGCTCACCTGTAAGGTTCTGTGTTATTTCTTTACTTTAGAGACTCCTCTCCCAGTATCTGTGACAGCTGTCCCTCCCATTTGGCCTCCTTCCTCATTTCTCAATCTCCTGTCTTCCTTCCTCTTCTTCTACTTTTTCCAGTAGATTTGGAGATTCACTGAGTGTCGTTTCTAAGCCACTCTCATTTCCTCCCTCTCTGTGTGACCTTGCTAAACATCATGAAGTGACCATCATTTATACTGTAACTAAATGGTCTGACTTTGTTCCTGGTCTCTTAAGCTACATATGTCTAGATAGCTAGTAAAGAAATTTCTGAAATTCTAACAAAAAAAATATTGCCAATGATCCAATTTTTTAAAAAAGGTAGAGAATTTTCATATTCTGTATTCTCACTGTTACGAGGAATCCTCAGGAATCTTTTTAAATTTATATGCAATAATATTGGCCTATAATTTAAGTTCACAAATGCAATTGAGATTTATATTTACATTTTTAAATTATCAAATATAACTGGATTTACCTATGAGACACAATATGATGTTTTAAAACATGAGTAGACTACATGATTATTATATTAAGCTAATTATCAGATCCATTGTCTCACATACTTGTCTGCCATGTAATTTCAAATGTATTATATTTAATGCCTTTTTTAGAAAAAACTCTCAATTATTTCAGTTTGTGTGTGAAAACACATAAAAAATAAAAATATAAAACATAACAAGAATAGGAAATTAGAAACATATTACTTCAGTTATCATTAACATGATTATAAAATTCACTGAAATGTTAAAATAATTATTAGAAGAATATATTCAAAGAAAACTATTATAATGACAATAAGACAATAATGGATAATAATGGATCTGAGATTTGGTAACTCTTTTTACTTGTATTTTTTTTTATTTGTACTTTTTTTACTGGTATGTCTCATGCTATTCCTTTTTGTAAATTTTAAAGTGAAAAAAACCCAAAAAATATAATATGGAATTTCAAAACAACGTAACAGGAGATTAGCAATGGTTAATATTTTACTTATTGTTATCTTCAAAGTAGTTGCTCAGATCACAAGACACAGGCATAAAAAATGATCAATGAAAGCACAAACTATTTTTTCTGATGAACTAACAGAGATTAGTATCATAATTATCTATCTTGTGTGTATGTATTATATATATAATCTTTTCCTTTCTGTCTTTTCTCCTTTCTTTTATCCCAGTTGTTCTTTTCTTTTGAACAGTTTGTTTCCCTTTCATGATATCTATTGTAGATTTGGGATCTTATTTACTCTTTCAGCTTCTTATACTAGGAAAACAATATGATGTTTATACACGTCAGTCTAATTTATTTCACTTACAAGTATGGTCTCCACCTATAAAATTCTCTAGTTTATCTTTGTTTATAGTCGAGACGTACTCCACTGTATAAAAAATCACAACTTTTTTATCCATTCCTCAGTTGATGGACATTTGGGTAGTTTCCAAGATTTAGCTATTACAAATTGTGCTGCTACAATGGGCACACTTATACTGCTGTGGCATGATGTTTTCAATTCTTCTAGAAAATACCCAGAAGGGGAATAAGTGGATCAAATGGGATCTTCACACTTAGTTTTTTGAAGAATCTCCACACTGATTTTCATGGTGGTTATACCAGTCTGCATTACCAGCAACAGAGAAAAAGAATTCCCCTTTCCTCAGAGCCCCTCCAGGATTTGTTATTGGTTGATTTCTTGATGATAACCATTCTTGCAGGAGTGAGATGGAATTTCAGTATTTTAATTTGCATTTCTCAAATGACCAGTGATATTGATGATTTTTTCATATATTTATTTGCCATTTGTATTTCTTCATCTGAGAAGTGCATATTCACCTTGGATGCCCATTTTTGGATTGGGTCTTTGAATTTAGTAAACCTGATTTTTTTCAATTCTTATATGCTCTAGATAGAAGTCCTTTGTCCAAGGGACAGTTAGCTGAAATCTTTTCCAATTTTGTGGGTTTTTCACTCTATTGATGATTTCTTTTGACATGCAAAATCTTTTTAATAAAATGAGATCACAGTTGTTGTTTGAAGTACTTCCTGTGCAGTTTGCGTTTTGTTCATGAACTCTCTGCTTATCCCTATGTCTTCAAGACTTTGACCTAATTTTCCTTCCAGTAGACTGTTTCTGTTTTGATATTTAGATTTTGTAACTTTGAAAAAAGTTAATAATGCTTTTATTTTGATGATGCTATTTTATTTTATGCAGAACAAGAAATGACTATTTAAATAGAATTAGATCAAGGTTTCAAATTTCTAGATAAAAAGAAAGAGAAACTTGAAATCATGCAAGAAACGTCTGATAACATGAATGGAAACGAGGAAGAGAAAACCAAAAATTAATAAGTTTATAGGAAATAGAATCATATGAAAGATACTCCTTTATGTGGGGCTTAATTCACATATAACACAGTAATGTGTTTAGGTTCTGCTGTACGATTGGATGCACCATTAGCTTAGTCTTTTTATTGTTGACTACAATTCCTCTGCACAGTTGTCACAAATGTGTTTGTTCTTTAGCCTGTTAATGGCCACCCAGTGCGTCTCCAGGTTTGAGCTGTTGTGAATAAAGCTTTGTAAATAATACTGAATAAATTATTTCTGTGAGTGTGTTCTCTCTTCCCTATTGAGTAGTTAAAAGTGATCTCCAAACTAAACGTCTGCATCATTTTGTTAAAAACTGTCAGAACTTTTTTCAGAAGGTTGTACCACTTTACCTACCCCCTAAGGATATATGAGAGCTCAAGACCCCTCACACCCTCAACAATACCTTTGTATTAAAGCTGTGACTAATAAGGTAATATGTACAATGTTTTTACATAATTTACAGTATTCTGAAGCTGTTGTCATTTTTAATAAATAATAAAATAATAATTTTGCATATTTAATAACACAAAACTAAAAATAATGCATTGTTAATAGTACAGAAAGCAAAATCATACAATGAATCACTAAATTGAATGTACTGATGTGTAAACCTTAAAAATAATGATATAAATCTTTTTATATTTCCTTGACAAAAATATGATGTATTATTGTATTTTTTAGCCGTACTACAACTGATTATCATGCAAAACACCCAATAATTAAAAAAATAATTGACACTTAAATTAGGACAGCCTTTGAGGAAATCAGTTTAATATTAAGGAAAGTAATTAAAGCTGCAGTCACAAGTTATTTAGAAAATAACATTGACAGGCTAGTTATAAGAATTATGGTATATGCCTTAAACTGTAATGGAACAAAATTCTGTATCAAGTAATTTCATTATTGAATAAAGAAAAATAATAGTAAGTATACCTAAGTTTAAAATATTGGAAATTAATAAAAGAAAATGAATAAATTAAAAAGAATTTTAGAAAAAAATTATAAAACAGAAAATGTAGTGGAATTCCTTACTATGCCTAGTATCTGGTTCTTTCCATTCAGTAATTCAGTGGTTATTACAAAAGTGTGAACTTAAATGAAAAACAGACATAAATCATAGATATACAAAATTACAATATAAGCAAGACAGCTTTTCAGATAATCACCCACCCTGAATCCTAGCCATGAATCAATCACAACTAGATTCAGCCACCTCTGAAAAAGCCACATCTATGACCACATGAGGCTTTGGGGAGACATCTTGACACAAGCCATAACACTCATTGACTAAAATAATTATGTTATTGGGGATCCACGAATGCCTCGTGAAATTCCGGGGCTTGGGGAAGGCAAGAATACCCCTGAATAAGCTTGTTTGCATGGAAGAGCTCTAAAGGGTGGGGCGGTAATTAGTGCTCTCTCTGAGCCAGTTGGGGTGCAGGACAGGAGTAGAACAGAGAAGCAGAGTGCAGGATTTGAGTTTGTCCTGGCTCAGACCCCCCAGCGCTACTTAGTAGCTGTGTGAGCTAGGGCAGGTTATGCCATATGTCTGCGCCTCTTCTTTCTCATCTGTAAAATGAGGTTGACAGTATTTATCATGCAGTGTGGCTTAGAAGGCTGAGTTGACAGGCAAATCCTTACCATGGAGCCTGAAATGAAATAACTTCTAAATATGTTATTTTAAGAAAAATGAGGGGAAGTTCTCTAATAAGTGCTGGGATAGCCCTTCAGGTAAGACATCAAAGAATCCCTGAAGGAAGACACCTGATGGAGATCTGCTTGGTATATAAGAGAAACAACCTCCTGAAGGGCCAGGGGAGCTGAGAAAGCAACAGGGTGAGACACGGCACCATGGAGGGTTCTTGGCAGAGTCCTGCAGTCTGACACATAGCAGCTCTGTGCTGGATCTGTGCTAGGTAATAACCTGGAGCAGGTCAGGAGTGGAGGCTGGGACACAGGTCAGGCCCAGGCAGGAGAAGACAGTGTTGCTTGCACAAGAATGGATGCAGTAAGTGTGTGTTCAAACTTTCCAGGAAAGAGAATCACTGTGTTACTTAAACATTAGCAAAACTTTGAAAATATTGCATTTTTCCATCAAATTACAAGGTTAATATTTTCTTGTGGCCAAAAGTTGATATAGTGCATGCATACACACATGCACTTATACACACACCCACACAAGTGCATGTGCATAATACACAGATGCACAGCCCCACGTCACTTAAAATTGCAGGGCCAGATTAGAGAACATAATTTTGACATAAATATCAGCACATGAGGGCCTGGTATACCAATAATACCAGGATTCAATTATTAAAAATGACAATTATACAATATTATAATTGTATTATATAGCACTTAATAAAATGATACATATATTGTCTTGTCTTTTGGGGGTGGGGTGGGGGGAGTTTGACACAGAGTCTCATTTTGTAGTTCAGGCTAGTCCTGAACTCTCTATGTAGTTGGGCTCCTCTCAAATTCATGGTGATTCTCCTGCCTCCAACTCCTGAGTGCTGGGATTACAGATATGCATCATACATTGTCTTTTAAAAGTAATGGGTCAACTCTAGCCAGTGGTGGCATGCACAGGGCTGGGCCAGAGCCGGGCCCCTCCTGGGCCCCCCACTATCTGGCCACCCACCTCAGGACCCAGTAACTCCAGCCAGTGGTGGGCACAAAGCCAGACCAGAGCAGGGACATCATGTGCCCCTGAAGTCCCGCCACTGCTGTCGGGAACCCCCCACTTCCTGGACCTAGTATTGCTATTGATCTTTAGCTCCCACTGCTCTCCCCAGCACATTGGACTGCAGTGGATTAACCATGCTGTATTGAGGAGAGACTCAGTAAGCCCTCACCCAAACAAAGAAACTCAGGAGGCTTCCATCAGTGAGGTGGGTTTGCCCCTAAAATAGGGTTAGAGTTTGCCACCATCAGTGGGTAAACAGGAGCAATAGCGAAGCCGTCTCCTAGGCCCTTGGTGCCTTGGCAAGAGTGTGGGTGGGTCCTTCCTCCACACAGAGAATATCAGGTAGGTTGAGGTTAAATTCCCCCAAACTGGAGAAAATTAAAAGGGTCTATGAGACACACAGACACAATAGGGTCCCAGCCGAGACAAACACTATAAACAGCAAGATCTGGTGAATCTGAACAACCTGAAGACATAATAACAGTGGGGACTAAGGGCTGATTTGCTTCAATACTCTTTGACTTGTCAGCCTAGGAAGAATATAGGACTCACCCAACATGCCCTGCAGGGGGAATTCAGGTGACTGGCCCACCTCTTCATTGTGGGACCCACCAATTGGACAAAAATCAACCTTACAATAGGACCCTAAGATACAAACTACCAACAGTTGAGACTAGTGAGACTGAAAGACCATATATTAATGGGAAAGCAGGAAAAGGAAAAACGAAAAAGCAAAATGCAATCTTGAACATCTAGTCCATCAGGAGCAAGTACAGGTGACATTGAAATAGAGGACTTCAAAAGTAACATGCCAGAAACCTCTGAAAAGATAGTAAGTGAGATAAAAACAAATCCATGAGGCTATAGAGAAAATCAAATTAGAAGTAATCTGTCATGTAAAGACAGAAATAACCTTAGTAAAAGAGTTGCTCAACACAGCTAGAGAAGAAATAGATAACAAAAAAAAAGTACAGGAGCAAGGGAAACTGATTGAAACCTTGAATAAACAATATAGAAAACAAGCAGAATACATGAAACAAACTCAAAGAGATATCCAAGAAACAAGAATTCTATTGAAAGCTGGCAAAACTGTTTAAATGAAGCTGAGGATAGAATTTTGGACTTTGAGGATAGTATCACAATTAGAAATCATGAAAGGATACGATTTTTTAAAATAACAAAGCAGAATGAAATGACAATACAGCAGCTTCAAGATGAAGCCAAGAGAAACAATATAAGATTAATAGGCATCAGTGAAGAGGCAGGAGTCAATGCAAATGACATAGGTAAACTCTTCACAGAAGTAATAGAAGAAAATTTCCCAAAAATGGGGAAAAAATCTGATATGCATATAAGTGAGGCATATAGAATGCTGAACAGTAAAAAACAACATAAATCTACACCCAGATGTATAATAATTAAGGTCCCAGGGTTGCAGCATAAAAACAGAATACTAAAAGCTGTTAGAGAAAAGGCACAAATCACCTATCAAGGAAAGCCCATTAGAATCACATCCACCTTTCAGCACAAACCCTCAAGTCAAGACGAGCTTGGAGTGAGGTATTTCAAGCCCTGAAAGAAAACAACTTTCAACCCAGACTGACGTACCCAGCAAAACTTTCATTCAAATTTAATGGATAAACAAGATACTTCTGTGACAAAGAACAACTGAAGAAATTCATGTTCACCAAACCAACCATAGAAAGAGTATTGAAATTCATACTAGAAAGAGATAAAAATGACCACAATCTCCAGAACAACAACAGAAAGAAACAACTAGGTAGGACAAGCAATTAAACAAGGGGGAAAGGAAACAACTGGAACATAATATGGCAAGGTCAATCCAGTACATATCAGTTATATCCATAAATGCAAATGGCCTCAATTCACCTATCAAAAGAAATGGGTTGACAGAATGGATTAAGAAACATAATCCCACAATACACTCTATACAAGAAACACATCTGACCCAAAAGGATAATCATAGATTAAAAGTCAAATGATGGACATCAGTACTACATGCAATAGGAACCCAGAAAAAAAGCAGAAGTAACTATTCTATTTACAGACAATGTGAACTTCAAACCCAAAGTGATTAAAAGAGATTAAAAAAAAAGGTCACTAATACTTGTTAGTGAAAAAATTCAAGAGGAAGAACTAACAATTATAAATATATATGCACCAAATTCAGGAGCACCCAGCTATATAAGACTGGTACTAATGGACATGAAAAACCAAATACACAAGAATGCAGTTATATCAGGGGACTTAACACCCCATTGTCACAAAGAGATAGATCAACTAGACAAAAAATCAGCAAAGAAATAATAGAACTGAATCATATCTGTGAGCAGTTGGACTTAGTAGATGTTTACAGAGTGTTCCACCCAACCACATCAAAATACACATTCTTCTCAGCTGCACATGGGACATACTCCAAAACAGACCATATAATAACCCATAAAACATTCTTAAGCAAATGCAAAGTTATTGAAATTATCCCATGCATATTATCTTAACATACAACACTGAAATTGGAAGATCAATGGCAAAAGAAACTGAAAAAACTGCATAAATACATGGAAATTAAATAACAACCTTCTGAACAACCAGTGAGCTACAGATGAAATTAAAGAAGAAATAAAACAATACTTACAATTCAATGAAAATGTGGAAACAACATATAATCTGTGGGATGCAATGAAAGTTGTCTTAATAAGGAAATATATAGAAATAAATTGTCATACCAAGAAAACAGAATGAACACAAATAAACAACCTAATGCTTCATTTCAAGCTTCTAGAAAAAGAAGAACAAGCTAAACCCAAAGCTCATAGAAGAGAGGAAATTGTAAAGATTAGAACATAAGTCAATGCAATTGAAACTAAAAAAATACAATGAATAATTGAATCAAAAAGCTGGTTTTTTTGAGAGAATATACAAAATTGACAAATCTCTAGCTAACCTTATGAAGGAAAAGAAAGAAAAACATCCAAAATCACACAATATGGACTGAAAAGAGAGAAATTACTACAGATCCTATGAAAATTCAAAAGATCATGAATACCTACTTTGAAAATCTACTCCTATAGGGTGGAGAGCACAGAGGAAATGGACAGATTTCTAGAAACATAAGAACTACCAAACTCAACCAAGAAGATATAGCAATTTTGAATAACCCAATATCAGCTATTGAAATTGAAAATGTAATGAAAAACTTATGAACAAAGAAAATCCCAGGTCCTGATGGATTTATGGCTGAATTCTGCAAGAAATTTAGAGAAAATTTGATACCAATACTCCTTAAACTCTTCAATGAAATTGAAAAGGAAGCAATCCTGCCTAAATCATTGCTGGAGGCAAGTATTATTCTGATATCAAAACCAGAAAGATCCAACCAAAAAGGAGAACCATAGGCCAATCTCATAATGAACATTGATGCAAAGATTCTCAATAAAATACTGGAAAATAGAATGTAACAAATCACCAAGAAGATTATACATCATGACCAAGTGGGATTCATTCCAGATACGCAGGGATGGTTTAACATACACAAATCAATAAATGTAATACACCACATCAACAGAGCCAAAAACAAAAACCACATGGTCATCTCAATAGACACAGAAAAAGCTTTTGATAAAGTCCAACACTTGTTCATGATAAAAACCCTTCAGAAACTTGGAATACAGTGTCTGTCTCAATCTTATAAAGGCCATCTATGACAAACCAACAGCCAACATTACACTAATTGGACAAAAACTGAAAGCTTTTTCTCTAAAATCAGGAACAAGTCAAAGATGTCCAGTATCACCACTCCTATTCAATGTAGTGCTGGAAATACAAGCCAGGGCAATCAGACAAGAGAGAGAAATAAAAGGAATAAATATAGGAAAGGAAGAAGTTAAATTATTGCTATTTGCAGATGACATGATATTCTATATAGAAGACCCAAAAAACTCCATTAAAAGACTATTAAAGGTAATAAACAAATTAAGCAGCATAGCCGGATATAAAGTCAGTGCTAAAAAATCAATAGAATTCCTATACACAAACAAAAAACTCATCAAGAGAGAAATTATGGAAAATCACCCTTCACAGTAGCATCTAAAAAATGAAATACTTAAAAATCAACCTAAGTATGTAAAAGACCTATATGATGAAAATTATACTATGCTAAAAAAGGAGATTGAAGAGGATACTAGAAAATGGAAGGATATTCCTTGCTCTTGGCCAGGAAGAACCAACATTGTGAAAATGGCCATACTCCCAAAACTGTTGTACAGATTTAACGTGATCCCAATCAAGATACCATTGATCTACCTCACAGATTTAGAGAAAAAACTCCTAAAATTCATTTGGAAACAGAAGAAACCTAGAATAGCAAAGGCAATTCTGGGCAACAAAGACAAGACAGGAGGCATCTCAATGCCTGACTTGAAACTATACTACAAAGACACAGTGATAAAATCAGCCTAGTACTGGCAAAGAAATAGACCTGAGGATCAATGGAACAGATTAGAAGATGCAAGCACAACTACAGAGACACTCAGCCACCTGATATTTGACAAAGGGGCTAAACATGTTCACTGGAAGAAGGATAGCCTCTTTAACAAATGGTGCTAGAAAAATTGGCTCTCCACATGCCAAAGACTGAAACTAGATCCATGCCTATCACCATGCACACAACTAAAGTCTAAATGGATCAAAGATCTGAATATTAAAACAGAAACACTGAATCTACTGCAAGACAAGGTAGATGGGAGTCTTGGAGACATAGGGGTAGGCAGAGAATTCATGAACAAAACAGAAACTGCATGGGAAACACTCCAAAGAATCAACAACTTGGATCTCATATTATTGAAAAGTTTCTGCACTTCAAAAGAAATCATCAACAGAGTGAAAAGAAAACCCATAAAATGGTAAAGAATTTTAGCCAGTAGCACCTCAGACAAAGGACTTATATCCAGAACATTTAAAGAACTGAAAAGCATCAAGCCCCCCAAATTCAAAGACCCTCTCCAAAAATGGGCATCTGAGATAAATACACATTTCTCAGATGAAGATATACAATTGGCAAATAAATACATGAAGAAATGTTCACCATCACTGCTCATTCAAGAAATGCAAATTGAAACAGCATTGAGATTTCATCTCATTTCAGAAAGAATGGCTGCCATCGAGAAATCACCTGATAACAAATGTTGGTGAAACTGCAGGGAAAAAGGTTGGTTGGAAAAAGGCAAACTGTTGGTAGGAGTGTAGACTTAGTGCAGCCATTATGGAAATCAGTACAGAGATTCTCAGAAGACTAAGATTGCAAGTCCCATTCAATCCAGCTATTCTCTTCCTGGGTATTTTCCCAGAAAAACTGAAATATCATGTCACAGTGATATATGTGAACCCATGTTAATAGCAGCACAATGTGTGATAGCTAAATCTTGGAAACAACCAAAATGCCCATCAACCACAGAGTGGATGAAAATGATATGGTATTTTTTTATAATGGAATATTACTCAGCTATAATAAAGGATGATCTTAAGGCCTTTATAGGTAAATGGAGGCAACTGGAGAATATCCTCATAAGTGAAACAAATAAGTCTCACATTTGTAAATATCAATTGTTTTAAACATTCACTGTATTTTTTCACACTTCATATTTCTGCATTTTATTCCAGCAATTTTGATTCTACAAATATACTTTTATTTTTATTCCAGAAATCAAAGCTGTATACAAATATTTAGCTTCATAGAAATACCTTTAAGTGTAGTTTATAATACTGAAGAATTGGGAAGCCTACTTAAAAAAAATTGACTCACATGTTCAAATGAATTGCATATAGAAGTGATGTACAGCTCAAAAGTGGTACACAGTGAATCTTTAGACAATTCATTGTGCAAACATCACAGGTTGTACTTACACAAACTTATATGGTATGGCCCATTGCACACTTCAATCTATCTCTATTTATGTATGGTATCTTATTGCTCCTAGTGTCATTATAAGCAAAACATCATTAAATTGAGCACAAGAGAAAATAATGCACCTAAGAGATAAACAGGAGATGTAAGGGGCTGCTACCAGTGTGTGGCATGGACATACAAGATGGTACATATGTAAACCATTAATAGTTATTTTCTGCCATTATCAAATATATGTACTGCATATCACTGTATGTGCTATACATATACATGCCTGGCAGTACAGTGCATTGATTTGCACCAGTGTCAACATGAACATGTGAGCAATGAATGCCCTGTGGAATGATGGCAATAAGTATATGAATGTTTCAGGCCGACTAGAAACTCATGGAGCCACAATGGTTTATAACTGGCTGAAGCATTATGGAGCATGTGACTGTCTATGTAGGCATCGTACAAGATCACTTGACTTGGAAACATGGTCTCGGTACAGTGTTCCATTAGTTAAATTGATTTAGGGAGGGAGTACAAAGATGGCCAATTGCTAGGTAGCACAATAGAAAGCCTCTCTGAGAAAAACAGCTCAGATGCTAGAATTTAACACCATGAAGACCAGACAAAAGGAGAGGAATTCTCACAACCCAGGAAGAAACTGAGGAAAAAGAAAAAGAGAAAAAAAAAAAAAAAAAAGAAGCATGGACATAGGGCTGGAGCTGGGCATGCTCCCATCACTGTACTGGGTGCATCTTAGAGTCAGGCGACTCACAATCGAGCTGAGGTTGCAGTCCTGCCGAGAGTGGGGGTTAGTGAACCTGAGATCCTTGGAGGGAGGATGCTCTGCAACAGGGAGTGGAAACAGCAAACTGAGCTGCACAGACTTTGGTGAGTGCTGGGAACTGGGTTCCCAGAGCAGGATAAACAGCTAACCAACATACTGAATTTGGGCCAGACAGGCTTGAATCAACAACTGAAGTGGCTACAATCGGTGGCTCCTGGCCCAAAGTGGATTGGTGGGATCTGCTTGGTGTGGGCCATATCCCTGGTAGGGACCCAATAGCCAGGGACAAGGCTGTCCCAAACCTGGACATCCACAGAGCACACACTGATGTGCTGAAGACACTCAAGGCCTAGAGGGGAGGGGCCAGTGCACATTGCCCCTGCATGTACATCACAGATCAACAACAGGCTGGAGAGAGCAGTGGTCCCCTAGCCAGTACACTTCAGAAAAACTGTAAGCAATACCATTCAACTGTCTGAAAGAAACCAGAAACATGACAAGACAAAGAAACAGCAAAAAGTCTCCAACCACTGACACAGGGAGTATAAGTCCAGGAGAGGTAAATACAGAGGAGATTGAGGGCAGCAAACATGCAATATCAGACACGGCCTCATTGGAAATAAAGAAATACTTCTGTTAAGTGGCTGTAGCCTGGCAAGCCACGGCCACCCCACGGGGGGAAACATATCAGCATTTCCTGAGACCCATGATGCACCATATTGGACCTTGGGGCACTGGGAAAACAGGCAGAAACCAGCATGCCACTCTGGTAAGTGGCTGTGGCCTGGCAAGCCATGGCTGCCCCAGGGCGAGAAACATGTCAGCATTAGGAACAACTATTGTGAAGAAAACCAGATATACTATCGTACCTATTGCTGTTATCCTGGTAATCTGCTGGGAGGTTCTGTACCAATTTCACTGCAATGCCTCAGTTAGCTATGTCTTTTTTGTTCTGCTGTATTTTACTACCTTCAAAATAAAATAAATAAATAAATAAATAAATAAATAAATAACAATTATAAATAAGAAAGAATTTTTAAAAAGTAAATAACAACAACAAAACAGATCAGCAAGGTACTGAGTAACCTGAAACATGATATAACTAGATAATGGACTTAAAAAGCAAAAGGAGGAAAAGCAAGTGCTCTAAAGGATATAACTGCATGTATGTTTAAGGGTGTAGGATTGATAATTATATTGCTAGGTTTTGTTGGATCAGAGAACAGAACTGTCTGCAGCCTCACTATTTGAATGTCCACTTTATATGCTTTAATTTTATAACTTGAACAACTACATCCAAGAAGACAGGATGTAATGTATCAACTAGTGATTTTTTTTTAATTTTATTTAAAGAGGAAAAAAGCAAAACAGAAAAAGGGTTAGAAACAATACAGAATTTCAGAAAAAAAGTAAACAGTAAGAAATCACTAGTTGATAAATTACATATTGTCTTCTTACACATAGTTGTTCAAGTTACAAAATTAAAGCATACGAAGTGGACATTCAAACAGTGAGGCTGCAAAGAAGTTCAATGATCCAATAGCAACTTAGCAACATAGTTATCAATCCTACACACTTAAACATAAATGCAATTATATCCTTTAGAGAACTTTCTGTTCCACCTTTTACTTTTTAAATTTTTTTATTTAAAGAGAAACAAAAGCATGTAAAGGGTAGAGATAATACAGAATTTTTTAAAAAAGATAAACAATAAGAAATCACTAGTTGATAAATTACCTATTGTCCTCTTAGAAATAGTTGTTCAAGTTACAAAATTAAAGCATACAAAGTATATAGTCAAACAGTGAGAGTGTAAACAGCTACACATGCATGAATCTCTACATGTATTTCTAGCCTTTCTGTATTAGAGGGAGAAACAAAACATAGCAAGACAAAACAAAACAAATTCCTATAAAAACATGAAACCAAAAAGTCATATAAAACCACAGTACAAGGTGATCTACAATGATTACTGTGTTGTTTCTTATTATCTTCAATAGAATTGTCTGTATCATCAGGCCTAATTGAGTATAGCAGTATAATTGAATATAGCAGTATATAACAATATTAGAAAAATAAAACATTGTAGACAGTAAAAAACTTCAAAGGCAGGTAATAATCAAACCATAGTGGATATTCTAGTGAATCTTGTCATCTTAAGTGCAGTTGCCTATATTCTCAGACTTGATACTATCAATCATAACAGCTTTGAATAAAATCTATCAATGCAAAACAGCAATCTAACAGACCAGATTTGATTACGATCAGTCATGGTAAAACAGTGCAGGTTTTATAGAGCTTTAGATTAAGTTAATAAGAAATTAAGAATGATTACCATACAATAACCTGTTATTTTGGGGATTACTGTCTATGCCCTCAAATCTAGTACAGATAGAATGACTGGAACAGAATATAATCCATCTAAGCAGAGTAGTGTGAGTAATGTGGGTTTTAAATCCTGGTGCACTATTAATAATATAGTGTTTCAAGGCCATCTATGTTAGAGATTCCAGTTATCCTTCTCTGCCTCATTTCTGCTATGCTATTTTTCTGCCTGTTTGTCTAGTTTTCTCCTTCATTCTACTACCTGCCTCATTCATTGAGTGGTATTTTTTTCTCTCTCTCTAGAACGTTCTTCAGTATTCTCTATAGGGTTGGATTGGTGGTCACAAACTCCCCCAGTTCCTCTTTGTCATGGAAGCACTTGTTTCTCCATTAATTTCTAGTGACAGTTTTGCAGGATACATCAATCTGGGCTGGAGGTTATTTTCTTTCAAGGCTTGGAATACTTCGCTCCAAGTTCTTCTTGATCTGATGGTCTGTGTCGAGAAGTCAACCATGATCCTGATGGTCTTACCTTTATAGGTAATCTGTTTCTTTTCTCTGACAGCTTTTAATATTCTGTTTTTATATTGAATTTCTGATATCTTGATTATTATATGTCTGGATGTAGCTCTGTTTCGGTTGTATGTAGCTGGAGTTCGGTATGCCTCACATAACTGAATGTCATTTTCTTTTCCCATGTTTGGGAAGTTTTCCTTAATTGTTTCCCTGAATAGCTTTTGTAATTTGCCTGTATGTATTCCTGCTTCTTTGTTCACATTTCTTATTCTTAAATTGTAGATCTCTTGACATCTTCTAGCCTTTATATTGTTACTGCCTGTTTCCTTCAACTATTGATTTTTTACTGTTCATTTTTTTTGAAATTCTGTATTGTTTCTACTTTTTTTCTGTTTTGCTTTATTTTCCCCTCTCTTTAAATAAAAAAAATACTTCTGTGACCTCATCAACAAATTTAAATCTGAAATTCTAACTCAAGTGAAGCAAGATATAAGAAGATTAATAAATAAATGCTGGCACTTCTCAAGAAGACACAAATAGAAGAATGGAGGAGCCCATAGAAAAGAAGGAAGCCTTTGATGAAGAATATAAACAAAATCTAGAATACATGAAACAGATCCAAAGAGAATATCAGGAAATTAAAAACTCCATTGAATTCTTGCAAAACTTCTTAACAGAAACTAAAGACAGACTTTCAAAACTTGAAGATAGATTTGCAATGTATGATCATGAAAGGAAGGATCTCTTAAAAATAACAAGGAACCAGGAAGTAACAATACAAAGGCTAGAAGATGACAAGAGGATTTATAACTTAAGAATAAAAAATGTGAATGGAGAAGCAGAGAAAATTACAAATGAAATAAAGGACTATTCATAGAAGTAATTAAGGAAAACTTCCCAAGCATAGGGAATGGAAGTAATGTTCCATTCCCTATGAGGCATGCAGAACTCCAGCCAGCTACAACCAAAACAGATCTACACCCAGACTTATATATAATAATCAGAATCACAGAAATCCATCACAAGAACAGAATATTAAAAGAAGTCAGAGAAAAGAAATAGATTACCTATAAAGGAAAACTCATCAAAATCACAGCAGACTGATGCAACCTATCAAATCAAGAAGAGCTTGGAGCAAAATATTCCAAGCCCTGAAAGAAAATAACCTCCAACCCAGATTGATGTACCCTATAAAACTGTCTCTCAAAATTAATGGTGAGACAAGATATTTCCACAACAAAGAGGAACTTGGGGAGTTCGTGACCACCAATCCAAATGTGCAAAGTATACTGAAGGACATTCTAGAGAGAGAGAAAAAGATCACCAGGATTCCATGAAAAATGGCAGAAAGACCTCAGTGAAAGGGACAGACAGTGAAATGAAAGAGAAAAGTAAACAACAAGTGTAGAAAAATAGCATAGCAGAGATGAGGCAAAGAATATTGGCTATATTGCTGTTTTGTCTTGACTGATTTTATACAAATCTGGTATGCTTGATAGTATCAAGTCTGAGAGTAGAGGCAACTATTCTAAAGATAACAAGATTCAATAGGATACCCATTCTGGTTTGATTATTAACTGCCTTTGAAGTCCTATAATGTCTCCAATGTTTGATTTTTATTAAATAGTGCTTTATACTGCTATGTTTAATTTTACTATGCCTGATGATATAGACAGTTTTATTGAAAATAACAAGAGACATCATAGTAACTACCGTAGATCACCTAGTATTGTGGTTTTATATGTCCTTTTCATTCCATGTTTCTCTAGGAATTTGTACTATTGACTTGTTTTGATTTGTTTTTCCCTTTAATACAGAAAGGCTAGGTATATATGCAAAGACTTATACATATGTAGAACTTCTAAACAGTTTATGAGAATTGATTATATTTATTGTAAAATAAGAGAGGAAAAGAAAGTATTCTAAAGGATATAACTGCATGTATGTCTGGGTGTGTAGGATTGATGGCCATATTACTAAGTTTTTGTTGGATAGATTAACAGAACTGATTGAAGTCTCACTATTTGAATGTCCACTTTGTATGCTTTACTTTTGTAGCTTGAACAACTACTTCTAGGAGGAAAATATATAATTATCAACTAGTGATTTCTTAGTTTTTTTAAATTATGTATTATTTCTACCCTCTTTCTGTTTCATTTTTTTCTTTAAATAAAAAAAATAAATTGATTTAGGAAACAGGAATTGGCATTTTATACCCTTTTAGAAAACTAAAAGCATGTGTGTCAACATATAAAGAAACATCACAGTTTGTTTGTGTGAGCTGTTATATGCTTTCTATTAAGTCTATAATTCTTAGAATATGTTTTTAGTACATATGATTACATAATTCATTGAGATTGGTATGTGTAAGTAACAAAATATATCATGTTATGGCTTGTATTTAGATGCACCCTGGAAGCCTCGCACAGTCATAAGCAGGGATTTTGCAAAGGCAGATGGATCTAAATCATGTGCTCCTGGGATTGATTTGTGGTGTAATGCTAGGATAAAGGGCACTAGGATTAAGGGTGTGCATGCTGCCTGCCCTAAGTAGCCTGGATAAGATATCAGGGATAAAATGAGCTGGGGTCACCCCTTGCTCACTTTGCTACCTTCTGCCCACCATGAACTATTTCTCCTCTGCAATGCCTGTCTTGGATCCTCACAGGGAAGAGCCTCATGCCACTCTGCCTTGGACCCAGGTGATTATGGACTGAAGCCTCTACAAACTGTGAGCTACATAAACCTTTCCTCCTTTAACTTTGGGTGCTGTGTATTTTCTCTCAGCCATGAAAAAAGTAACTAAGATATATAATAAATACATTTTAGGAGAAAATAATATTGTACTGAGTTTATGAAATAACTTTTAGCATTTGGAACCAGGAACATCATTGAGTTCCTGAAATTCACAAATCTAAGTACATGTTATACAATGGATAGTATTTTTATATTTTTTATTTCAATAGCCATAGTTATATAAGAAAAAAAGTGGACTGAAACAGCTGATAACATAGGATCCATTTCCATTAAACATTTTTCAAAGCATTTTCATTAGTTATAATGCATTACAGTGCACTCATTTCTTGAACCACCAGGTACATATTAATTACAAGGTTAAGAGACAGCTAGGTGTTGTTGATATAAAATAATAAACATATTCCTAGTCTCAATGAGTTTATAATTTATTGAGAATGTCAGGTTTCATAAAATATTTACATTTACACATGTATTTATAGACCCATCAAGTCTCTGTGTAATAATCTTGCACTCATCCGATCTGCAAAAGCCTTCAAGCCATTAAAATCATTGGCCTTTTTTAGTCCTTCTCTTGTTTGACCTGCTGATCACTTGCTACCCTTCTTGCAATACTATTTTCTTTTTTTTCCATGACATT
Source organism: Hydrochoerus hydrochaeris (assembly GCA_004027455.1). NCBI lineage: Eukaryota > Metazoa > Chordata > Mammalia > Rodentia > Hydrochaeridae > Hydrochoerus > Hydrochoerus hydrochaeris. The sequence goes on along the minus strand of PVLA01000130.1, from coordinate 466,869 downwards.
ACATCCTTGTGGTGTTTTACTGAATGACTTCTGACTTTTCTACTTTCTCTTTCACTGCCTGACATCAGGGTCCAATCCTGGGTGCCATTTCTCCCTCTAATCTCACCTTTCCTTGGTTTTTCTTATCATGCCTGAGCTTGATTATTCCTAAACCTACCTCTCCCCGTGGAACCTCTCCTGAACTGGAATCCTACAAAGGTTTCCTGGGCTTCTGGAGTGCATATATCCAAAGATGAGACCATCAATTTTCTTCCAAAATGTGCTTCATTTTCAGTGTTTCAGATCTCAGCAATCACCCTCAGTTTAATGGAGAGACAAGATATGTCCGTGACAAAGGGGAAATTGGGGAGTTGGTGACCATGTGCCAAAGTGAGAAATCTGAATGATTCCAGGCAACTCCTCACCTCCAATTCAATTTACAGTCATCAGCTGCTGTGAAAGGACTCTCTAGACTGGCTGGCAGGCACACCCCTTCTCTGTACCTCCCTTGCGGCTGCTTTCACAGGAACCACTGCTGGTCTCTTACCTGGAAGGACACTCTAGGCCTCATCACCTTCTCAGCTGCTTTCCTTCAATCCATAACTCACACCACATGCAGCTGTCAGGCCACAGCCAATTCATTCTTAGCCCTCAGCTACTGAGAAGCTGAGCAGAATGGATGCCCATAGTTGGGCTGAATTTTAATTAAAAAACCAACAGGGTCTTGTCAAGACCATAATGGACTTTACTGCCATATTCATACCCTCTTTAGTGCAAATTTTATAGAGACCAGAGCAATGGTTCTCAAACTTGATTGCACTTTAGAATTACTGAGGATGTTACTAAAAAATTCCTGTCTGGATCCAACCTTTAAATGTTTTGATTTCCTTGATAAGAAGTACAGTATGGGTATTGGAGTTTATCCACAGGTCTTCAAGTGACATTACTGTGTGACAACATTCAAGAATAGGACTGTGACAGTGCTGGTGGCTTTTACCCCCTTGCCCTTTGTCAAGTACAATCTTTGCCTGGAAATTGCCCACCATTCTTTGAATTTTATATTTTTCTCTGATTTTCCTCCCCCAAAAAAATCTCCACTGGGAGGTAAATGTTTTTCACTCTGCTTACCTTGATGAGATTTTCAGTGTGTGTGGAATATGTATACCAGGTTTATAAAAATGGATGGGTCTCTAAATTTTAGCAATCTGATAAAAGCCAACACACAGAAATAAAAATTCAAGGCCATAATTTGGGATTCATCAGCAGAAGAGAAAGAATAAAACACTTTCATTAAATGGTACCATTGTAACCCTAGGTGTTCAAATCAGCTTGAACCAATACAAAAGGAAAAAATAAATATTGTGAATGATTACATTAATAGCAATCATCAGTATTAATTATTGTGATTTAAATAATGGACTCTTTGTCTATAATGTTTGCATCTTCTTTCATATCTATTGAAAGAGCAGGATATTTTGCACTGAATAAAACATTGTTAAATAAAAATGCTATTGAATCAGCATAATATGAAGCAATGTTTACTTATTTATAAATCATAGCATATTTAGGGAAAGTGTTTCAGAAAAGTGTGCTTAAGATACAACCTTTCTCTGAACTCTAATGGGAACGTAAGATTACATTCACAGCCCTCCACTAAGATTTTAACAGCATAACTTATTCATATTTGCCCTTGGCCGTTTTCTATACTGTGATTTTGCAAAGATGAGGTAATGTGAAGAAAGCTTTTAAGGGGAATCAGGTCATATTATTCAAAATGCCTTATGCTATGGATGAAAATATAAAAAGTTATAATTCAGCAACGAAAGACTCATCATGGGAACCGCAGACATTCAGAAGAGAATTTGACAGCACCTGGAATTAGTTGGTTCTATTCAAATAGAAACCTGAATATCAATATGCAATGTTAAAATTCACAAAAGAACAAATGAATATGATGACAAAGGACCCAGAGTCAGCAAGTCACAAGCTAACTGATGAATGACAGAAAGAACAAAAACTATAACCTTGTCAGTAAATAACATAGAGATTGTACTGTTGTTCAGGACCAGCCCATAGCAGAGCATCCTGTTCAGAGCATAACACTTTTTCACCCTGGGTAATGACATCTCATGAAACTCTGCATTTCCTTAGATTCCAAGAATGCACAGAGGTATCCTTTGTGGAAATAATAGTGAGATTCATCTGTGTTCATGCAACTCAATTTGAATGGGAAACAGATACTTATCCATGTAATGTAAATCAGTAGAATAATTTATATCCAAAGAAGCTATCTGAATCGAATGAGCCATTTCACTAAAAGTGGCAGTTACCATTGTTCAAGGAAACTGAGTTACAGGAATGTGTTTTCCTCTTTGTGGTGTGGAGGTCTCATCTTCAGCAGAATCTGAGGGCAGCCTTGGTGGGTACTGAAGTAATATGTAGCACTGACTTAAACACAGCCCTTACCCACATTGCAGGATGGTCTTTTTGGAAAGTGAAAAGAAATTTGAAAGCCTTGTATTATTTCCTTTTTGTTGGCAGACCTCTTCAGCTAATCCTTTTATCAGGTATGATAAGGAGGCTTCTCCTCCAGCTAGAATATAAGGGAGTCTGAAGCGTAGGACTGAGAAGAATGCTTTATCTACTTTCAGCAGCCAATAATGTCCAATTGGTTGGCAAAGCCTACCTTATGCAAAGGAAGAGTAGAAGTGATTCCCTGTACTTGTCCTTCAACTACTTGGATAAGTGAATGTTGTGAATTCCCTGAATCACCTTAGGAATCTTTACGGACACTGGATTTCTTAGCTGCTGTCCAAATCTTTATGCACAGATCACTCATAAGGCATCAGTTGGATCTTCGTTCCAGCATTTTAGTTATGAATGGCAGGATTCCTTTTATTGTCCTAAAATCAAAGAACATTTCTCAGAAGGAAAAGATACCTCCAAAGAATGAAGACAAGGTGCCATTCTTTCTGGAGAATGTATGTCTGTGACTTTAGGTTACCCACTGTGTGCCAATTACTTAGCATTCACCTGAACAGATGATCTTGGGCTCTGTTCTGAGTTGTGCTGCATGAAGTACAGGCATTTTGAACAGCTGCTGACATTTCTGCATGCAGCTGTCCCCAACATCCCAAACCTCTGAGAGCTTTTCCTGTATGAATCATTGAACAGATTTGTGAGTTAAATTCTAGATAAATAATCTCAATTTACCAACAACTTTACCAAGCCAGGCAAATAATAGATCCCCAAAATACTAAAGAGATAAGATGTCACAACATCTGTTTTCAGTCTTAGTCCCCAACATGCATTAGCTTTGCCAAGTTCTACATCACTGGGAGCCGTAAAATAAGTACGAAAGTACCAAAAGCCAATGGCAGAGTGCTTAAATTCGAATTCATGGCACCAGCACCAGACATGCTTCCTGGATCACACAGGTGTTGGTGTGAATGCAGTGAGATGTTTAGGGCCAAATCTGCTTAATAGAAATGTTGGGTTTTTATTTTTTAAAAATTTCTAATCCAGGTGTTCACACACTTTTTAAAACAGTGACTATGTAAAAAAATACACTAAAAACGAAATAATACCAGCTTATATCTCCAATTGTCTTATAAATGCAATAATTATCATACAAGTGACAATATTAATTAATTTCCTCTGGAATGGAATTGGTTGGACAATATTCAGATATCTTGCATAAGGGAAATAGTCTTAAATCACATTTAAAATGGTCTTAGTATATATCTACAGACTAATCCAGTAATAACTACAAATGACAAATCATATTTGGCAAGAAATTATGGTTGAATGACACTGAATTATATTTTTTATTTTAGTGAGAATGTAGTTTAAATAAGTTAACCAAAACTAATTTGGGATTTCCTCCTTTCTGCATTTTATCATGTATTTTACTTTATTTTATTCTGAAAATGACCTGGAGAGTATTAGGGTGTTGGTTTTAACACAACACTGAATGCTGATAACACAACTTTGTTTTCATCTCTGTTTTCTCATAGATGACATTTTGAAAGGTATCATCACCCTGTTCTGTGATGGGTTGTGGGTTCTATTTGCTTACTTAAGCTGACTAACAATAAGGTTATATCTGTGATTATATCTGGCATTCTTTCACTCAAACTATAGAGAACTTCTACCCACTATAGATTAGGCTCTGTCCTGAGTGTTGGAGTCCGAGCAAAGAAAAAAAATCTTCCTTCATGGTGCTTATACGCCACTACCTGTAGAGCTTTAATAACATCTATTGAATTAGTGATCATGCTATTTTCAGTGCCTCACAGAAGGTAGGTTGGAATGTCAGGATGCAGCCTGACTCTAGCAGTAAGAGGCTGGACACCTCACTGCAAGAGAGAGTCACTGTTCAGCCCTGCTGAGGGCTAACATGGGAGATGGTGGTTCCAGTGTTGCCTGCTCTTCAATGAAATAGTACAAGATTAGTCAAACATCCAGGTTTTTATGAATTATTTCCATGTTAAAGATATTTATTACTAACTAAATTCATAATAAAATTTTGGGTATGTCAGCCAAACAAAATATGCCAAATGGCATATTTGGTTTGTAGTCTGCTGTATGGAACCTTGAAATAAATAAAGTTTATTTCCAAGTTTTGACCCCCTCCAATATTTTATACAAGTCATGAAGCCAATGATAGAGGAATTTCTTAGTCAGGAAGCAGAGCTGTTCAAAGGTTTTGTTGATTAAATTCATAAAACTGAACTGAAAAACTTCTTAATTGCAGTCCTAAAAACCTGCAAGTCAATTAAAAAATATATCAGTGAATTAGCAATATCCATAAACCACAAAAGGAGAATTCCTTGTTAGGAAGGGAAAATTGCTGCTCACTAGAGTATTAAAGAGTATAACTTGAAAATAATTGCTTAATCTCATCCCTGGCGATCACTTGGTATCATAGTCACTTGTTCATCACAGTCAATACCTGACACCCGTAGTTTAAAGGAGGAGAGGTTTATTTGGTCTCATGGTCATGAAGTTTCAGTTCACAGTCGACAGTCTCCAAAGGCAGAAAGGAAATGATGGAAGGTCCAAGGAAAACAGCTACTCACATCTCAGTGGCCCGGAAGTAGAGAGAGAGAGGAGAAACCACAAGGCAAGATATAACTTTCCATTCCATAACCCCCAAGACTCAACCCTAACCAGGCCATAACTCCTAACAGAAAGTCAGTTATAGCACCACCATGATCCAAGCACCTTCCAAAGTCCCTACCTCTAAACACATGAGGACTTGGGGGACATTGTTGATTCTAACCATAACAATCCATCTCTGACTTCCCCCCAAATTTGTGTCCATCTCTAAGCAAAATGCATTTACATTGTTTCTAAGGGTTGCCAAATTCAAAAGTTACTGGACAGTCCAAGTCCAAATCCAAATTTTCCTCAGAGATTCAAGGAAAGCATTAACCTGTGAACCTTATTTTAAAAAAAGAATTTAAGCAGTAAACATTTGCCTTCCAAAAGGTGGAAATAGTGGAATAGAAAGACATCGGGCTAAAGCAAGTGTAAAAGCTAGCAGAGCAAGCGTTGAATTCTGTAGCTCTTGATCAGCACCTGGAGATAATCATGCCAAGATGTGAAATCTGAGGGCACTGAACCCCGCCCCTATGGTATTACCAGCTACCCATGTTCTCCCTCTTGGGATGGGCTTTGCTAAAGGTCTACAACTTTGATTCATGTTCCGATCCAGCTGATGATATGTGTTTCTGATTTCTACAACTTCCTGAGGTGTCTGCTGTACATTCAGCTTCTTTCTCACAGCTTCTTGGACTGCCCTCTCAGGGATACACTGCCTGGGTTTCTACTAATATTTCAGTGGAGGCTTCCCTGATCCCACAACCATCTCATTCTACATGCCTGAAAGATACAGAACCACGTGATTGATGCCAAGTGTTCCAACAACTCCAGCAGGATCCAGGCTTCCTTCAATCAAAGGAGGAGAGGCATCTGAGTGCCTAAATGACTGAGCACTGTGAAATAAACCCTCAGGAAATCACTCCCTTTGCAGCAACTCTTGAGCAGTGTAACCTGGAGTTTTCAAAGCATTCTTTCATTTTTGCACCTTCGAGCCTGTAAATGGTGGGGTTTTACTGATTTCTGTGATGTCTTCAATGTATATTTCCTATTTTTCTAAAATAAAATATTTGGATTTTTTAAAATGCTAATCCTTTTCAGTAACTATTCTCCCCATGCCACAGCTTTGTAGGCATTTCATTTCTAGAGATGCTGAAATATTTTCAGTGGGATTTTATTTGGATTCTCACTGTAGATCTTGCACAAAGCAGCAAGCAGTACTCATGCTGGATCTTGAATATTGAGCTGCCTTGAAATTTCTTCCACTAGATCAATTAATCTACTGACTTTAGTCTCAGTCTCTTGCAAAATCTTATGACATAGAATATAGACAAAATTTTTCATAGAACATAACATACACAGTCTTGCTTCCAACCGTCAATGGAATTCATGTTTCAAACCAAATCCATCTGAGCCTGGCCTTTACTATCTGAATTGCTGTCAACACTGTGGGCTTCTTTTCTGTCTGCATTACTGTCAACATTCTGGTCTTCTTAGTTTTCTGTCAAGCTTGGCTTATACCCAAGAGTCTTCTATTAAGCTTGGTTTATAGCATGCTAGGACTATATAATGATTGATACATTGTGTCAACTTTATTGAGAAGTCTAGAAGTTTAAGTGGCTTAGCAGGGCGCCAGAGTCCTCACTTTGTACACATCCTGAACTTGTGCAAGAGGGCATGGACCTGGTGTGAGTGCCACACCCACTTGGGAGACAGATAGGCTGCTTACACTATGAGGGAGGAAAAGAGGTTTTCTCTTCCCTCAATTTTGCTTTTGCTACTTTTGCTGTCTTCTGTCGCCTTGAACGGTTGCCCCTCTGCCATGCTACACTGCTTTGGAGCCAGCTGATTACAGACTGAAACCTCCACAAACAGTGAGCTAAATAAACCTTTCCTTCTTTAATTTTGGTTGTTGGATATTTTGTCCCAGCAATAAGAGTAAAGTAATCAAGACAAGATGCTTCTCCAGCCAGTATCTTCAAAGCCTTTGAAATTTCCCCTGCGAGACAGTTACAAGGGATTATAAACCAATCACATAGTCAAGTACAGTCATGGTAACAAAATTTAATTAACTACTTCCCAGACACTTAAGACTAAATTCCCTTCACCCAAAGCTTTAAAAAAAAAAGGAAAGGTTTATTTTGGCAGTTTTAGAAGTTCCAGTCAATGATTGGCAGACTAATGACATAAACAGCATGGTGGAAGGGTCTGAAATGGCGTAAGCCTGCTCACTTCTTGGGAACCAGGAAGCAGAAAGAGAAGAGAGGAGCTGAGACTGGGGAGTTACCTTTCCAGGGCCCATCCTCAGTAACCATTTCCACCAAGGCCATAATTCCTGCCAGAAAATCAATTGTAGCTCCACCAGGATGCAATCACCTTCCAAAAGCCTGACCTATAAACATATGAACATTGGGGAACATTTTTGTCCAAACCATAACGCTTGGCATTTTATTCTTGATCTATACATTCTTTTAAAAAAATCTATACATTTATCCTGGCTATATCATCTACTTCCATGGTTTCAACTACTATGTGAATGACTCAGGGTGGGAGGAAGACTCCTATCTTAATTTTCATGATATTTCCAATAGCCCACAAAGACATTTTGTCCTGAGATGTGCTACTTTTATCCGTACATGCTATCTCTCCCATTAGAAAAGTATACTTGGAGTCTCTATCTTAGTGGTTGGAATTGTCACATATCTACTCACAGGGGTCAAAGTTTTGAAACTTTCCCATGATTCCCCATTCACCTTTATTCCTCGTTTGTAATTAGTCACCACGCTGCTAATTTTAGAGAAGCATTTGTTCTCCACTCGTGACAACTTTCCTCCTTGCAATCATCACCATTGTTAAATATTTCACTAACTTCATAATTGTTTCCTTGCCTGAAGCAGCACACCTCCTAGCACAAGCCACCTTCTCTTCCCTCTCAGAGCTCCCCTCATGATCAATAAAGCACCTGGGTGATTAATTTAGAATGCAAACCTGATTAGGTGCCAATCTCATTTAAAACTTTCAAAATATCCTTTCGATACATAGAGTAAAAGTTTGAGATACAGCATGTAAAATCCCAGGATGTGGCTACTATCCACATCTTCATCCTATACGTGTTAACTCTTGACTTCACTGCACCACAAGTATTGTAGATCCTACACCAGGCTGCTAAATGCACATACTACATGTTACACTATTTCTAACTGACACTTTTCAGGCCTCCTAGCTCCACAGAAATTTTCCATGGTAACTTTATCATCCCTTACATTTACATCAAGCCACTTATTCCAGTATCCATGCTGTGATTCCAAATACAATGCCTTCTTTATGTGATACGTTATAGAACAACATCATTCAGTATAATTTGCTAATTAAACTGGTTTTTAATGATACAGTCAATGGCAAATTTACAAGATTATAAAATCATCATCACAATCTAATTTTCAAATATTTCTGTCTTCCCAGAAGAAACCTCATACCCAGCAAGTCATTCCTTGTTCCCTACCCAACCACCACACAACTCTGAATTTCCTTTTTATCTCCACAGTTTCCCCCTTTTTTTTGAACATTTCATACAAATGGAATTATACAACACATGTCTTCTTTAGCTTAGCATGGCATTCTTGAGGTTCACCCATGGGGTAACACGTATCACTAGTTGTTTCTATTTCTGTTGCTTTTTGTCTGAATCAACATACTATATCTTTTCAATCTTTCACCGAGTGATGGGCAGTGAAGTTGTTTTTACCTTTTGGCTACTAGGGGTAATATTGCTGACAATCTTACACAAATTATTAAAAATGTATTTGCGTAGATGTATGGGTTTTTTTTTCTTTAGTTGGCTCTTGTCTTAAACCTCATAACACTGTAAGAATCTGAAAAACTAATTTTCCAAAATGATTTCACCATTTCATAGTCCAAACAGCAATTTGAATGTTAATGGTGGTTTCAGTGATTGTGTATGTCGCCACTTCTGCATTATGAGTGGCAGGCCACAAAAACTATTCACTATTCTTCTGAATGTATGCTAGATTTCTCATAGCACCTAGATATGGAATATGAGGTCAGTAACGTTTGTTGAATCAATTAATTAATGATATTATTTATGGTGCTTAAAATCCAGAAGTTTCTGTAAAAAGAAATCATCAGGTAGAACCACAACTTACCTCATTGATAGCCAAGTAATCAATGTAGTTCTTTATTATTTTTTTTATTTTATAGAAAAAAGTAAAACAAAATTTCATAACAAGATAATAGAACAATGACAATAGTTACTACATTATTTATTTTATGTTCAAAGTAATTATTCAGAGAACAGGATATGGCCATTAAAATTTCTCCAATCAATAATAGCACAAATCTTCCTTTTCAGTAAAGAGACACTAATAATACTTGATTAAACCTGATTTAAGGAAAATACTGAAGATTTTTGCTTGCCAAGGATTCAACAGTAAGACAAGGATTCTGCATTTAAACAGTTCTTATATCAAGAACTACATATGAAGGGAGAATTTAAAAAGAATTTAAATTTCCTTTTAGCAAAGATAGCTCAAGGATGGTTGAAGTGTTTTGTTTGAATTTCATTAAAGTATGATTAAATTCTTTTAAAAATACAAAATATTGTGCCTCATCTAATATTATGTACAAAATGATAACAGACTGAAACCCTAAATGTACTAACTCACGTTGTCAGGTTAATTTGTTTTATTCAACCTTATGAATAAATCTCCCATTGGTAGCTCTGTGAATATATATCATGGTTGTGTTTTAGCAGGACATGAGCTAAGAAATCATACAAAATTCAGAGTTTAGTAAAAAATAGAAATAATTCTAATCTCTCCAAATTACCTTTCTAAAGGAATCACACAAAAGCACACACAAAATGGTTTTTTTTTTTTTTTTAAATTGTGGGATTGTTGAATCAGGTTGTTTTCAAGAAAAGAAAATCTCATCTATAGATGTTCTCTGTAGAGCAGGCATAATCAAGATTTTTGTAGTGCCGAATTCTTCTTTAATTTAATACCCAAACTTATACTAAACACACAGAATTTTGTAAAGAAAGTGTTATCCAGATAATGTATGGCAGTATCAGAAAAGAAGTGAAACATTCCCAGTTGCAGGCCCTTAAAAATCCAGCTAGTACGTGTTTGGCAATAGTGGAACACCAGGCATTGGATCAGCTGAATTTCTTAAGTATAAATTTGAAGTAAATTTAAAACACATTTTGCAGCAATCAGCGATAGTCTCCATAGGTGGGACTCGTGCTTCCCTTCCACCCACAACCTTCAGTGTGATGGAGCTCCTCCCACCAGGAAGTGGAGTCCGTTTCTCACCCCTTTCAACCTAGCCTGGGGAGGTGACTTACATTGTCCAAAGAAACATTTAAAATGCAGTAAAAGCACAGACTTTCAAAACATTTGCTTCTGAGGCTGATTCCTCTGTTATTTTAAGTCATGTGACCATCTGTTGACTTCTGTATGTGAAGTGAAACTGCAATTATCCCTGGGGGAAAATCCTGTATGGTTAAGACATTAGCAGACTTTAACTATAGTTTCATGCTAAGGACAGGGAGGATTGAGATCAAATCTGCCAAGTTAGAGGGGTTTAATAAATACCCTGACTTTCTATTCAAAATGGCCACGCACAAGGGTGAGGATCACAACCTAGGACTATACTATGTGGCCTATGATTCATTAAAATTAATAAAGTTCTGCAGCACAAAATCTTAAACCAAAGGTCCACGATACCAAGGAGTTTATCTAGTAAATTAAATACTTGCCAGGAAAAATCTCTTTCATCTTTTTCAGAAGACAATTTTAATTTTAATTTTGAACTTCTACAGAGTATTATCCACAACATACATTATACAATGAAAAATATATAGACTTCAGAAGAAATGGAGCCCTATTACTCAGAGTCAATGGAAAACGAAATCAATAGCAAAATACTGAGTTCATTCACATATTAGAATTAGATTTCAAGAACTTTGCTGACTTCAAAAATGAATATCACGTTCAATCAGCAGGTAGCAACTACCTAGAAATTTTAATATTAAAAATGCAATAATGTAAAGTTGTTATGCATGGGATTTCAGTAATGGGATTGGCTAGTAGGACATAAAGGTAATTCTAAAGAACACAGGACTAGCAGATATAGATAGTACCCCACAACCAGTTGGGCTGAGAAAGAAGAGGTTGTCTACATACCAGAACTAGACTTTGTTAATGAGGTTGGGTTGGGGTTAATGGTGGAGAAGTATTCTGAGGAACTGTCCTGAGGCAGTCTCTCACGGTTGTTGGGGTAAGCTCAGGTTGTTGGGGTAAACTGGCCAAAGGGCGGTACTGTTTCAGAATTTGGTGCAAGGCCTGCTGAAAAGTGCTGGAAAGCTGTTGTGAAGCAGGGGCCACCAACCTGCAGTGGCCTCATGCCACAGGTTGTAGAAAACAGTGTTCCAAAACCACATAAGGCCAGCCCTGGTGGTGCATGCCTATAATCTCTGCACAGCAGAAGGTGATGCAGGAGGATCTCATAAGTTTGAGGACAACCTAGGCTACATAGTGAGTTCAAGGCCAGTCTAAACTACATAATGAGACTCTGACTAAAAAACAATAAAAGAAACCACATGCAATGATATCAATGTGCAAGAGATATGACCAAAGGTATGCATGTCGCAGGAGCTTGCTGAGTGCCTGAAAACCATGACACCAATATACTTCTTCTTTCAGTGTCTCTCCCGGTGGCTCTACTGATCAAATTTGACTTTGGCAGCTGGAAAGAAATAGAAGTTTTACAGAATCCAATTCTAGTACTGTAGAACTGGTACCAAAGAGTGTATTTGGAGCCAAAAAGTGATAATTTGATTACTGGCTTGGATAATAAATAATCTACAAGAAAAAACTAATTCATTGGGTAAAAAAACCAGAATTTTAAGAGATTTTTTTAACAAACAGCTCAAAAAATTATTTTAATCAAAGGAACTTAGTGTTTTTATCCTTTGACTTAAAAGTGCATAAATGCTATACAAGTGAACTCAAAAAGGTAGACTAATAAAATGCTATTTTTGTTCATTGTCTTGCTTACTTTTCATTTCTGGGTCTCAATACTTAGCATGAACAAGTTAAAGGAGGAGAGTTTATTTTGGGTCACAGTTTTAGCCAGTGATTGGTTGGCTCCAAGAACTCACAGTGAGAAGATCTAGCAGAAGAAAGCCATTTGCTGCATGGCAGTCAGGAGGTAGAGTGAAGGGAGAAACCAGGTGGAGAGATAAATGTCCTTCCAAGTCACACCCAGTGACCCACCTCTTCCAGTGAGACCCACTTCCTGACACCAAGTCAGCTACAGTACCCTCATAGCTCAACCAGTTCCACAAATCCAGCCTGTGAATGTCTGAAACTCTGTGTGCTGTGGTGAGGGCATCAAGATATAAACCATAATATTCATATTTATAGAGAGAAGTCAAGATGGCCGACCAGTGAGCAACAAAATACAAAGCCTCCCATGAGAAACAACTCATATGCCAGAATAAAACACCCTTGAGAGACCCAGACAGAGGGAGATGGAGCGTCTTGACACAGGAAGAAATTAAAATGTAAAAAAGCTCATCAAATACATTGCAACTACAACTGGAACAGCTAAAAATTATGGGACACAGCATTTTCATAGCATCCTGCCAAGTCTGCGCCAGCCTGAATTTGTGCCAGCTTGAATCCTGGCCAGCCAGCAGAACCGCCCAACCCAGGAGGTTGGTGAGCCCAACGGAGAGTGGAGCCAGTGAAGGGACCTTCATTAATTCATGGTCAGTACTGGGAATGAGACCCCCCCCCCACAGGAAGGGTTTGACCAAATGGGTGACATGTTGGAATGGGCAGGAGGAGCCTGAACTGGCAGTGACAGTGACTTCAGTTGGTTGCTCCCTCCCCAGAGCAGATTCATGGGATTTGCTTGGACCAGGCCATGCCCCTGGCCGGGACCCAATGAGCTGTCCCAAAACAATTCCCTGTGCCTAGCACGCACTAACCAGGTGAAGGCCCCAGAAGTTTTGCTGGCTGGGTGGGGAGGGGCAGGCATACGCAGCCATTGCTTACACCTCAGTGACATGAGCAGGCAGGAGAGGGCAAAGGTCCCTCGCCAGCATGCTTAGGAGTAAATGTGGCCAACAGGGAAGGGGGCTGGGACCTTCACTGTAACCTGTGTGGAGGAAGCCAGGGCCATGACAGGAGAGAGGCAGGAGGAGGCCCCCAGCCCAGAACCCTGAGATCCCTGATCCAGGAGAAGGAAAAACAAGGGAGACTGAGGGCCATAAACATGCAACATCAGACATGGCTTCAATGTACATTAAGAGATATCTTTGGGACCATGTAGACAAGCTCAAAACTGAACTATTACATCAGGTAAAGCAAGATATGAGTTGAGTAATAAAATAAATGCTTTCAGGAAGCATCTCTCAGGAAGATACAGATGGAAGAAGGGAGGAATACAAAAAAAGGAGAGAAACATTCAATAAAGAGTATAAAGAAAATATAGAATACATGAAGCAGATTCAAAGAGACTACCAGGAAATTAAAAACTCCATTGAAAGCTGGCAAAATGCCTTAAAAGAAAGTAAGGATAGACTATCAAAACTTGAAGACAAGTTTGCAATGTGTGGTCATGAAAGGAAAGATCTCTTAAAAATAAGGAAACAGGCAGTAACAATACAAAGGCTAGAAGATGACAAAAGAATCTACAATTTAAGAATAAGAAATGTGAATGAAGAAGCAGGAATACACACAGCAAATTACAAAGGCTATTCACAGAAATAATTAAGGAAAACTTCCCAAGCATGGGGAAAGAAAATGACATTTGGTTATGTGAGGCATACAGAACTCCAGCCACCTACAACCAAAACAGATCTACACCCAGACATATAATAATCAAGATACCAGAAATTCAATATAAAAACAATATTAAAAGCATCAGGGAAAAGAAACAGATTACCTATAAAGGTAAGACCATCAGGATCACCGCAAACTTCTTGACACAGATCGTCAGATCAAGAAGAGCTTGGAGCAAAGTATTCCAAGCTGTGAAAGAAAATAACCTCTAGCCCAGATTGATGTATCCTGCAAAACTGTCACTAGAAATTAATGGATAAACAAGATGCTTCCATGACAAAGAGGAACTGGGGGAGTTTGTGACTACCAATCCAACCCTATAGAGAATACTGACGGACATTCTAGAGAGAGAAAAAAAAAATACCAGGATTTTAGGAACAGTGGCAGAAAGGCCTCAATGAGCAGGGCAGGCAGTAGAATGAAGGAGAAAACTAGACAAACAAAGGCAGAAAAATAGCATAGCAGAAATGAGGCAGAGAAGGATAACTAGAATCTCTAACATAGATGGCCTTGATACACTATATTGTTAATAGTGCACCAGGATTTAAAACCCACATTACTCACACTACTGTGCTTAGATGTATTATATATTCTGTTCCAGCTATTCTACCTGTACTAGATTTGAGGGCACAGACAGTAATCCCGAAAATAACAGGATATAGTATGGTAATCATCCTTAATTTCCTATTAACTTAATCTAAGGCTCTATAAAACCTACACTGTTTACCATGACTGATCGCAATCGAATCTGGTCTGTTAGATCACTGTTTTATATTGATAGATTTTATTCAAAGCTGTTATTATTGATAGTATCAAGTCTGAGGGTATAGGCAACTGCACCTAAGATGACAAGATTCACTAGAATATCCACTCTAGTTTGATTATTACCTGCCTTTGAAGTTTTATACTGTCTACAATGTTTTATTTTTACTAATATTGTTATGTACTGCTATATTCAATTATGCTACTATATTCAATTATGCCTGATGATATGGACAATTCTATTGAAGATAATAAGAAACAACACAGTAATCATTGTAGATCACCTTGTACTGTGGTTTTATATGACTTTTTGGTTTCATGTTTTTATAGGAATTTGTTTGGTTTTGTTTTGTCTTGCTAAGTTTTGTTTTTCCCTCTAATACAGAAAGGCTAGAAATACATGTAGAGATTCATGCATGCATAGCTGTTTATTCTCTCACTGTTTGAATATCTACTTCATATGCTTTAATTTTGTAACTTGAAAAACTATTTCTAAGAGGACAATATGTAATTTAACAACTAGTGATTTCTTACTGTTTATCTTTTTTTTTTTGAAATTCTGTATTATCTCTACCCTTTACATGCTTCTGTTTTTCTTTAAATGAAAAAAAGTTAAAAAAAAAAAAAGTAAAAGGAGGAACAGAAAGTGCTCTAAAGGATATAACTACATTTATGTTTAAGTGTGTAGGATTGATAACCATGTTGTTAAGTTGTTATTGGATCATGAAACTTCTTCTCAGCCTCACTGTTTGAATGTCCACTTTGTATGCTTTAATTTTGTAACTTGAACAACTATGTCTAAGAAGACAATATGTAATTTATCAACTAGTGATTTCTTACTGTTTATTTTTTTCTGAAATTCTGTATTGTTTCTACTCCTTTTTCTGTTTCACTTTTTTCCTCTTTAAATAAAATTTTAAAAAATATTCATATTTATATGTTAAAGTTCAGTAAGTGATTTTCTTTAAAGTGTGGTTACTATTACTAAAAATAAAACTATCTGTGAAATAAATATTTACTGCTGTTAGTGTGGTATTCTAACTTTTGTTTGTTTGCATCAAATAAGTGAAATCACAATTTGATTACCTTAAGCAAAGAGGAGATTTATTTACAAAAAAAGAGTCTCTAAAATAGCATACAGTTGTGTAATGGTACCTTAGTGTGCTTAGTGAAGTTTGCTTAACTTTAAAGTTTTTTTTTTTACTTAAAATAGTAAATATTTGATTGTCTCTAATTGTTTACAACACTTTTAATGCTTTAATTTTCTATTGCTTTATTTGATTTTCAATAAAGCATATTTCAAAAAATACATTTTCAATGTTTTACTTGTTTCTAAAGGACTTAATGGGAAAATGAATGGAAGGTAAAGGTTCTGTAAATGCTCTTGGATTCCATCTTCTTTAAAACAAATAAGTGAGCTCATGAATTAGAGAGAAAAACCAACAAAGCCGATTTGGAAGAAGCAGGTATCAACAACAAAAGCCAGTGAATAATCTTTTGTTTACAATGACTCACCTCACACCCTTTTCTGTTGTTGCACACTCCAATCAGAATGCATAATCTAGCACACAGATGAGCTAAAATTAGGACATCTGTCCCTCCCTGGGCTGGAGTGAGGCAGGTGAAGCCTTATGTCTGACTGAAGAATCTCCAAGGATCCCTCCAGCTCTTTTAATGGGAGCCCAGGAATATGGATTTATCTTGAAGCCCAAAGGTAATTTTTGAGAAGAAAATAGGGCGTGGCTAACCATTGCACCTTCCAGTATAATCCATGAGGATATCTTTCAAATAGGAGCAACTTTACAGCAAGCAGGGTGGGGGCAGGGGCAGGGGAATTTGGCAATCACCATAGACATATCTGGTTGTCGGTAGAATGGGGTAGGGGTGCCACTGGAATCTAGTGCACAGAAAACATAAAAGCTGTCAAATACCCTGCAATCCATAGGACAACTGCCCACTCCCACAGAACCATTACTGCCCACTACATCAGTAGTGTTGTGATCAAAAACTGTGCTCTGCAGGCATACACTGCAATATAGAAAGATTAAAAACATCCTAATCTCCCAATTAGAATGCATTTCTACACTGCTTTGGTGAAAATAATTATTTTCACCAAAACCAGGAAACTGTGTCCTCACAATACGGTACATAAAAGCTGGTCTTCTGGCATTTCTTTGACTTCAGCACCTTTTCATATTTATCTGTGTTTACATTTGCCTTTGGAATCTTCCAGGGTAAGGGAGGGAGTATATTATCAAATCATGCAGCAGCTCATCCTTTGAGATGAAGTTTGCTTTAGGATAAGATTTCCAAATCCCATAATATATTTTATTAGAGCCTCAGTTAACATTTTATCCATAGCAAAGTATTTGATTGATAAATATTGGAGTAAGATAATTTTGAGCTGCTTAAGATTTCTTCCAATATTTCACCAAGAAGAAGAAAAAAAAAAACCTTGAAAACGTAAAACTGATGTTAAAAGACCTCCAGGTGACTACTTCTGCATGCAGATCAGAATTCTGATATTGATTCTTACCTAGACAATTAAATTTGTGTTGCTTGAATTATATAGAGAATACTTAATTTATATATGGATAATATAATAATAAATATCTACATAATTATATAATATATGATGTAGTTACCTTTATAGTTACATAATATAAATAAAAACACAATGTCATAATAATTATATAATATTTTTAAAATAGCTTTATCTTTATAATTGTATAACTGTATATTTCAGGCAAAATCTCAAGTAGGTTTTGGAGAGTAATTGTTCTGTGTGTTGTTTTCTTTGTCTTGTTGAGAGACAGCCATTGTTCTTGAGCTATGGCTAGCATAACATTTTAAAACTGTACACAATGGTAGAGAGGTTGGAGAGGGGTCACATTTGCCAAAGCTTTTCTTCATTCTTTGAATTCACTTGGTGCAGAAGTTGGTGTAAAGAGGTATTTTTAAAACTCTAACAGTCCATGTGGCCTTGCTTGTGATCCAGGGAACTTTCCTTCCTCGAGTTTCACGTAGAGATAAAAAGCTGCCTGCTGCAGCTGACCTACCTCAGGTCATGGATAAAGTTAGGTAGAACTGAAATCTGAGAGAAGAAAGCAGGGCAAGGAAATGTCCATAGCGATCCATGTAAAATCCGGACAGAAGAGGCATGTGTGCATCACCTGTGCCTCGCACACCCAAGTCACCACCCTAGTCCCTGCCTAATTTTAGCTAAATCCACTTGCTTCCTCCCAATCCTCAGAATTAACTATCATAGAAAGCCCAAATCAGACTCTCAGTCATTCTTGTAGCATCCGTTGATAGTTTATCAGTGCTGCAGAGTCCTACACGAGCAGTATCCTCTTAGCCTTTTGGATCTTCATATTATCGCATTGATAATCTCATACTCTGTCTCTGTGTCTGCCATTGGGTGTGTGTGTGTGTGTGTGTGTTTACACGCATGCACGCTTGTGCACGCACTGGCCCTCCCCTAAGCCCTTCCTTGCCTTGAGCTCTCTTCTCCCATCATTCCCTTAGACTAGCAAGGACTCTTATTTTCCTGTTGCATCCCACTGTGCTTCTCACCTGGCCAGTTTCTATTCTTCTTTCAAGTCTTGCCTCTTGCTCTCAATTTGAGGGAGGGATTCACCCATTCTTTATGAGGCTCTCAACATCAGAGCGGACTGTACTCACTCAGATTCCAGGGGCACAGGATGAAAAGTGCACCAGCCAGGTGCAGTCAGGCCGTGTCTATGGGGAGCTCCATCTGGAACTACCTTGCACTTTGGAGCCTAGCGACTTAGGGTTCTGCCTTTGCAGACTCTGTAGTTTGAGCATCTTTGCGTTAGCGGTCCTATAGCATGCTGAGACCAGTTTTATTTTTCTTCTTTTCAACATCCTAAACATTTTTCTGCTTGGAAATTTAGTAATTTATGTGAACAGGAATTACAAAGAAGAAAAATCAGAGCCTCTGTCCTGGTATACCAAAAAAGAAAGACACTTTGACATGAATCATAAATTTCAAAGTTGGCTTTGTGGAGGACTGTGTTTTGCACATGTAGCTCTTTCTCCCTTCTGTTACCTTTACAGCAATTCTGGAACAACCTGAGAATTCTAAGTCAGGAAAGTTCAGAAAGAAGAAAGGAAACTGTTGAACTGGGTCCTCTTCCGGGTTTCTCAAAGGTGAGCTTGTATAAATCCCTGGGCTGAGGGCTGGGGACACTCACATCACTGGAGTCCTGGGCTTAGGGCTAGCTCTTTCTGGTCTACCCAGATCTCTGTTGCTACTCAGGCTTATCAGCAGCAGGGCTGGGAAGGTAGGGGAAAGGACTCAGTTCCCTTCCCCTCTGGGTTCTGAGGGGAGATTGGGAAGAATTTGGCAGCCCTTGGGGACAGGTATCAGCTGGGCTACTGCCCATGCCTTAAGAATAAGACTTAAATCTTTACACATGAGATATGTGTTTCACTTGAGTTCATGTCTTGTACTCTGCAAATGTTAAGGGCAAGCCTACCTTGATTACTGAGTTTATATTCTTCAAAATAAATAGTCCATCATGAGGATTATGCAACGCTGCAACTCACCATAGCTAAATCTTGGAAGTAACCTAAATGCCCATCAACAGATGAAGAGAAAAGGAAAATGTGAAATAAATATACAATGGAGCACTGCTTAGCCATACAAAAGGCCATGTTTGAGTCATTTTTAGGAAAATTGATGGATCTCGAAACCATAATACTACGTGAAATGAATGAGATATAAAGGTCAAATGTCACATGACTTTTCTAATGTGAGAGACCCATGATACAAATTTTAAAGTGTAAAATAAAAGAGAGAGATAGTAGGAAATAGAAAGGTAGATTTTATAGAGATGGAAGGAAATCTGGGGAAAGCAGAGTAAAAAGGATCAAGACACAATGTGTAGCTGTGGCAATTCTCCAAAATGCATGTAATCGTTAAGTATCACAAACATGTAGTAGTCTAAAAAAAAAAAAAACCTAGACCTGGACAAGCAGAGAAGGAGAAAAGGACATTTTCTCACCTTTAAGTGGGTTCAACTGCTTCTAGGAAGAGCTTTGATTGGCTTAAGTCTTGGGAGGTGGGTCCACCTCTTTTTCGTTTACTGTAATGGTATGAATCAGGCACATTATTACTGGCTTAATCTGGGTGACATGCTCACCCACATAGAGAGCTGTGGGTACAGTAATAAAAGCTACAGTGTCCAGATAATATGTGAAACAAGGTTTTCAGAAGGAGAACAACAACACACAACAACACCTGTAGCATTCTTCTTCTAAAGCTATAAGGAGGTTTCTTAGAGCTCTCAGAACAAGGCTGGCTTCCTGGCACCCATTCAATAGCTTGAAAGATGCCTACCATAATAAGCTCCATTTCACTCCTGAGAAGGATACTTTTCGAAAACCTTTCAAAGAAATTCACAGCTGTGCTCTAGAAGTCCCTCCATGCAGGTTTTTGCCTGCCTTCTTATCTGCCTACTCATTCCCAAATGGAAAAATGTAAGGCTTACACATTTGGGTAATGCCTAAATATTATTTTTAAAAAATTGAAAATTCATCTTTGGACACCCTGAAAAATTTGCCTATCCTCAAAGACTCCAGCTGGTTGATGTGAGCAAACAGGAAATGGGGAAGACTGAAACTGCAAGTTACAAAGCCCCTGGGGCCATGAGGACAGTGTGGGATGATAACTAGTACCTGGAAAACTTGTCTGAGAGCCAGGGATTGGAGAGCTTCTGGTGGGTCACACAGGAGGAAGGAAACCCACAGTCTACCCTACACTTCCTTTGAGGAAATCTTGGCTGAATCTTTAAGAGAGATTAAACATGTGGATTGTCATGGAAAATCACTTTTTAAATGTTAGCAACTAATGTATTTTTTTTCAAATTTTATTTTTTTGAAGTTACAGATGGATTTGTGCCACGATAAATGGTAAAGTGCCTTCAGACAAGTACCAAGTCCAAAGACTGGGAATTTACTAAAATGTTACTTGGTATCAAAAGTTAAACTGACTTTAACACAACAAATAATGATTAGTTTTGTAGAACAAAACAAAAATGCAATGAGCTCTTGGAAGATGTTGATCATTTTCGATTCTTGCCATAGCTGTGGTTTTGGAGGAAGAAAGTTGGGATTTGTGGCGGACAGAGTAATAGATGCTTACATTTTTAGCCATAAGCTGTACACACGCTAATGTAGATGGCAGAGGGAATTTGAAGATCCAGTTACTGATCTTGATAGGAGAAGATGACCCTAGAAGCAGCCTAAATGTCCATATGAGTGAGTCCCATGTAATCACAAGCATGAGGGGAGTGAGGAACAAAAAAAAGAGAGAGAGAGGGAAGAAATGAGTAAGGAGGGAAGGAAAGAAAGACTTGGAAATGCTCTGCTGCTGAGTTCAAAGCTGAAAGAGACAACCATACTAGCACAGGTTGAGGAGTCAGTCCCGTCAAGCAGGCCCTGTGCAGAGGACAGCTGCACATGTGTACCTTGACTGTCCATATTTCTGCCTGGCTTCCTACAACCTGTTCCCTTTACCCTTCAGCTGTGAAGATTGAGTACAACAAAGGACAGAACTGAGACCAAGATGCTATTTGCACTTAGCGGTATACAGCAAAGGATGCAACTTAGTTAAAACTAAGTGGGAGAGATGCATTGTGTGACTATTAGGGAAAACAGAGAAGCCCAGAGTTCCCAAGCTCTCAGGGATCTCATCACCCACCTCAGCACTGAGATCTGATCTTTTAAGAATTCTGTGTGCCTGAGATCTCATCTTTTAAGAATTCTGTGAAGGTTTCAGTAAGTGGGCTTGAGCAAATACATCACCACCTATGGGTGACTCTGTTCAGTCTCTAGCTTCCGCTGGTCCCTGCAGAGAAGTGGGACAAGGCTGAAAGCCCCATCTTTCTACTCAAGGCTTGGCTTTTCTGGCTACCAACCCCAATCCTGAAGCTACCAAAGAGTCCCTGCATGGAACACACAAAAGATACTCAGCGCTGAAGAGATTCCAAAAGTTTTAGATGCTCTGCACCAGGAATGAGGGACAAAGAACAAACTAATTTTTTAAAAATAATACCACAGTTATTATCATCTTGCAGTCTCCTCACCTACTTTCTCTGCCCTTTTCTGGACTCTTTTATTGTGCTGAGAACCTGAGCCCACTGGCTGCAGCCCCAAGCTCCCTAGACGGCTGGCCCCCAGCTGGGTCAGCCACAGGAAGGCGCAGGGAAGAGATGAGAGTTCAGGGAATGTTATCTCCTAATTTCCCGCTGCTTAGACACCCATAGGCTAGAAGGAAAGTATTTCGCCCTCTGCTCCTTCCAGTCCCAAGCTGGATATGGCTGGTCAATATTGTTCATCTCTGAACCCATCAATATCCCTGTCAGTCCCCATCGCTCTGTCCCAATTTATGCCATTTCTTCATGAAAGTCTCTTGAAAACACTGAGCTGGATTCTGTTTCCCACAGGCAGGATGACCTACATAATGTTCAGCCTAGTGCAAAGAGAAAGTAGGTTCTTTATTCATAAAACCAGAAAGAAATGTTGCTAAAAGTACTGAAAGTTAATTTTCCTTTATTGCATGGTCTCTTTCATTGCTTGTCCTATGTCGGGTTTCTTTTTTTTTGTTATGGAATGTCATTCTATAGAACATAAAATAATAAAATATTTTTTCAATATGGATGGGTTACTGTTAAGTAAATTGAACCAGACATACAAGTCTCATGGCTTCTCTTATATGAGAAACTCAAAATGTAAACGAAGAGCAAAGATAGATAAGAGGAATTAGGGAGACCTTTTTTAAATAGGAAGGGGATCAAAACATGGAAGGGGCAGGAAGGAAAAATGGATGGAATAAAAAGAACTGAAGGAAAAAATAGAAATAGAGCTTTTGCACATAAGAAGGGGAATAAGAGATAGAAGAGGATGGACAGAGAATTAAGATGTATCATGTTCCCATACAAACTCTACACGCTAGATGTGATTATTATGGGCTGCGAGCATGTACTAATATAAATAAATTCTGGGGAGTGGAAAAATTATCCATGGATTTTTCCATTTTTAAAAATATTATCCTATTCCACTTTTAGATGCAAATATATGAGCATTTAATTCATAGTCAGAATCACAATTACTACAGTTCCACAATTTGTACTTGGTCCTTTACACATGCACGTGTGTTTTTAATTTTGACAAAACAAAGGAAACACATTTAGCTGCCTTAGTTTCTTTCATGTTCTTCCAGTAAGTTGACTCCAGCTTCTTGAAGACTAGAAAGAAGCTGAGAGGAAAAGGAACCCCATTTTTAAAACATTTTTGATGGCATCTTTTGCAGCCTACGCCGCTGTGTGCTTCAGGAGAGCAACATGAATAATAAAACTTACGCCAGGGCCCTGTGGTCATTCGTACTTCTAACTTTTTTATATCTTCTTTTTTCAGTTTTTACTTTTTTACAAATACAGGTTTGTAATCCATGATGATCTCATTCCTGGCGGAGAACTGGGGCTCGTGTAGGACACACCTTCCTTCATTTCTTACAAACGCCTTCCTCTCTTCCTTTGCCTTCTCTGCTCGCTCTTCTTCCTGAGATAGAAGTAAATCCTGGTTTAAAAGGAAAGCATGGTCTCTGCATCTGTTATTGTTCCTGCTTAATCCATCGTAGTCTGAATTTATCATTTGTTTTGATTTTTTAATTAGTTAATTAGGGTTTTTTTCAGTCTTTTACACAGGGTCTCCTGTGGAGCCTGGTCTCTTGTGTTGGTTCCTCTTAGCATTTTAGGCACCTCTTGCCCCACAGACGTCAGTGCTCAAGGCCACTACAGATGCTGTATTTTAAGGAAGACATCACAGAGAACAGCAGAGCCTCACGGCTTGTGTTTCTCTGCTGCTCAAACCCTCTACTGTCCCATGGAGCTTCCCTTGCAAACGTGAGTTCAAAGACAAAATTATTACCAAAAGAAAGCAAAATGGCACACAAGGCATGAACCCAGGCCTGGTCCTTTATCAGCACAGACCGTGGGCAGCTGCTCACATCACACTTCCTCCAGGTGGCGAGGAGCTCATGCCCCGCCTGGCTGCAGGCAATAAAAATGAAAATGGTTCCTTTCTTTCAAGCCACAGAGGCTACCAGATAGAGTGGTGTGCATGGTGCCCTGCGTGAGGGCAATACCTCTACCCTTCTCTGTTCTCAGGAACAGTAAGGTGGGAAGGTCTTTCAGGCCATTTGAGACCCACTGGTCTGCTGTGTTTCCTTTTTTCTTTTTACACCCACCTACTTGATTTTTTTATAACCATTATCTTTTCTAAAAAGGGTTTTGTTTTGTTTGCTTGTTTGCCGTCTGCCTTCCTTGAGAGAATGCATTCCTCTGTCTGACTCCTTGCTCTAACCTCCACCCAGTAAAAGCACCGCAGTGGTGTACTGAGTGTATTCATTTGAATAAATGAATAAAAGCCATCTGCACCATAAATACTGTGAGCATTTTCTCTGTCACCCTGTTTGGGCGGGAGTCAGAGTTGAATGTTTTTACTCCTTTGGAGTTGATGTCTAGAAGAAATTAAAGACTTGTGGAATGAAAGCCTAAGTCCAGCCTAGAAAGTATAATCTTTCCAGATATACAAATAAAGATGAAATTGAGGAAGACATTTTGGAAGGGATAGGATTCTTGACCAAGTGAATCACAGAGATCATTTTGGATTTCCGTAATTTGTGAATGGCTTGAAGAAATCATGTGTTGTCAGAGTGGACACTGTGTAGGCAATTCCATCATTCTCTTCAATTTTCTAAAAAAAGATTTTCCAAATGAAAGAAATACTCAGGAGCCATAAACCCATTGTGTGTCTGGTTTCAGTTTGAAGTGAGGAGAGTTACTGCGACTGTGTTTGTTTGGTAGAAAACCTCTGAATTATTTACTATCACACAGGCTCACTAATGAGAATAAATTGATATGCTAATTAAATATGCAATTTCCAGTTGGGTTCTAGCTAGTTGGTGAAAATGCAGGCTTCAGCAGACAGTGGATAATTATTGCTGATGAGAACCCATAAACATTTTTAAACTTCTGCTTTGATAAGTAAAATATCAAATTATTCTCACCATTTTGTACTCTACTCCTGTACCTATGAACACCTTGAGTCTTAAATATTATCTTAATATTTACATCATGTCATTATTAATCTATGTAATGAGATAAAATATTTATTTTCAAATTTAATATTATTGTCTACTATCTTAAAGATTTTTCTCTTTTATTACAGCGACAACATATGCTTGTATAAATACAGCAAAATAGAAATCAACAAAAGGAAAATAGTAATAATCTATAATATCACTACCAAAAGATAATTACTTTAAAAAATTAGTCTGTGTTCTTATAGTACTTATTCTTCATGCCATTCTCAAAAAAAATATAATTGCATTTTGCATGTTTTACAGCTTAATTTTCTCAACCTAAAATATAGTGTAAACATTACTCATTTCATCATATATTATTTGTTAGGCTTTTAAATGGCTACATACTATTGCATATTGCATTGGCGGACTTTGGATTGTTGTTCTGGGTTTTTTTGTTTGCTTGTTTTGATGATGAAGTGCATGTTCAAAATGGATCCCAGAGCCTCTCAGATGCTAGGTAAGTACTCTAACACTGAACAGAAATCCTCCCTAACACCTGCATGATTCTATAAGTCAATTCTTTATGGCCAGTTATTTAGCACTTCCGAGAACCTTCTATCATATATCATTGTGAAAATAAAGTATAGGAAAATACTTCAGGGCCTTAAGGAAGGCCAAAGTGTCTTAAGCCAGACATGAATACCATTGATCATAAAGAAAAAAATTATTCTTCAAAAACAGTCTTTATGGAAAACACATTAAGCCTTAAAGTGAGAGAAGAAATTATTAGTAGCAAAAAAGAATTTGTGATACCAATATACAAAGATCTACAGCATATCAGTGAAGAAAGCAAGAGACACCCACTTGGAGATTCACACAGGTATGTCACAACAGAACGTGCTTACAAAAACACTAACATCAGTGTCATTAATTGAATGAAAATTTGACAGTCAACAAGTGTTTAAGTTTCAAGACTGAAATTTTAGACAAATGCCAGAGAAGATGTGGGACTGTTAATTGGCAAGACAACTTTGGTAAAACTGGTATGTAGAATGACCCACAATCCTACTTCCTGGATATTATGCAGAAAACAGAGAAAAGTAAACAAATAGCTTCATTCATGCAATGGAATACTACTATACCACAAGTAGAAAGAACACCTAATTCTTACTTGGAACATTATGGAAAAATCAGTATGTATTAGAATTAATTGTTCATGATACTTATAACTTGGTTATAAATTTAAACAAAGCAAAACCAATTCATGGTGGGTGAATCAAGGCAGAAAAGTGGTGTTTTCAAAGTGGGAGTGATGGACTTAGGACCTGAGGGAGATTGGATGCTGAGGTCTTCTAAGTCTTCACTTGGGTGAACATGGGCCTGTTCACTTTGAAAATTAATGCACCCGTGTACAGATGATTTTTGCATTTTTCTCTGTTATGGTTCAGTAAATTTTATTTGAAGCAAAAGGATAGCATTATTTGTATTACTTGGAGTGGATAAATTCCTAAAAGTGGACCTAGCATATTATTTATGATCTATGGTCTGCTATTACTTCATTTACCATCTCATCTGTGGGGTGCTTACTTCTGTTATGACAGAGAAAAGTGAAAAGGAATTTGAATGTATCTGCACCTGGAGTCTTGAGTTCATGAATCATTTCCACAGAACAGATTTATAAACATCTCCCTTTATTTCCTCACCCTTCCCAACTAAAATCTCAGATATGTTTTCATAAAGTAAAACGAAAAGCTTTAGCTATTCTATTGAAAGCTTAACAGAGCAATGATCAGCATTTTTAATGTCAGCAAACTAGTGATCAGCAGATTACTAGAATGACTTTACTTAAAACATTTCAATTTGTCCTGAGACCACTGTGGAAATGTGTACTACTATCATTCCAATTTCATAAAGAAAAAAAAAAAAAAAGAAACTAAGCCTTAAAAGTGAAACTTGAAACATTTGACAGAGCCAGGACTAAATCATAGAGCCTCACGAATCTGAACGAAATCTCCTAAGAAACCGTCTTACAGTCTCCTCTAACAGGAGCCGATGACTGATGCTGATCCCACCTGCTTTGTCATAGAGCATTGAATGTGGACAATTTCTCATGGTAAATTATTTTTTTCTGGCCATTTGATAGGTAAATCTTCTTACAGTCTCTTTTCAGTTTTACAGCCTGAGAATGTAGGTGGACCTGGGAGCCATCCCTTGGGAAGAGTATCATCCATAAAGATAGAAACCCTCCCCCTCAGTCCGGTGGGAAAGCAGGACTCTAACTTAGAGAAGTTCTGGTCAGCACACTCAGATGGCCTGAACCAATCTTCCCGTTCCAACTTCCTTCCCTTCCCAGTTCTGTGCCCAAACTCTCCAGCCTTTTCTGTCAGTAGCAGTGAGTACTCTCTCTCCTATTGCAATGATCATGACTAGTAAGTAATTCTTGCCTATTTAACCTCCATACCACAATTTTTCTTTGACAGGTGTGTATGGGTGTCTGTGTGTGTGTGTGGTGACAACCTAGTTTTGGATTCTGGGTGAAGAAAGTCATAGTGTTTCAACCTCTTTCTAATGTTGGTTTGGGGGACATGAGTTTTTTCAGTTGTTCTCTGTCATGGAAGTATCTTGTTTCTCCATTAAATTTGAAAGATAGTTTTGCTGGGTACATCAGTCTGGGTTGAAAGTTGTTTTCTTTTAAGGTTTGAAATATTTTACTCCAAACTCGTCCCAACCTGAAGGTTTGTGCTAAAAGTCTGCTGTGATTCTAATAGACTTTCCTTGATAGGTGAGTTGTGTTTTTTCTCTGACAGCTTTTAGTATTCTGTTTTTATGCTGTATGTCTGTGATCTTAATTTTTATATGTCTGGGTATAGATTTATGGATCATTGAACAGAAGGGTTTGCACAGTCAAAGTTTGAATTTCTAGACACTTTTTGTACTTTGATTTTGTGACTTTGGCAAATATTTTTAAGATGACAATGTGTAATGTATCAACTAGAGATTTATGATGTTTATTTTTTAAAATTCTGTATTGTTCTACCTTTTTTCTGTTTTTCTATTTTTTTGTTAATTTTCTTTTCTTTCTTTCCTTGAGAAAAAAGATAACAATATACAATATAACAACCACTGTTGAATTTCTTTCATCCTGTTTTGAAAACCTATATTGTCATTGTTTTGGGTGTGTTGTTGTTTGTCTCTTTTGCTTTTTGGTTTTCTTTTCTGACTTTTTTCTCTTTAAAATAAAAAATTAATTAAAAAACTAGAAAGTCATACTGGAATGTGTGTTAAGAAAGAAGTTTGGAGTTGCCAAAAGCAATGTAAATAATTTACTTGGAAGAGATTACTCCAGAGCTTCATCATATTATCACGAGTAGAGACGTTTGCCTTCAAGGAATTTCCAAGGATAGATAATGAGTGTCTCAGAATTGGGCATAGAAAACATCGTGGTAGAAACAGGAGTTACAGAAATTCAAAGGACAAGTGTTAAAAACCTGGAAAATGCAAAAAAGATTGAATGTGATATAGGAGAGAGGCAAGGTGCCTTTATTATCCAACCCTTGATAATCACTGTTGACCCTACTACTACTCAACAGCCGATTTACTGCTAAGCAAACACAGTAATAATCCACGCCAGAGAGAAGTCATATAAATCTCTGCTTCTCTGTCCTTCCCATGCAGTGAGCCTCATCGAGGTAAACTCCTGTAGTACTGAGGTTCTCTAAAGTGGCTGACCTCGCCCCAAGCACATGCTGAAGTGCTAGGGCTTCCTCTTGGAGAATAATGCTTTCTTCTCAATACTCATTATTTTTAATTGCTCCTTCAAGGATTCTTTTTTGTTGGACTCCTCCTTATTTATCTCAAAGCACACTCCAATTTGTTGTGCTGAAAGTGTTTTTGCAGAGCCCAGGCTGTGTAATTTGAAAGCTCCTATCCCCTACTAGCAGCTACTTGCTAACCTCACTAAGCCGAGCAGCAGACTGTGGCTGAGGTGCAGGAGGAGCTGCCACTGTTGCCAGCTGGCTCTGAATGGAGACGAACCCCCTCCGATGGTAACTAGGCAGATTAAATCCTACCTATGGTTCTTGGCTCTCCCAAAGGTACTACTGACCTACTAACCCTCAAGATGGGAAGAAAAGGGAGAGACAAGACTGGGTGAAGACTATCACTGAGAACTGCAAGGAAATTTACCATGTGCAGATTCGGGAGTGCATGTGCTTTGGGTAAGGTAGACAGTAAGAGAGAGACAAGTGATTAAAACAGACCCTGTTCTTAATGAAGAAGATTTTGCCCCCATGGGCATTGCCAGTGTCTGGAAGTTTGGGAAGAACTGGCAGACTGCTACCTGCACTTAGAGCATAGCACTCAGGTTTGCTGCTAGAGATCCCACCCCCACAGGCCAGCTTATGCCCACCATAAGGAGATACCTTGTCTGACATTTCCATAGCATCATGACTGGGAAATTCTGATGTTCCTTAATTTCCCCAAATTTTAAAAAACCTTCACAAAGGTTTGGACCATATTGACCAGGAAAACTGGTGGGCATAAAAACCAATAGTATAATAATGGTAGCAGTAGTTGGCATTTATAAAGCAGTTATTAAACACCAAGGATTTTATCTTTATGAACTTATTTCCTGCTTACATAACAAATGATGGCACCGTTTAATAGCTTTGAGGTACAGCTATGAGAACAAAAAAGAAGAAGTAAAATTCAGAGACACTGAACAATACCATCCTTGTCATCCTGCAGTTATGTATCAGAATGAGTATTTCTGCTCTATTCCCTGCCTCTTGCTGAGGAAGAAAAGCAATTGATTTTCCAAAGCCAATCTTTCCCACTCTTCTAATACAGGTAGAGAACAGGGAGTGACAAGGGAAAAGGCAGGAATCATACTTGTATTTATATTATAAAAACATACATACGTCTGACAATATTGCTGTGTGAGATCTCAGTTAAAAATAACTTTATACACTAGTAACAACCAAACATAAAATTTCAGAAGACACCATTCAAATCAAGCAAACAAAAATTTCTCAGAAAAATGTTAATAATGAGCAAGATTTTTAGGTAAAATGATAAGTTGCCATTGACAAATCACTAGAAAGCCTAAATCAAAAGAGTTAAACCATGTTTATGGTTGGGAAGAGTCATTAGCATAAAGATGTTAGGTATCTCCACTTTAGTGAAGGGAATTTCAATATAAATATCAACCAGTTTTGGGGGCAATTTGAAAAACACATGTTAATACTCATATGGAAGGACAAGCTTCCAATAAGGCCAAGACCATGCAGAAAAATTACAAGAAATTATAATCCAACTGTGGGAACTCTGACCTTCAAGAGACAGAAGATCAATAGAAAGAAAGGAGGGGTCTTGAAAAAGATCCAAGCATGTTTTGAAGTTCAGTATCTGCAGCTGAACTATAACTGCAATCAATGATGCTTAGAACAATAGATATCAGTTATAAAAATAATGTTGAATAAATACATGGGAAAAAACTTTCAGTATTTCAGAAGGAGATACACGAAAATGTATTTGTGATTTGGAGACAAAAAAGGTATTTTAAAGTAAAATTTAATACAACTTAAGTCATTTTTATTAACTTCATGATAAACTAAAATATTCTGTTTATCAAGATATTTTAAAAGGTTAAAGACACATTAGAAAATAGAATAGCATACCTGCATGTACTACCAAAGGTTAAGGGAAAGTGTCCAGAATATTAATATTAATTAAAACTGAATTTTAAAAAAGTTAAATCAACCCAAAAGAAAAACAGATAAAACACAAGCATAGAAAATTCAGATATGCAACTGGACAAAAAGTCAGCAAATAATAGAACTGAATCATACCTGTAAACAATTGGACTTAGTGGATGCTTACAGAGTGTTCCACCCAACCACATCAGAATACACATTCTTCTCAGCTGCACATGGGCCATTCTCCAAAATAGACCATATATTATCCCATAAAACATTCTTAAGTAACTGTAAAAGTATTGAAATTATCCCATGCATACTTTCTGACCACAGTGCACTGAAATTGGAAATTAATGGCCAAAAATTATAAAACCTGCATGAATACATGGAAATTAAATAATAACCTTTTGTACAACCAGTGGGCTACACATGAAATTAAAGAAGAAATAAAACAATACCTACAATTCAATGAAAATGTGGAAACAACATATTGTAACCTGTAGGATACAATGAAAGCAGTCCTAAGAGGGAGATATATAGCAATAAATCATCATATCAAGAAAACAGAACGAGCACAAATAAACAGCCTAATGCTTCATCCCAAGCTTCTAGAAAAAGAAGAGCAAGTTAAACCCAAAGCTCACAGAAGAGAGGACATCATAAAGATTAGAGCAGAAATCAATGCAATTGAAATTAAAAAAACAATACAATGAATCAATGAGTCAAAAAGCTGGGTTTGAGAAAATAAACAAAATTGACAAACCTCTAGCTAACCTCATAAAGTAAAAAAGAAAAAACCCAAAGTCACACAATAAGAACTGAAAAGGGGGAAATTACAGATCACATGGAAATTCAAAAGATCATGAACACCTTCTCTGAAAATCTCTACTCAGGATGGAAAATGCAGAGGAAATGGACAGATTTCTAGAAACATATGAACTACCAAAGCTCAACCAAGAAGATATAGCAATTTTGAATAACCCAATACTAGCTATTGAGATTGAAAATGTAATTAAAACTTACCAACAAAGAAAAACCCAGTCCTGATGGACTTATGGCTGAATTCTACAAGAAATTTAGAGAAGATTTGATGCCAATACTCCTTAAACCCTTCAATGAAATTGAAAAGGAAGCAATCCTCCCTAAATCATTCCTGGAGGCAAGTATAACTCTCATACCAAAACCAGAGAAGGACCCAACCAAAAAGGAGAACAATAGGCCATTCTCAATAATGAACATTGATGCAAAGATACTCAATAAAATACTGGCAAATAGAATGCAGCCAATCATCAAAAAGATTATACATCATGACCAAATGGGATTCATTCCAGGAATGCAGGCATGGTTTAACATACACAAATCAATAAATATAGTACACCACATCAACATAGCCAAAAACAAAAACCACATGGTCATCTCAATAGATGCAGAAAAAGCTTTTGATAAAGTCCAACACATGTTCATGATAAAAACCCTTCAGAAACTCAGAATACATGGTGTCAACCTGAATCTTATAAAGGCCATCTATGACAAACCAACAGCTAACATTATACTAAACAGACAAAAACTGACAGCTTTTACTTTAAAGTCAGGAACAAGACAAGGATGTCCACTATCACCATTCCTATTCAATATAGTTCTGGAAACACTAGCCAGGGCAATCAGACAAGAGAGAGAAATAAAAGGAATAAAGATAGGAAAGGAAGAAGTTAAATTATCACTATTTGCAGGTTATATGATACTCTATATAAAAGACCCAAAAAACTCCATTAAAAGACTATTAGAGGTAATAAACAAATTCAGCAGTGTAGCTGGATATAAAGTCAATGCTCAAAAATCAATAGCATTCCTGTACACAAACAAAAAACTCACCAAGAGAGAAATTATGGAAATATCATCCTTCACAATAGCATCTAAAAAAACAAAATACTTGGGAATCAACCTAACTAAGAATGTAAAAGACCTATATGATGAAAGTTATTCTATGCTAAAAGAGATTGAAGAGGATACTAGAAAATGGAAGGACATTCCTTGCTCTTGGCCAGGAAGAACCAACATTGTGAAAATGGCCATATTCCCAAAACTGTTGTATAGATTTAACACGATCCCAATCAAAATACCATTGATATACTTCACAGATCTAGAGAAAACACTCCTAAAATTCTTTTGGAAACAGAAGAAACCTAGAATAGCAAAGGCAATTCTGGGCAACAAAGACAAGACAGGAGGCATCTCAATCCCTGACTTGAAACTATACTACAAAGACACAGTGATAAAATCAGCCTAGTACTGGCAAAGAAATAGACCTGAGGATCAATAGAACAGATTAGAAGATGCAAGCACAACTACAGAGACACTCAGCCACCTGATATTTGACAAAGGGCCTAAATATGTCCACTGGAAGAAGAATAGTCTCTTTAATAAATGGTGCTGGAAAAATTGGCTCTCCACATGCCAAAGACTGAAACTAGATCCATGCCTATCACCATGCACACAACTAAAGTCTAAATGGATCAAAGATCTGAATATTAAAGCAGAAACACTAAATCTACTGGAAGACAAGGTAGGTGGGAGTCTTGGAGACATAGGGGTAGGCAGAGAATTCATGGACAAAACACAAACTGCATGGGAAACACTCCAAAGAATCAACAACTGGGATCTCATATTATTGAAAAGTTTCTGCACTTCAAAACAAATCACCAACAGAGTAAAAATAAAACCTATAGAATGGGAAAGAATTTTAGCCAGCAATGCCTCAGACAAAGGACTTATATCCAGAACATATAAAGAATTGAAAAACATCAACCTCCCAAAATTCAAAGACCCTCTCCAA
Source organism: Hydrochoerus hydrochaeris (assembly GCA_004027455.1). Lineage (NCBI taxonomy): Eukaryota > Metazoa > Chordata > Mammalia > Rodentia > Hydrochaeridae > Hydrochoerus > Hydrochoerus hydrochaeris. The sequence goes on along the minus strand of PVLA01000130.1, from coordinate 433,512 downwards.
AAATGGGCATCTGAGATAAATACACATTTCTCAGATGAAGATATACAATTGGCAAATAAATACATAAAGAAATGTTCACCATCACTGGTCATTAGAGAAATGCAAATTAAAACAGCATTGAGATTTCATCTCACAACGGAAAGAATGGCTGCCTTCAAGAAAACAACTGATAACAAATGTTGGCAAGGCTGCGGGGAAAAAGAAACACCGCTCCACGGTTGGTGGGAGTGAAGACTGGTGCAGCCACTATGGAAATCAGTATGGAGATTTCTCAGAAGACTAGGATTGGAAGTTCCATTCAACCCAGCTATTCCCCTCCTGGGTGATTTCCCAGGAAAACTTGAAAAGGTCATATCACAGTGATATAGGTCCCCCCATGTTCACAGCAGCACAATTTGTAATAGCTAGATCTTGGAAACAACCAAAATGCCCATCAACTGCAGAGTGGGTGAAAAAGATGTGGTATTTTTATACAATGAAATATTACTTAGCTATAAAAAAGGATGATCTTGAGGCTTTCACAGGCAAATGGAGGTAACTTGAGCCAATTCTCATAAGTGAAATAAATAAGAATCATATTTATAAATAGCACATTGTGCCTCTAGTGTAAAAAGTAATAAGAAATAATAGGAGTAATAAATACCCAAAATGTGTAATTGCTATTGTAAAAAAAGACAGGAAAAGAAAGTGCTTTAAAGGATATAACTGCATGTATGTTTAAGGGTGTAGGATTGATAACCATATTACTAAGTTTATGTTGGACCGTTGAGCAAAACTTTTCAGTCTCCCAGTTTGAATGTTCACTTGCTGTGCTTTAATTCTGTAACTTGAACAACAACTATTTCTAAGATGACAGTATGTAATTTGTCAACTAGTGATTTTTTAGTGTTTATTTCAGTTTATCTCATTTTTTTTGGAATTTTGTATTATTGCTTCCCTTGTTTTTTTTTCTCTTTAAATAAAAAAATAAAAAAAAATTTAAAAAAGAAAATTCAGATACGGAAATGAAAACGAAAAAATGGACACATAAAAGATGGCTTAAACTTGTTATAATTTGAGAAAAGCACACTAAAATTGAAATTTTAGAGTCAGTGCCATTCCGGACTGCAGCAGGAATTCACCAGGGATTCACCAGGAAGGAAGCCCTCCCTGCAAACTATTGCCATGTGCAGGCTGCCACCAGCAGGGGGACAGCCAGACCCCAGCCATTCCAGCACATGGGGGGCAAACGAGAAGAGCCAACACACATCCCCAAAAGCCCCGTAATTGACTGGGTGATCCAGAGACATACAGGCTGAGATTATAGCCACTGAGGTGAAATGCAGTTTGATGCCTGTAGCATTTTGGTGTTTCACTGACCTTGCAGGTCTAGGGGCTGTGGTCTGATCATCTGTTCAGAGGAGAGCGGTGTACATTGTGGCACCCAGGAGGATCTCCTTTTGAGAGTGTTGGCCATTACTGATTCCCTACTGTCTTGTTCTGAACTCTTGTATCATATTCATTGTTTTGTTGGGTTGGGTTTTGTTCTGTTCTGTTTTGTTTTGTTTGATTTTGTTATATCCAATAGCATGAGCAGATAGAAAGATATATTTTGGTAGCCATTTTGGATTTACTACTGTCTTGTTTTGAAGTCCTGCACTGCATTCTTTGTTTTGTTTTTATTGGTTCTACTCTGTTCTGTTTGATTTTTACTGTGTCTGAAGGTGTGGGTGGCTATTTTGAAGACAAGACGCATTATGTAACCATTGTTGATTTCGTATTGTTCTGAAGTCTTATATCACTTACACTTGTTTGTTTTTATTGCTTTTACTCTGTTTCATTTCCTTTGATTTTAACCTCTTTAAAATAAAAATTTAAAAATATATATTAAAAAATTGAAAGTTTATATCCTAAACATGGGTAAAAAAAAAAATCTTTAAACACTTGACTGCCATCTATAGGCAAGAATGCTACACAGGAGAGTTGGTGGACCCATAAACCCATAAAACTGCACTGGAGATTAGTTTCTTAATATCTAGCAACCCAATGTTATGAATATCCACCATGCAGCAATTGCATTATGAGTTGTTTATGATATATAAAAAGATACATACAAAAATGTCTGTAGCAACATATTCATAGTGGGAAAGATGTGGAGAAATCAAATACCCATCAAAGAGAGTATTATACACAAGTAAGTTGGAGATAGCTGTGCAGTGGAATAGTACACAGCCGTTAAAAATAAATGAGCATGAGCTACTGTGCATCAGACTTTTCACTATGTCAAATAGAAAAGAGTGTGACTTTCAGAGGTCACAGATGATGCACTATATATGTTTTAAAATGTGCAAACTATATTGCAAAATGCTGAGGAAGCCTGCTTAAAAGCAGGAGTCTAATAGTGACTATGAATTCAAGACAATGAATATTTCTTAGTTTGTCAAGGAAAAGAAGGGAAGTAATTGGTGAACACACCAAAGCTTCAAATCTATGAGTAATAATGTATCACTCATGTAGATGCAGAGGTATTATTGCTTGGATCTGAATAACTAATAGTAAGAAAGACAAACTATTAGAATGTTTAAAACCTAAACAATCCCACTTCTCTTCGTCCATGGAACACTGAGCTATGTAACCACCGACATCTATTGTGCAGAAATACTGGGGAGAGCATATGCAAAAGGCAAATTCGACCCCCATTTCCTTTGTTTTTAGAAACTGGCTGCTCATACAATTGATTTTATTTAGAGCTTCTTCAGTAAGCAGGTTGCTGAATCCCTGATGTGCTCTCACCTACAGACTGGGTCCTGTACGTGGACTGCACCCTGGGCCACGGGATTCAAGCAGACTGGCTGTCTTGTGTTTCTTATGCTATGATGTCTAAGGAAGTTAAGAGCCATAATAGAGCTTAAATCAGAGGAAATATGTCAATCTATGTGTTCACTCATTTCATATCCTCCCATATTTCAAAGCAAATGAAAATAAGTAAAAAAATGTTCTGTGATTCTTTTTTAAAAGCATAGCTTCACGGAAAGCGCTGTGTAATCCAATATGGTGTCACACCAATTGCCATTCCTCCAAAACCTGCCCAGCAGGGGATTTTTGACTACCAAGGCATTGCCCACTGCAGTCTGCTTGGAAAGAAGTGTCTCCCCACTGTACACCACCAGCAGAGCATCCAGAAACAGCAGCTTGTGTGTGCTGAAAATCCGTGTAGTGTGGTCACTGGGAACTTTTGCTACTTGACTTTGATTTTTAGAACTAGTTAAATCACATATGAATTATTTTGCTTGCTAAGTATTTGGAGGCCCTGAAACCCTGTGCTCCAGCATGAGTGCTTTACCTACTCTTCCGTAATCCTGGTACAAACCAAAATTTCCAATTTTCATTCAGAAAAGAAGGTCTCCAGCAGCAGCTGAAATGTCAAGTGGACTTCATCTGGTCATGACCTGAGACACACGCCGCCTCGCTGATGTCCCTATGCCTGCCATTCCCTCTGTGAACACTGAAGTCGGAATCCCGTAGCTGCAGTCACCTCTGTTGTCAATGAGTCGGGCTAAACTTGCAAAGGACATATTGAAGCATATAATTAAATAGATATAAAAGTCAAACAATTCAATTAAAGTGGCATTTATAGACTGTATTTCATGAATAAGACACGAGAGTGAGATCTGTGGGTAGGAGAGAGGGCATAGAAGATTATACCGGGTCACAGTTGACACTGTCACAAAAACTCTTAAGACACTCCTAGTCTAGTGAAAAAATGCCCCTTAAAATTCTGCATTTGTATGGTGAATTACTCTCTGACTTTCCCTTAGCCCACCACTTGTCTAAAAAAATCTATTTATTTACCTTAAAACATCATATACAACTGGCTTGAGGTAAAAATAAAACAAAGCAAGACCAAAGCACACAGTTTCACAACACGTATCCGAGAGCACTGAGTACCTTCCGGGCATGGGTCTGAATGGGCTACAGCAGTGGAGACCACAAAGCTCTTAGTCAAGATGTGGATGCAGACAAGTCGGGAGAAAGCGCACCACAGTCTTATCAGCGGTTTATGAGAGAGTAGATAGACATTCAGCACCTAGGGTAGGCTTCTGAATCAAATGCTTGTGGGTGCCAAGAGAACATTCCCCAGAACACGGTTCTGAGACCTAAAAATGCAGTAGGAGTTAATCGCTGAACAGGATGAGAGCAGCACTTGAGAAAGCCTAATAAAGCAACTGAAGATCTCCTTGCCGTTGTTCCGGGCACACAGAACGTGTGCCAGAAGGAGGAAGAAGTCACATGGAAGACATGAGAGAGACCTAGGTGGTGACCATTGTGGCCTCAATTTATCCTGAGAAAAGAAGACAGCATTGAAAGTTCAGGTTTATGGGTGAGAGGTGGCATTGTGAGACTTGCTTTTTGGAGCGATGACTCTGGAAGTATTTTGGCCAGATACCCTGAGAATACCTGAGACCTAGGGCCAAACTACATGGTTTTATGCTAACGATAATATAAATACATTAATATACATAAACAGGTACAAATTAATGGGGAGCACCCACTTTTGTGTGTTAGGACCTTTGGACAATGCTGTATCAGTTTGACCTTTGACAGGAGAACCAGAGGGACTAGGGACTAAGTAGCTAAGGTCATTCACGTGCATGCTCCATGCCCACACATGTGTCCTTCCCCTTTCACAGCCCTGACATCCCAGGGGAGCTCTGTGAGCTTCTCTGTTTGGCAACACTTGGAACATATTGCCACATCTCACTGATGGTGGAATTAAGTACAGTTTGTGTGATTCCACTGGGAGAGAATGGTTGGTAGTCCATTTCTTTTTTCTCCTGGACTCAGTCCTTTTTCCTTTTCTGAATTTAATATGGTTGTTTGTCTGTTTGCTGTAACATCATAATTATGAATCTAACAGCTTTTCTGTGTTACCAGTCACCAAACAAAGGGTGGCCTTAGGGACACCCATGCAATCCCAAAGACAAGGGTATCACAAGAAAATAAATCTGCAAACTAAGATGCCTTAAGAATATAGGTGCATGCCAGGTGTGATGGCATGTGCCTGGCATCCCAGCATTCAGGAGGCTGAGGCAGGGAGAACTTCATGTTTGAGTCTAGCCTGGGCTATTGGGTGAGTTCCAGTCAGATTGGACTACAGAGCAAGACTATCTCAGAATCATTAGTAAAATACTAACTGATTTCAGCAAAATATAATCAAGGATTATAGACTACATACAATAACCCAAAGGGTTCCAGAAATTCAAGGAATTTGAATCGGTTTAACATCCAAATATCAATGATGGCAATACAGCATACCGATAGAATAAGGAAGAGACGTTGTGTGCTGAAACTCACATGGCTCTTGAACCTCCTGGGGTAAAGACTGTGAAGGACAGTGAGGAGGCGAAGAAATAAAGACAAGACACAGAAAACTGGGATCAGGCAGAGTCCTCTCTTCGAATGGGAAGAAAGGAACTACTCAGTCACTGCAGCACACTTATTTATACACTCAGGAGGTTGACGTTAATCTCAACCTCTCTGCTGATTTACTTTGTTTGCCTGCTTGGCCTGGGCACCTTGTGTTCTCAACACTGGAACAGCGTGTTCACATGGCTCACCTCAGGCTCCGTGTTCTCAGGATGGTCTTGCTTTAGCACTGCATACATGTGCTCCATCTCCATCTTCAGCTGCTCCCCATGGTCATTTGATAATTTTAATGCATTAAACCCAACACATTTTACAGATGACAATACTCACATGGTATAAAAGAACTAAGAAGTTGAGCTAGAGATACTGAAAGTTAGGGAAATAGAGAAAGTGATTATAGCTATCTATTCTAATTTTGTTTTGAAGGAGAAAGGCTTGGCTGTAGAGGAAAAGAGAGACAATATCTGGAGAAGGATATGTGTTTCAGAAATTTTTTCCCCTTTTCCTGTATAAGAGAGTCCTGAATATATTCATAAACCAATGGAAAAGAACCACGGGAAAGGGAGGAGCTGGTGATACAAAAGGACAAGGTGAAGACAAATCCAGAAGCAAATGCCAGCGAAAGTGGGTTTGTTCTCTTTGAGACTTACTGACTAGGAGTCAGAGGATGTGTGGTTCTGCCTCTGAAATCAGAAGTAGATTTCCCTTTATACACCAAGTAAAAAATATTTCCCCTCTGTTTTCCATTCCTTCTTACTATTGTCACCATAATCTTTACTTCAGCAGTACTTATCTCTCCTTTATTTTACATAATTAATGGATAATAACTGACTATTGTAAAATTTCTGTCTTCCAGTGTGGAAATGTCTTTTCCTACCTAAAATTCTTAGCCAGGTGTGGTGGCACAGGCCTGTAATTCCAGCATTCTGGGAGATTGAGGCAGAAGGACCACAAATACAAATCCACTCAGTGCAACTGACTTAACAGAACTCTGTCTCTAAAATATTATTAGAAGGGCCATGGATATAGCCTAGTATCAAAGTCCAGTTCTGTAAAATACAAACAAACAATCAAGAAGACCCTTGTATTGGCCACCTCTCTCAAAGGACACAAGCTATTACCCTTGATGCTGACCTTTTAAAATAAAGTTCAAGAATTTATATTGGTCTATTTTGTTAGGAAACCACCCATTTTGGTGAGTTGCGGGGCCCCCAAAACAGAATTGTGGGTTACACAGGCCAAGAATGCACTCTCTCCTCTCTCTTCCATCTCCTACTGAGGGTACAATTAGTTCCAAACAGAAACTACCAGGATGTTTTCTCTTTCTTGAAATCCCTGGGTGAATTTAGCAGTACCCATTCCTCATGTCAGAATACCCACTGTTTCTCCCAAGGATCCTCATTACTTTAACTATCAGTGTTGTTTTAGGTCAATTACATTATTAAGGTTAATCAGTTGCAGGCTGCAAGCTCTATGTTGTCAAATCTATTCCAATCATAACTCCCAACGCCTCAAAGCTCACAACAGCGGGTACACACTGGCTCTGTTCCTTCATACTAAGGGTCTCAACACAGGACTAATTATGATGATAATAGTAATGGTCCTTTACATCCATGCGGTGCCTTGTCGTTTTAAATGCATTATCTCATAGATACTGCACCATCGCGCCTCTATAATGTTATGTTTCATTTTAGGAGAGACCCAATCAACAGGCTGTAAAATATTACATTTTCCAAGCTCTTAAATCTTGAGTCCACCTTGGGTAAGTGTTGGACTCTAGGCCACAGGCAAAATGTAGATAAGATGATTAAGCAAACACTTTGAAAGCATTCACTGAGTGCATGCATGACCCTAATTAAGTCATATGCCTCTCAGTTATCAGCAGTTCCCACTCTATGCCCAAGGTCAAAGTTTATTTTTGAATTTGAATATTTTAACACTTGTTTACTCCCTACTTTTCTGGGTTTAGCTCTTTTTTTTACTACGCGGTAAGTGATACGCTCAATCCCAGCAGTATGATACCTTTCTGAGCTGTTCTCTTTTCTATTCATTTCATTTCCCTTGTTAGAACAAGACAGCAGAGAGAGAGAAAGTGAACTGCATTTAGTGGTGGTCATATTTGATTGCTCTTCTTAGGATGACTAAGAAATCTTAACAAACTCATCATCCAAACCCCAAAGGGTTCTGCCCTGTGGGAATGACTGAAGCTGGTATTTTTAGAATGTCCGTGAATCCCCGGCAGGATGGTCTCAGATCTTCAGGACTGGATCTTAGCAAGTGTTGGAAGACACTGCTGACTTCCTATTCTATGGGTCAAAGGTCTTCATAGCTTTCAATTGAAACACGTGCACTTATAAGTACAAAGATCATATCAGGCCTGAGACAAACCAGGACATTTTGTGCCGTGTCACTGAAACATCCCTTTTTGGTTCCTAAGAATATTGCAAAGTCATAGGGACACTGTAAATCTGCCTTGACAACAGAGAGAAATGAGTAAACTGATGCAATCTGTAGAAACTCCCTTCCCGTCCATATGGTCAATCAGCTGTTCTTTAAAATGCTGGTCACACTGCACATGGCAAGCCAATGATGTCACCGAGATGTGTTTACTCTCTAAAGTCTTTTTCCCTGCAGTTGCCAGGTGTGGAATAGAGCACTGTAGAATGCTGTGGTTCAGCCAGCTGTCAATGCACACTCGGAGGTCTCTGTGGCAATTTCATTGTGCAGTCCCCTGCCCTGGGCCCTTCTAGTCCACCCTGCCACCACCAAGCATTGCAAGTCCTGGTCAGGCCACTGCCACTAATCTCTATGCTTTTCTGCTAGTAGGTTTCAATGAACCTTTTCCATTCCTGTTGGTATTTTAATAAACCTCATCTCACAAACCACCTCTAGGTATTTTTTTGGTTTCTAAGTAACCACTCCACTGGCCCAGCACACCTGAGCTGTAGACAAGCACACACACACACACACACACACACACACACACACACACACACATTCTGTAACATTTGGGTTTTTTTAATTAGACTTTTCTAATTCTACCTTCCCTCCAGTTTCCAGTTTTTCAAAGGGCCTCCCACATTTTTGTCTTTTTCACTTTGAGCTTACTCTCTCCGGTTCTGGTAACTTCGGAAGAAGGAAAGCTTTCTGTAAATACACAAATAGTATCAGAAAACTCTCCACAAATAAACAAATCATAAACCTATTAGCCTTTGAGGTTTGCATAGTCTTTCTAGCAGCTACTCCACTCTGCTTTGCAGCAGAAAGGCAGCTGTGACAACATTTGAGGCAGTGGGTGCAGGACCTGACCAGGGACAGTAAAATGTGAATTGCGCGTTATTTTCATGTGCTGCTCTCTGCAACCCTTTACAAACAGCAACTGCCATTCACTGGAAATGTGTGCTTTTTAAAAAATGAGCAACCCGGTAACCTGGCATATTTTTCCAGTCTCCACTAAAACCACATATCCAATTCTTCCTGTACATTGCAAAAAAATCACTGATTTTAGGAAAGTACAGAAAATAAAATTTAAATTCAAACTCCAGGCACCTTCTTATCTAGGTCTTTCAAATGAAAAGTACAGTTTTATGATAGTGATTTGGTAGAAATACGTCCTTTAACTCGGTGTCTTCATGGAGCAGGTATTAAGGATTGGAATGTTATATCTGCCCTTTATCTGTAATGTATTCCCTATAATGTTATTGGGAATAAAGGAGAAAGGAAATTTTTCTGCACCCACTACCTCATGAAAAAGCAAGTGGAACTTTTAAAAAATTTATTACAGCATAAAATAATTACATACAATATTTTCTTATATGGTACCAAGTTTACAGTTTCTGGTACCCCCTAGATATATGTTGTACTAATAAGATGACAAGTTACATTAAAGTGACTTGAGAAAATTGCTCTGCAGAATGTCTTTGTGATGATTATTTCAAATGACTATGATCAAACTGTAGGCTTAACATGAATTCCCATCACCACCTCTGCTGAGATATTGTGCTTGGCTACAAAACACATTCATAATTACACGATGAATCCCCAGAAAGCAACTATTAGTGTCTTCTCCACATGGAAAGTCAGAATGCCACAGCTAATTGGTAGGACTATTTGCCCTCATTTTTAATATGTTTTTACATAATCAGTTAACTTGGGAGAACCTGCAGCTCATAATTAATATTTTTCACCATCATCGGAACGTCTGTAGCCTAACTGAATCTTTGATAATTTGTAAAATTATGTATCAGTTTAAAATGTATGTTGATAAAAATAATTGGTTGTTTCAGCTGTGCTAACTTGGCAGGGAACTGGTTAGATCAGCCGGTCAGAGGATACATCCTATGTTTGGTTTCTGTTTTGTTCTGTTTGTTGTTCTGGACACAGGAGGTCACAAGGAATCCGTGGATGAGCGACTAACTCTGTGATGTTCCTCCTCAACCTTGTTCCAGGTGAAAATTATATTTGAAAGTAAATACGGCTAGCACGATGGCGCAGTCAACTTTTCCGTCACTTGCCTCATTATCTGCCACTGGACATTACCTCAAGCGAGTTCGATGAACCGCGTTCATGTCTCCACGGAACCCTTCAAAGCCCCTCCCTTATCTCGCTCACTGACTCAGGTTCATCGCCCAGTTTCCCCACTTACTCTCTAATAAGTTCTTGGTCTGTTTAACGTGCCTATTTTGTTTATTTCACTTCTGTCAAACAATCATGATTGCTTTAAATGCATACCTTTTGAATTTTTGTTATTAAAAATTTAAGCATATTGAAGATACAGAATGGTATAATATACTCTTACACACCCATCACTGACAAAAACAATCACCAAATCATGATCGTTCTGATATTATTATACCTCCACTGAATTCACGTTGCTCTGGAGGTTGGTTACTTTAATGTAAATCTCTGGCATCATTTAATCTTATCCATGAATACTTCAGCATGTATCTCCAAGAGCTGAGGACTGCTAAACACAAAACCATAATACCATTATCGCTCCAAAGATCAAAACCAGTTATAAAACATTCATGAGGGTATATTTTTGGCAGTCAAATATACACGTTTTAGTTGTTTGGTTCTAAATTCAACTGATACCTACATGCCACCTTTTAATATAGTCCTTAAGTCTCTTTAAATCAAGAATTTTTCCATTTTCACTCTTGCAGTTGATTTTCCTACTGGATTATTTACCTCATGGACCCATCAGCATTTTCAGTTTTGTTGTTTGCTTGCCTGTGATGTGACTAGCTATAATCATCACGCAGAGGTTTAGTTTCTTTGGATGAAAAATAAAAATAAAAAATTATGTGGATATTGAGGCAAAATTCCATCAGGAGACATGTAATCGGTTTAAGAACAGATTTTTAAAAAGATATTAATGTCAATCAACATTGCATATACACATTAATTTTGTGGATTTATAAAATGCCAGTGTTATAATTGTATAGATCTTTCTCTCTTATCTGATGTATCTATAAAAAAAAAAACAACCTTTTCTTTAGGAATGATGAAGTGACTCTGAAATGCCATTTGAATGGAAAAGTCAAGTTACATGTTTGACTTTCTTCTTTATGTATTTGTAGGATAATATATTGGATCCCTAATATTCTCCAAAGTAAAGCAACATGAATTTTAAATAAGCAATATAAATTCCTGTATATAATATGTTTGTTTATTTTATTCATTCATCATCTTGACCCTCAAGTTCTACCAGCTGACTCCTACTTTGATTATCAGTTACGTTCTTTTAATTATTGTTTTTATGAGATTTGGTTCTTTTAAAAATTGTGCTTTGTTGAACTATAATTCACATACTCCATATTTATCCCTTGTAAAGGGTATAATTCAGTGAATTTTAGGATATTAACAGAATTTTAATCATCATCATAATCTAAATTTGGAAGCATTTCTGCTGAGCCAAAATAAAAATCTTGGTCAATTATTAGCCTTTCTTCATTCTGTTACCCCAACAGCCTATGGCAGCTATTAATTTATTTTATATCTCTAGAAGTTTTCTTACTCTAGATGTTTTATATAAATCATCCAAGGTAATAAGAAATCTCCTGAGATGGGCTTCACTCATTTTTCATGTGTTCAAGCTTTTTTCCATGGTTAATGTGTCAGTGTTTCACTTGTTTTTATTGTCAAATATTCCACCATGGGGCTATAGCACATTTTATTCAGCCATTCATCAATGAAGGAAGACTTAGGTTTTTTCTGTGGATAATTCTGCTTTGAACCTCATGTGCCCCCTTTTACTTCTCTTGGGTGTCTATTTAGTAATAGAATTTGTGAGCACAGCCAAGCTGCTTTCCAAAGTGATGGCACTTTTTCCTATTCCTAGGAGCTGTAGGTGGCACTAATTTCTCAGTGTACCCCCAACACTTGTCATTGATTGCCATTTTGCCCATGGCCATCCTGCAAGTCACAAAGTGGTATTTCATTTTGGTGCTGAAGACCACACTTCTTTACTCTTACATTTCAGTTCATGATTACATTATGGACTGTTAAACTGTTAGATAGCTGATGTCGCCCTAGGACCAAGTGTTCTTTGCGAGCTAGAAATATGAGCCCTCTCTACCGCTTCTTGTAGCATAATCAAACTTTTTGATATTTTTAACTTACAATTAAAGAGATATAGAATCACACTCATTTTAATCTAGGTTTTGATTACTTGGCAATCTTAGAAACTTTTCATACTTCCATATATGTTATTTAATGAGGCATTAACTTTAGCAATTCCTATAATTTAAAAGACTGCTATCAGGTAGTAAAGACACAATATTAAAAAGTTTAATTAGGTCTGAGGTTTTATAGACCATGAATTAATGGCATCAGGGGCCCCACAAAGCTAATTAATTTGCTTAAGGTAGTTAAACAAGAATATGGTCAAGTCAGAACCATCTTTAAAATAAGTAAAGATGCCAGTGTGATGGAGCAATGGGACTGCATGGCCACCACACTCGGGATGTGAGAAGGAGGAGCTCAGGGCTCGCCTTGCACGGACGGGTTTGGAAACAGGAAATAGGTATCTAGAAAGCAAGTGAGCAAAGGTGAAGATCTTATCATCCCATTGTAAAATGAGAAGTAAAACTAACTTCATCAATACTGATTAAGCATTAGAACAATAGGTGGCTCAGGAATCACTCTGTTTTGTTACCTATGATCGCTCCTGCCAGATTCCAGGATGTCTCTGTCATCTTCATGTGTGTGAGTCATGCTACAGGCTCTGGAGCTTCGGTAGAGTTAGGTACAAAGTACCTGTGTTAATAAACTTTGCGCGAAATTATTCTTTGCCAGCTGTCTTAAGTCTGGAAATAAGGTAATAAGTAAAATAGGAGAGACTCCCACCCTTCCAAGCTTATACCTTTATAAAAAATAAAAAAGAAGCAAGAAGCACACAAACTGCGAAGTGCTTTCTTACCGTGGTGCCTGAAAACACAGCAACTCAGCCAGAAGGAAGTTAGAGAGTCATCGGCTGGGGTGAGGGGGCTGGAGACATGCGGAAGCTCACCAAAGTGAAGGTCGCCCCTTGCTCGTGAGAAACCTGCATGGAGACTGCTGAGGAGACGGAGCCAACCAGGCTAAGTGTGCCAAAGACCTCGCCAACCAGAGCAGACAGCAGCTGCAAAGCGGAAGCAAGCCGGTGTTTTGCTTTGAATAAGAAAGTCAGTGTGAGAACCAAGTTTAAAGTCACTTTGCTTTCCTTCTCATTTTCATTTCCCATGTTTTTTTAAACAAAATCCCCCAGGCTTTGCTAGAGCACAATAGCCAAATAAAATTATTTGTATTTATGGTATACAACATAATCGACCGAATTAACATATCTACCACTTCATTTATATATAGCTGTGCTGGGGATACTGAGAACAGTTCTGAATCTATTGGAGTACATAATATAGTATTACCAGCCATGCCTATCATGGTATATCTTGGAATTTAGAACATTCTGTCCAACTAAGTTACATGCCTATCTTGGATCTTAAAACATTCTGTCCAACTATGACTTTATTTTTCACATCATTACATGTGAAAAATTACAGCTCCTTTGGAGTTTAAATTTAAAGTGAGATAAGGTAAGTAAAACACCCTGTGGGAGGATTGGACACAGCAAGCACTCGGTGTGGATTTATACTCTTTCCTTATCTTAGGCCAATGAAAATAAATTGTCATCCACCCTGAAACAGCACCTACTCCACCTGCATCTGTCAGGAGCATGGGTTTGTGAATGCCACTTATTAACATGCCAGGGAGATGCTGAGCGACTGGAATCTCTTTGTGATTTGTCTTCCCAATCCTGTTCTGATTTAAAGGTTTAATTCCCGACCCTGCCATCATCTACTTCATGCTTAAACTGGCACAAAGTCAAGAAATGCTTCTAAAAAATGAATAGGTACCAGAGATAATAAAATTAGATGTCAGCGCATTAAACCTTTTTCTCCCCATGGCTGATCATCACAAAATATCATAAAATCTGTCACAATAAAGGGTGACACCTTATAAATGAGCTGATGAGGCATAAAAGGATGAAGATGATTTATATCCAACCAGCCAATGAGAGGAGCACTTTGCTTCTTTGACAGGGCACAAGTTTTCTTTGCTTATGCATAGGTGAGGGTAACATGAATAGAAATAGCTCAGGAAGAAAAACTAAACAAAAGGGATTTAATCGCATAAGCAATTACTCTAAATTGTTCCCTGACTGTGATAGAATTCATATATTATCTGTCTATGCTAAAGAAGCAGCATCATGTCACAACTATGTTAATCTCATCCACTCAAAATCCCTTAAAACTCATGGTATTGGTAATATCAAATTATTCTGTGATGTCCCCAAATAAGTAATTATAACCTGTTAATACTGTATTCTGATGAGGCTAATAATGGCAATAATAATTGTTTACTGAGCAGTGACTATATGTCAGGAATCCTATAAAAGATCTTCGTATTAGGCAAATATAAATTAACAATCAAGCAATATCTTATTCCCTACTTTCTGCATTTTTGACTCTACTACCCCTACGCAAAAGCACAGGACTATTTCTAACCAATGACTGGGTTGTGGTTCTTGGCGAGATTAGCCGTGAAAATACGAAACTCTCTGGTTGTCAACTCCTCTACTGTGAGCAGCTGACTCTTCTGCTATTAGACCTTCCACTGCCTTGGACCCTTGAGTAACATAGAATGGAAATTGTGGCAACTACTTAGAAAGTTAGGCGTGGGAGAAAGTCAGTGTTTTTTTTTTCCTTAAGCAATTGAGGTTTGGAATTTAACTTGTTATTGAGTCATAACCCAGCACATCCTGTCTTCTATAACAATGTCATAAAATTTAAATTTTTCCAAACTGCCTTGAAGAAAGTACTGTATCTTTCTTTATGGATAAACAGTCACTAACTCACTCAGGATTAAACACTTGCTGAATAGAGAATCTTAGTACCGGTAACTAAATCTGACATTACAGAAACTCAATTCCTTCTCATGTGACAAGATCATAATATTTAGTTTGAGCTGCCCATATTCAAATCTGGTTTCATTCTAGAAGAACATAACATTGGATAGATCATTCATCCCTCCCCAATTCTTAACTAGACAGTGAAGACAGGGTTAG
The DNA here is from genome assembly GCA_004027455.1 of Hydrochoerus hydrochaeris. Classification (NCBI taxonomy): domain Eukaryota; kingdom Metazoa; phylum Chordata; class Mammalia; order Rodentia; family Hydrochaeridae; genus Hydrochoerus; species Hydrochoerus hydrochaeris. The sequence goes on along the minus strand of PVLA01000130.1, from coordinate 418,499 downwards.
CATATGTCTAGCTCGGTTTACAGTGAGCCCTGGGGTAGCTGATAGCGTTACATGCCTGTAATTACATTGGCACATAAAGTTTACTTACTACTGTTACTACTACTATTCATCCAGTCTATCAAAGATTTAGAAACAACTCAATTTGCAAAGAACTACCTTCTTATGTCCTGAGATCACAAATCGCCCTTATTTTTCAAATGACACAAGGGAAACACAAACAGTTTACTAATTTATCCAAGGTCACTAAACCAAAGATAACCAACAACTTCTTCACAGTCCAGGGGCTTTTGAGCTTCCCTGTGCTGAGTCTGGTTCTAATGAGGTCAACACAGGACAAGGGCAGGCATGAAAATGCTTTCTCACTTTGGAACTGATCTGCGTATGCTTGGTTTCTGTTCTCACGATGAGTGCTATGTTCATTGTCTTAAATCATGTAGTTCTTTTGAAATATAGGAGGTACGTAGATATACTCAACAACAACAAAAAGTTAATAGCTGCCGCTGTGGTGACAAGGATCTCTCCCTGTTTGTCTTCAATGTGGCATCTTTGACACCCAGACAATTTTACTGGTTGTATTAAGATTGTGACAAAAAATGGTAGTTCAGCATTCTAAAAAAACAACTAATCCTTCTTAAAGAGCAGAGAGGTGAGGAGAGAGGAGGAGAAGAGAAGAAAAAGGAAGAAAATGAGAGAAAACAAAGCAAAGAAGTAAGAGAAGGAGGGAGGAAAGAAGGAAGGAAGGAAGGAAGGAAGGAAGGAAGGAAGGAAGGAAGGAAGGAAAGAAAAGGAAGAAGGGAAGGAGGGAAGGAGAATGGGAGAAGGAGAAAAGAAGGAAAGCAGCAAGAGAAATGTGTCATTAGGCTGATGTTGGAGGCATCTCTAACAGCAGCTCTGGAATTGTTATGTGCATTTGAACACTTTGGATAAATACTGTATTAAATTTGTGCAGCATTTGTAATCTTGCAATTGATACGCATTAAGTAAAATTTCCACTGCAAATACTGTGATGTTTGGGAGTTGCCCACTTTTATTTTTTTTTCCTTTCCTGATACCAGCTTCTCAAAAGATTGCAAAGTATTCATTTAGTACTGCAGTGTTTTACCTTTCTTCCCCTCAGCAAATTAGTGTACCATGGGCTTCATCACTCAGACAGATTCTTTTTCTCATATCTAAGCGCCTTGCCTGAAGCTATTCTCACCTACTTGCCATTTATATTCCTGTAAACAGGTGACTATTTGACAGCTGGAGTGGTAGAAGCTTTGAGCTGAGCCCTCTTTTTGTCCTCTCCAGCTGCATTCCCGGATGATGTATACACCGATGATGCCAGCACCGTTGAGGGAGAACCTGACTCCAAATCTATGACAGTAGCTCCACTGGGATGGCTGGTGGAAAATTAGTCATATTTTGTAACACATTTGAAAACTGATGGGAAAAGTTCTGACTAAATCTGTACAAGCTGGAGACTCATAAAATGGTCAAGTGGGAGCTGATCAGTTAATTCAGCTGTTTTTCCCTTTCTCCTAGGAATTCTGACAGTGCAAACGCAAAGAATTCATTGATGCGAATAATCTCCACACTTACCAATGATTCAACCAAATGCCAGTGTTTGAACTAGTTTTCAGAAATGCAGAAGTAGGAAAGACCTTCTCTGATAATAGTAGGTCTTCATTCTATTGTAGAAAGAGAGATTCATAAGGAAAGAAGCCATCAAGATGGATTAAAAAGTGGTAAATACGATGATGGAGATGTGCTAAGGCAGAATAATAAAGAATGATAAAGATTGCTGGGAAAGGGCTAGCAAAGGTCCTGAAAGGAGAATTTTTGAGTCAAAATAATATAAAGGTAAGTGCAGGGATCAGGAATAAATGATCAGGATGTGTTAAATCCTGAGGTAGCCATATGGATATCAATGAATATCTATCACTGATGTGATTGGCTGTTACATATTCATTCCTTCAGCCAAAGGAAGATATAAGGAAGCCAAAGTAGAATCGTACCACTGGGAAGGAAAAAGTACACTTTAATCGCCTCTTGTGTCTCTGACAGTGGCCAGTGTATAAGCTGGTCCATACCAGTCTCGGTACAACCTCTTCAAAAATACCTCAGCCAGACATAACAAGATGCTAAGGCGTGAGGGAGCTTTCCAAGCTGACTCCGTTATGTAGAGAGGAACAGCACAGCAAGCAACTTCAGTAAAGAAGGTGAAATAAATGCCAGATAGATGCCAGGCTGTGGAACATGGCAAGAGACCAAGGATAACAAATAAGTCGGTCTACTAACAGAGGATCATAGAGCGTCCTAGACAAGATCAGGGAGCTCCCGCCATACGGAAGCTTTACCAGCAGATTCCAGGAAAATAGACAACAGTCAGAGACCTGAACCAGCCCCAGGCTATCAGATGTTTGCTGGCAGATACTAGTATGAGGAAATATATTTAGTTTAGGGATTTAAGGAAACATATCAAATATGTTTTAAATCAAACAAATCAGTAATACTCCAAAAATCCTAGATGCTATCTAAGAGAATTTGGTACTCTTAAACTAAAACCTTATCTTGTTCACTTCTTAAATTATTTGTGATAGCTACCCTTATAATTCCTGATTTATATATGAGAATCTGAGTGCAGGGTTGTTGGTTACAAACAACAGAATTTCTTCAAGCTGTTTAGGTTGGAGGAAAATTCACTTGTGTATTTGATACCTTACAGAAAGTTTGAAAGGTCAGGAGAAATGCTTTTAGTTTAATATCCAAGTCTCTGAGAACCACATAGATCAGTCCCCACACAGCAAGAAAAGCTATCTGACCTTCCCTACCCAAGACCCCCACTGCCTCCCCAGGTTCCTGAACAGCAAGTGAAGGCCACGTGCCCTGTCTGTTTTCTAGTGGAATTAATGTACAAAATCAGTTTTCTTAGGCTGAGTCTGACTGGCAGAGCCTGAGTTGTAAATGTGTACCTTAGCAACAAGAAAGAACTCACGCATGTTCCCTGCTGTAAAGGGGAGGGCACACTGAGGAGGTATTCAAACGGGAAATGTTTAAAAATTACAGGAACCCAAGATGACAGATCCTTTTATGAACAGACCCAGGGATTCTAACCACACAGTCCATGAATGAGGCTCCCCGTGACGTGCCCCTGCCAAACACGGTACATGGTTCTCACCTGACCTTGTCTGCAGATCAGTGGTGGCTTTCCCATGTGCCACTGTGTCTTTTCGTCTTGACTTAGGTAATAAAAGGGGAATCCTACCCACCCCACCCCCATGAAACAAACATGCACAGTTTTTTAAGTGTTAGATCTTCAGGAAGGAGCCCTGTCTACACACAAAATGCTAGGTACTATTCCTACCTTGGCTTCCAAACTTTTAAAAATAATCTTCCTGTGTGTGCAGCTTTGCATCTCAGACTGAAATGTACTAAGACAGGGGATGCATGTTTCCTCAAATGATTATCATCCCCTAACACCAGCAAGGTGTCCCACACTGTGCTTCCCAAAAGATATTGTTGAGTGAATTATGTGAAACTTCTCTATTTCTTCTGCAAATGATTTTAGAACATATATCTGGTTAGATGTGATGGTGTAAATTTGCAATCCCAGTACTCTTAGGGGCTGAGGCAGGAGGGTCTCAGGTTTGAGTCTACCTGGGAAACACAGTGACCTAATAAAAGCCCTATCTCGAAGTAAAAATAAATAAATAAATAAATAAATAAATAAATAAATAAATAAATACAATTGCATATGTAGCTCAGTGCAAAAGCTCTGGGTTTAGTCTCAGTACCACAAAAAAAAAAAGTCCACCTTGTGAGAAATATACCAATGTTAATACCAGTATCAGTTTGAAGTCTTCACTCTAGGTAGGTGATCAAAGTGTGGTAAGAAGAAAGACGGAACTGAGGTCACACAAATCAAGAGGGCCAGGCTCCTAGACGGCAGCTCAGTGGTTTCGAACTTCTTATCAAATATCAATGTGTAATGCAATTTGAACAGGGAATTACAGTTTTGTTGCCTAATGTAAGTAATAGCTCAGCCAGGAAGAAGCTGTTGTCCCTTCTGACTGCTAGGAAACTGCGGGTTAGACAAGTAGAGCAACTTTCTCACTGGCATGTGTTTGAAGTCAACGTTATTAAATTCAGTGCATTTCGCCTTTCTCCTCATTCTCACGACTTATTTCAAAACAGCTTCTCTCCTGCCTTTATAAGGATGAAAAACAATGATAATAAAAGAATTCATAACATTTACTGAGTGTTCACAATGCCCAAGCCATGTGCTTACCGATTTTACACTCATGATGTCATTAAATCTTGCTGTAAATAAGTCATCATTGTCTTCTTTTAACATTTATGTAAACCTGGATATAAACGAAGTTTTAAAAAACTTGTAAAATAGTTCACATGTGCACAAAAACACTCCTTTGCGAGTGTGAACATGCTGACATGTGTGTGTTTTTGTTGGTGCCAGGAGTTCAACGATGGCCTTGTGCACGGTAGGCAAGTTCGAAAACGACACAAGCCCACAGATGGCAGATTTGTGGAAGGTTCTGTCACCGACATAAAGAACCACTGCATTTCAGGAACATGAACTTAACTTGGAATCACCCTAAAGCTCTGCTACTTCCAGTTAAAAGCTTTCCTTTTACTGCTATTGCTGGTCCTGTGCCAGCACTTTGTATAATGACAAAACTCTACCCATTTTCCTAGTAAAAATACTGCCACATTGTAAGGATTGGCTAACACCAGGGGCATATACTATTCCATCCAATGCACTAGGAAACTGCATTCCTGGCCTTTTCTAGTGAATTCAGTTGGATTGACAGAAACTGCAGGTGATCCCAGTATTGAGGATGCGGTGAGAAAGCCCGGTGATCCAGTGAGTGTGACAGGATTATTTACTTTGATAAGAAGGAAGCAGTCAATGTCTTCATCTGTGGAGCCCTCAGAATGTGTCACACTTACTGCTCTGTGGAAAAGGGGACCTCACCGTGTAGCCAAGGCCACTTTCCAGTGTAGAGCACTTTCCACAGAAAGGTCTCACACAGAGACAGCAGATGAGGTGAGTGACAAAGACCAGAGATTAAGACAGGTGCTGGGGACAAAAGTCTCCATGATTGTGGATACCACACCCCTCATCCTGAGCCTTGTGAAGGAGATGCAATCCCAGCCCTCTAGGGCTGCAGTGCAACTTACGAGGGTCTCCATCAACCACAGCAGAATCCACTGCAGAAAAAGGCAGGAGAGAAGGACAGGAGCAGATCTGCCACACACTTTTGACAATATTATGTTTGATAATAAACTATTTTTAGGTTCTCGCTGTGTGTCATGTGTGTTACATACATGGACTCATCACTCACTCACGACTGCCCCCTGACATAGGGACATCTCACAGGTTAACAGAGGAAGTCTGGCACCAGTTAAATTAAACTTCAAAGGATGATTACTGAACTAATATCACTTAGTGATACAGAGGTGTTGGTCTATTAGTGAAGGACTAGTTCATTCGCTTCTTCTTCGTTCTTATCACTGAAACGAATCGGTACAATGCTTCTTTCTTTGTATGTGTTAGTTACTTTTCTCTCATTATTGAAGCAAAGTACTCAACACCCAAACCTAAGGAAGGAAAGGTCCATAATCAGCTGGCTCCAAGGCAGGGTGGCATGGTGGAGAGACGACAGTTCAAAGTGGCGGAAGACAGCAAAAGCAACAAGAGCAAAGAGCGGGGAACAAGTCTCTTTTCCTCCCACTTTTTGCATGGAGGTTACCCGACCTAGGGCAGGGGTAGCACTCATCATCCCCATGGTCTCCTCTTGCACAGGCTCAGGTTGACTTTATAAAGTGAGGACTCTGACCTCCTGCTGAGTCACTTAGCTAAACTTTTAAACTTCTCAAGTTGGCACGGTGAATCAACCATTACAACATCCTAGGGCATAGATAGCTGCCCTAGGTCATGGCCCCTACACCCTGGGATATAAAAGGGCTGAGTTACTTATTTAAGCTTCTAAACTTCCCAAGCTGACATCATGTATCAACCCTAAGTCTGTATAAAGCTTAAATTCTTAGCAAGATGTCTTAGTGGCTCAACTTGGATTTTATACCTACCTTGGGATAAGTAGAGTACTTAATATCCTTAACAAAACCTCTAGTAATAGAAAGGGGTAGTTAAGTCCTCAAAGCAAAGAAGCAATTATAGGAAACATATGAGTAAATGATGAGGAGAGATAAGGTGGGGCTGCTTTAGTCTGAATATCTGTCTCCCTCTATAATTCATATGCTGAAAGCTAATCTCCAGAAGTAGCATTTGGAGTTGGAGCTTTTGCAAGGTGACTGATAATGAGGGCTCCCCTCTCTTGAGTGGGATCAATGCCCTTATGAAGCTGGCTTGTCGATACTTTTCACCTTCCACCATGTAGGGGTGCAGGGAGATGGGGTGTCTCTGAAACTCAGAGCAAGCCCTCACCAGAAAGCCACTCTGCCAGTGCCTTGATTTTTATCTCCCAACCTAGATAACTGGAAACAGTGAATTTCTGCTGTCTACAAATCACACAGTCTAAAGTATTTTGTTGTAGCCACCCAAGTTCAGGTTCACAGCAGCAAAATAAGACATGTCTCAGGCGAAGAAACTGCCACACAGACATTGTTCCCTTTGATCAAGTTTGCACAGGAGACAGGTAGCAGAGACAGGAAATAAAGTCATCTCCACCTGGGTCCAATAATAGTTTTGCTCAATCTTTAAATATACAGCTTTTCCCTTAATTCTGGCTATATTCACATTCATTTTGTGAAGCACATGTTTTCCAAAGATAGTTCCCTCATCTCTCTCTCTCTCTCTCTCTCTCTCTCTCTCTCTCTCTGTGAGTGTGGGTGTGTGTGAATCTATGTGTTTGTGCTTACCATGCTTTGCCACTAACCAACACTCCAACCAAGAACCAGGATATCCAGTATACATAGTCCTTTCTCTTGAAATTCTCAGAAGCAAATTACTGCTATGATCAATAGAATATGGTAGCGATATTAGTATGTAATTTTGGGCTAAGATCTCCTCTTGGAAATGTCTTATCTTTTCTCTGTTTTCCTACTTCCTTTCTCACCTCCCTACTCCTCCCCTTCCCTCCCATCCTCTGTTTGCCTCTTACTGGGCGTTTGCTTCCACACACCAGGCACAATGTGACAAAGAATCCAGGATACATGGAAAAGTCACTGGTGGTTGCTTAGCTGAGCACAGCCTAGATGGCTAGAGGCCTGAGTGAGTGAACCAGACACAGCTCCTCCCACAGCATTTGGGCCAGCCTTCCGGCTGGCACTGAGTGAGGCAGAGACGAGCCACACTCTCAGCCCAGCCAAGTCACAGATTCTCCCACAAAACAAATGCCATTGTTTTACATGAAAAAAATTTCAGGTGTTGTGTTATTGAGCCACACCGATCTACAGTAACTGTAACAGACGTGGAACCATGGGAGTCTTTGGCCCAGTGGAAACTTGTTGGTGTGGCTTTGGGACAGAGCAGTGGGAGGAAAGGGCAGTGTTACAAAACGGCTGATAGCAAACTCCAGGTAGCTCTTAGGTTGTCTACCGGTAGGGCTTGGGAGAAAGTGAGACACAAAACTGAAGATAATGTTAGTAAAAGCCAGAGAAAAGGAAACTCTTGTTAGTGGCAAAATTTTTGCATTATCTGTGACCACAGAGAAAATGGAAAATGCTCCTAAAGAGCTGGGCTGTCTAGCCAAGGGGATTTTGAGGCCTAGTGAAGCCTCCTAGCTTCTTTGCACCACCTACAGTAAGATGCGAGAGGGTGGTGGCAAGCTACAAAACAAAATAAAATCCTGTTGAATAGAAAAAAGTCAAGAACTTCTGAGCTCACAAATTTCCAATGTTCAGCCTCCTTAGTAGTGATGCTAAACCTAAGAAATGTCTTATAGGCAAACATTAAATCCAAGATACTGTCAGGAAAACAAGATCTAACACCAAGTCCATGACTACAAAGCCCTTTGTTAAGATCTCAGAAGGTTTCAAAATGGTTCCTAAAATTGACGGGGCCCCTGGAAAATGGATTTCAGACTTCCTCTCTTAAGAAATAAAGCTTCTCGGGATCAGAAATGTGTGTCCCACCAGGCATTAAGGAGGAAACTCAAATTACAGATAGACTTACCTTGATTAGATTTGTAGGGATTGGCTTTTATATGAATGGAGTGTCTCTAATATAATTTGAAAGAGGCTGAAATGTTTTTAAAGAGAATTGCATTTGCAAAAACACCACTAGGTAGGATTAAAAGTGACAGAGATAATATAAAATGATCAGATAATTGTGGGCTCCCTAACTACTGCAAGGAGGAAGCATTCTAAGAAAGCTTCTCATCTGAAAAAGACAGACAGGTATTTTTTCCCTTTTCCTTGCTATGACGTATCTTTTATTGGTACATCTTTGCAGTACATAGTGTTTACACTCTTGCATGGAGTCGGTGCACATATTAACACATCTCCATTTCTTTTTTCACCCTTCCTCCCTCCTTCCATCTCTTGATCCCCTTCCATTTGAGAAAGATCTGTCTTCCTACTTCCTATGACCTATTTTTCTTATTTTGCTGTTCATTTAAATTTTTGTTTCTCATATAAGAGAAATAGTGAGATATTTAAGCTCCTGTGTTTGATTTATTTCACTTAACATCATGGTCTCAAGGTGCATCCGTTTTCCCGCCAGTCACTCAAGTGTATCTTTTTTATAACAGGAATTCCTCCTTATGGAAAGGGTGACTTGAGTGAAATCAAGAACTTGTAAAGAAGAAGCCAAGAGACGAGGAAAATTGTTTCTAGATTTTAGGATCCTAGTCTCATCAAGGCGCTATCCTAGCGCATCAAGCTAGGTTATAGAATTACAATAGACCACTGCACTTGGCTTCCCAATCACTTTTCCTTTCCTTTTTAAGGGGGAGGAAGAACCTCAGCTATTGTCCGTGTCTATGTGGGGTGGTAAATTCTCTTGCGTTCATAGGTGTAGAGAACTATGCAGTGTGATGAGTCCATAAGCAATCATATCTGAGGGGCTTTAGCTGCACCTGGGCCCATTTACATTAACAGTGCCTTGGACTTTGAGCTTGAACCTGATGCTAAGTGTCTTTTTCATGGAGAATGTGTGCTGTGGCCAGAAGAAGACAGAATGGAGTCAGTTGTGCTTTCCAAAGAAGACTGTATTCCACTGTGTGGTTTTTTTTCTGCATTTCTACAGGCCCAGCTGTCCCACTCAGAGATGCATTGGATTTTCTTCCCCTTGAATCAGGGCAAGGATCTTGTGATCACTCTGACCCATGAAGTTCCTTTCCTTCTCCTCCCTTCCCCTTGCCACCTCCTTCTCACAGATACGCTGCTGTGTGGAACCCAACCACCCTGCTGTGTGGAAGACTTGAAACACACCCCCACGATCCCAGTGAAGTTTCTGCCAAGATTCAGCCTCAGCCTGAGCCACTGAATATATCAGTGAATGTGTCTGCACTGATTCCAGCCCCAGCCTTTGAGCAGAGACATTCTTGGTGCTGAGTCCCATTGAAACTGCTCTCGTGTAAGCAAAATAAATGACATTCACTTTGCAGCCAAAATAACTTAGAAATTCTGTTCTTAATCATGTTCTTTGCCTTCACCCAAAATGAAGAGCCATCAGAAACCAAAGAGAAGTTAAGACTTAATAATAGGACTCTCGAGACATCATCTTATTAATGCCCCAAAATTGCTTGATTGGAGACTCTAAGTTACTCCATGCTCTTAGCTAAACACAGGTGTTCCTCTGTCCCCTATAAACTTTATTTAACTGCTGTTACTGCACTGATCAGCTCCTAGCTCCACTGGTGCTCACATTTGTGTTGTTCCCTCTCAGATCCACTCTTCAAGGATGGTGAATTGATTTTTCATGCTATGCCGTCAAACATCAAGCCTGGTGTTTGTTAACACTTTGTTCTTCACTGGCATAAGGCGCCCAGCACTCATTAGGTCAAGGAGGAGAGATTCATTTTGGTTCACATTTTCAGTTCACGGTGAGTTTGCTCCAAGCAAGGAGTGGCATGATAGAAGGGCCAGGAAGGGAAAAGCTGCTCACAGCATAGTGGCCAAGAAGCAGGGAATAAAGGAAGGAGCCAAGGAGGAACACACACGTCCCAATCCCAGGGACCCACCTCTTTCCCCCAGGTCCTGCCTCCTAACAGCAAAGCAGCTGTGGAGGTTTCATAATCTAATCACCTCCCAAAAGCTCCGCCTCTGAGTGTGTGAGAGTTTAGGGAGTCACTCTTTAAACCACACAGTGCATAAATGACTGAATCACTTACAAAATCGGGGTGACCTTTAAGCTTAAACCTCCCAACTGGTGAAGACCTGAGGTTGAGAGGGTAGAAAAGAGTATGGGAAGGGGTCAGACAACAAGGAAGTAACTTGTGCTGTCCGAGCCTCAGTTTACCTACCTGTTAAATGATATCTATAATTCATAAATTGATCATGAAGATGAGAGATGGAGCAATGCAGTTACAATTCTGTGTAGGTTACTTAAGGTCTACAGAAATATTACTCATGCATGATGGTCACATGAAATAAATAATGGGTGAGTTCCACAGACTTAACTCTCTGCTTACCAAATGACCTGGTACATATAAATCTACATAGCACAGCATATGAGGCATGGTAATAATTTCATCAATATTCATTATTAATATCATCATTTTTACATGTGACATGCACTATTATTTATTCAGCCTCATTCTTATCTTCTTTCTCAATAACAAAGCCCTAATTTTTGTCCATGGAGACAATGCGTCCAGATCAAAACAGACATTTTGCAGCCTTGCTTACTGTTTATGATGTCTAGGTAATTCAGTTCTCCCCATGCAGATACCTCGGGGGATCTTTTGGAAAAGAAAGATAATCTCATTTTGTTTGGGAAGGCAATTCATCCAGCTCAAAGTGTGTGCTATCTGTCTGACTTGCAGCTAAGGGAAGCTGTGAAATGCAAGTCTTTCAATTAGACACATCACATTTCTCCTGGGTATTTGAGAAACATTTGGCTTTCTTGATATGAGCACCCTTTTCACTCACCGTGTGTCAGTGCATGCTTTATTCAGGTAGTGGACTCTGAGACTGAAAGTAGCATGCTGAGAGAATAGTAGGATTTCTCAGAATAGCAAAACTTGTGGAACAAAAAGAAGGGGGCAGGATGGGTCATAGGAAGAAGAGAAGTTGTAATATAATGATAACAGAAAGATCATACAGGCTGGGTGTGATGGCACATATCTACAGTCTCAGCATTCAAGAAGTTGAGACAGAAAAGTTACTGCTAGTTTGAGGCCAGCCTGGGGTATGAAGTTAAATTCAAGGCCAGCCTTAACTATGTAGTGAGACCTTGTCTCAAAAATAAAAGAAAAATAAGAAGGAGGAGGAGGAGATAGAAAAGAAAAGGAATGGAAAGGAAAAGAGAAAAGAGAAAAGAAAAGAAAAGAAAAGAAAAGAAAGAAAAGAAAAGAAAAGATGTCAGGCAGCCACAAGGAGCTCTGAAAGTGGGAAAACTTGTCTGAACTTTTCCATGTTTCACGCATGCACTGGGCTCCATATTAATTAGTTTTTGGATGGTGCCACTTCAGAGAGGGACATGATTTGAGATAAAGCAATGCCTGTGGCTCTGACAGCTGAGAGCTTTAGCCCTGCTACCCCCAGTCTTCCATTCCTACAGTGGGAGCCAAAGGGTGCCTGGCTACTTCCTTGCAACGAAAGAGGATGGAAGCCATGGTGAGCACGGTTGGACAAAAGATAAAGGAGTCATGGGGCACTGATAATATCATGGGATCATTTGCCAACCCTGGAGCACCTTTCTCTGGGCTTCTTATAATGTCATAAATGTAGCTTACTCTTTGATTAAAGAGATGGAACACTGATAACTAAGTGAGACCACCATTTACAAAAAACCACGTGATAACAAAGTGGAACTGAGTATATTTATTCATCATTTATTTTCTAAGATCAGTGCTTCCTTTTATCTATTTCAGGCAGCAGTATATTGGGAAACTAGTGTGCTACAAATAATAATTTTTATTTACTCAGAAATTCTCAAAGATCTCTTCCCATTGTCCTTATAGGTAATATACATGCAATGCCACAAGCATTTCAAAGGTATTGTGTATTTCCTTTTGCACTTTTCTTCTGTAGTCAGTCCTGTGTTACTTGACTGTCCCATGCATAACAGCCTAGTCTTCCCAGTTCTCTGGCTGTAAGTCATTTGAAGATAGGCTTACATCACAGATTTCATTTGTATACCCCTAGGTTTAAAAGTTTAGAAATATGGAATATATAAAAATGAGTGATCGATACTTGTTGAAATGAACTAGCACTCTGAAAAACAATTTTAAATATACAATAGATATCCAATAATATCATAAGCTAATAAGGCATGCCATTTTTTTTAAAGGAAACAGAATAAGAGGACTATAAAATTAGATTGCTTGATTCCCCTACAGTAAACTTTCTATTAATAAATGCAGGCTGTCTTTGAGTACAATGCCTTCTCCTCCTGAAGCATACACTACTCAGTCTGAATATTGTTCTTTGTTTTAAATGTCCTTTGAGAGCAAAAGGGAATCAAAAGCAGTGACCTGAAGTACTCCATAAATAAAGTGCAGAGCTCTCATCAGTAGTAAATAATGCACAGCAGCCAGGGGTGATGGGAGGACACTCACCTCGTGCATATGTATAGAGCACACCTGCTCTGTAAGGTCCAAGGACAACACACTACAGTGACCTTCATGCGGCACCTAGACTGCAGTGCTCCTCTATGGTGCTAACTGCACACTCTCTAGAATATCCCAAGTGCCCAAGCGGTACCACTGAGGAAGGAGGAGGGTAAGGAAGCAGGTGCACATTTCAGGGCATGAGCAGCCTGGTGCCAAATAGCCGCAGGCATTTCACTAGGACCTTACCAACTGCAGAACATCAATATTCCACACCAAAATGCATTGGCAAACCTCAGCTACCAATTTTATTAGTCTAGTTCTGTAGCAAATGTGATCTGAAGTGATGCTCCCAGGCAAAGTATTTATAGGGAATCATCATCTCAGAAGCACAAAGGTTAGGGAAGAAAGGGAGAGAAAAAATCCAAATGCTCACATGGGTTTTTAAGAGAAAAACACGTCAGATATGGAAGTCAAGAAAAATGGAAGAGAAGCGATGTAGATATTAAGCAACACTATAAATTTTTAGGATGTCTTGTGAAGTTTAAAAAATTTTTTTTAGTCATTGAGAGTTATAACTAGAACCCTCAGAAAGTGATTCTTAGTTTAGGCTTAAAGAAGACTGTTCTGAAAAGCTTTGAGTCTTGTAATAGGAGAAAGAACTGGTTGTGTATATGTCAATAGAGTGATTTCCAAAGCAAGGATATAAGAAAGTCAAATTTGGATGGAAAATATTGGTCTGGAGCAGATGATAACGTTATAGTCAAAACCTGTATGCTATTTAACACAATATCTTCAAAGCTCTGGAAAAAATAGCTACCAGCCCAAGGTACCCTACAGGCAAAACACACTTATCATAAGGTGTGTATTCTTACATCTCCTAATCCAAACCACCCCTCCTCCTGAGGAAAATAAGAATATGTCATATGCAAATTAAAACTACACTGAGAGTCAGTCTCACTCCAGAAAGAATGGCTACCATCTAGAAATGAAGTATTAACAGATGCTGGCAAAAGTGTGGAAGGAAAAGAACACTTCTTCACTGTTGGTGGAAATGTAAATTAGTAAAATCATTATGGCAATCAGTATGGAAGTTTCTAAAAAAAACTAACAGCAGAAATTCCACTTGACCCAGCTATTCCACTTCTAGGTATCTTCTTGAGAGAGTTAAAAACATTGTGTTACATACCTATATATATAGTGGCACAAGTCAAAAGGGCTAAACCTTGGAAATGGTCTATATGTCCATTAACAGATAGCCTGATAAAGAAAATCTGGTACTTATACACAATGGAGTACTCTCTGAAATAAAGGACAAACTTGAGTCATTTATAGGAAAATGAATGAAACTCGAGACCATAATTTTAAGTGAAATAAATCAGACACACAAACTTAAATATTGCATGATTTCTCTTATATAATAAATCTGAAATATAATTTAAAAGGGAAATAAAAGTTAGTAATAACACATAAGAAAACAGATCTTTTGCAAATAAAAAGGGCCCAAAGAGGTGGACAGGAAAGCATAAAGGAATGAAAAAGAATTAAGATGTGTTATATATTTGTATGAACTTCTCATGAGGAATGTGATCATTGCATACTACAAACATGTACTTATAAAAAATAAAAATTAGAAAGAATACATACACCAACCACCTTATATCCAGAATATAAATTTTTTAACGCAAAAATAAGAAAACAAATATCAGGTGAAACTTCTACACAGAATTTGAAATTTGCCTTATTTTGCTGGCCTGTTCATCTCCTGAGGCTCCTGTTATGAAGTACCACAAACCGAGTGACTTAAACAACAGGAAGTTATCATCTCACAGTCTAGGAAGTCAGAAAGTCCAAAATCAATCTGAAGGGATGGTTCCTTCTAAAGTCTCCACGATGCTTAAGCTTCACTACGTCTACATGTTCGGCTTGGGAACCCCCTAGTGGATTGGTGGCACACCCAGCTGGAAATTTCCGGGTGGGTTGCGGAGGCAGAACTTTGGGGTCTATACCTGCTCCTTCACCCTTGCCTCTGGGTGCTACTCTGTTCCTAAGCAGCTTTGAGTCACCATTTTCTTCTGCCATGACATTCCAACTTGAAGCCAGTCAACTATGGACTGAGTCCCCTGAAACTTCTCTCTCTTAATTTGTGGGTGTTGGGCATCATGTCCCACTGACAGGAAAGCTGACTAGTGCCATCTGTTAGGAAGAATGTGTCTCATTCTCTCTTCTACCTTCCTGTGATTTTCAGGTAATCTCAGTTTCTATAGCCTTACTAATGTCACCTCAGTCTCTGCCTTCACTTTCAAATGGCTTTGTTTCCTGCGGCCTTTTTCTTTCTTTGTGTCATCTCTCTGATTTCAAATGTCCCCCATTATATAAGGCCACCAGTTCAGTTGGATCACAGTGTACCCTTGTGAATTTATTTTAGCTTTATTACCTTTATAAAGGTCTATGTTTACATTTTAGTTACTATCATCATTGTTTGGACAAAATCCTATTACCCAAAACTTACAGGTGGAGAATTTTATATTTGGATTACAGTTTGTCCAGTTTTAAGTCCTTGCAAGGTCTGTGGCATGGTGGAATGAGCTGGGCAGAAGAAAGCTGCTCAAGTCATGGCATCCAGGAAGCAGAAAGAGAGTCAAGAGAGGAGCCAGGAAGGCAGATATATTTTCCCAGCTCACACCCAAAGGGACCAGCCTCTGTTGGCCAGACCTCACCTTGAAATAGCAATCAGCTTTACAACCTCCACAATCCCATCACCTTTCCATTACCCCTCCTATGAATGCATGAGACTCTTAGGGGATATGTAGGTGCAAACCATAACAGCTAAATAAGATCACATGCTGAGGCACTGAAGGCTAGCGTTTCAACTATGTATTTTTGGAAGAAGATAGTTGCACATATAACAGAAGAATGAAACGTAAGGGGGCACATGGGGTAGACCCTAAAGGTTAAGCTGGTAAACCAGCTCAGGAGAGGGCTGGAGAAAACATTATCATTTTCAACTTCTTTTCCCCAAAACGTAGGAGAAGCAGCATCAGGAAAGAGACAACATCATGCCCATCTCCTCCTCTAGACAAATCTGGCTTTCTCTTTTTCAGAACAAAGAAGAGCAAGGTAAAAATAAATGCAGTTTTCTAATTGGTGGTTCTATAGTAAATAATTTCACTTTTATATTAAAGTAATCTTCCACTTTTGGTAAGAATCTGCTTTGATTTTATGTTAAAATAGTCTATGTTTTTGGTTACAAACCTGCTTTGACCATAAGGAATCCAATTTCTTGGTGCAATGATTCATTCCAGAATTATTTTTAAGTTTGATTTTGCACTTGGGTTGTACTTGATCTGATTATCATTAAATGGTTACTGAAAAAGGTATTCAGGACAATATTGTTAGGATTTTTGTTCCAACTCCGTAGCAACTAATTAACTTTCCAAATTAATTTCCCCTTTGTTTTTATCCTGAATACAAAGGGACAAAAGGCAATGTAATTCCCTCTGGTACTTAAAACAAATTTACTTAGCTTGGGTCCTGACAAAACTTTCATTAAGATCTGTGATTTAGAGATGCCTTAAGCCCCTTGACAAGTGTTAGTTCAATTTATAGCATCCAGTGAGATGATACAGAAACCTAAGCTCCCTAATTATCACTTCAGTGGAAATACTGAGAGTCTCAGATATGGTTGATCATTTATATCCTTAAGTGTTATTGATAATTAACATTTTCATGGGTAAATCACTCCATCTAGTGCTGATGCTTTGAGATTTAGAAGACAAAAAGACAGTACACGGAAGGCCTTGTCTACAAAGATTCCTTTTTGGCATCAGAAATCATAGAGGCAGAGATTCTATCACTCAAGAGGAGCAAATAAGAGAAACTTAGGATAAATTGAGAAACTGCATTGTAGCATCTTTAAATAATTATGTCCTGAATTTCCCTGATTCCAGGAAATTCTGTTTCTTTTTTCTTTATAATGGATAGATTCAGCCATAAGAGGGTAAATATACTCTCTTTTTTGACACTGTCTGCATAAAAACACAAATGAAGTAAAAAATGTTTGACTGGAAATATGTTCTACATAACAATGTATACTAATGAGAAATTTTTCCATTTGATGCACACAAGGGGTAGCTATTTTTGCTAAATGAATTGGCTAAAGGAGTCTATTGTTTGGGTGGTGAATAATCAACACTACAGTTAGCAGCTTCTCCAGAGGGTCTACACTTCCATATTCTGACTGCAATTTAGCTCTTTCACTCACCACTGGCATAAATGAGAAAACAGATGTATTTTCTTATATCTCACATATTTAAATTAATATAACTTTTCAGAGAAAGTAGTTGAAGATTCAATTTAAAGTAGGAAGACAACGAAGCAATTTCCCAAGAATAACTCCAACTAGTGATTACCACACTGCACAAAAAAACCCATAAAACTTTAGAAAGGGTCGTAAAGAAAAACTTGAATAATGTAGAAACAAATCACAGTACTGAATAGGAAAACTAAATGTTGCAAAAAATGACAATTCTTTCTAAATCAATATGTGGCTTTAATGTGCTCCACTTAAACATAGAGGAGAATATTCTTTTACCCTAACCAGGTGATTTATAAGTTCATCACAGTATAAATGAGTAAGAGCCTTCAAGGGACTTGTATGAAAAATGATACTAAAATCAGGAGGAATCCTCTATAGTGACAGAAATCATGAAGTATGATAATGACAACAGTGTGGGATAAGTAAATATTAACAATTTGTAGGAGCTGAAGCAGAGAATCAAATGCAGTAATTTAATAAATAATAAACAGCACTACAGGTTAGATGAGGGAAATGTTTATTCGGTATATTACAGAGCAATTGGGTGCATTTCAGAAGAGTAGCTTGAAGTTTCACATTAATTCTTAGCCAAAATACAGTCAAAATAGGTGTCTGATCTGTGGACATTATAAATAGAAAAAGAAGTGAGGTCAATATTTTCATTAAAGGTGAACAACAGAATTAGGTAAATTCAGTATAAATTTTTCACCAAAAATTAAATATTTTCTAATCACAAAAATTTTGAAGGCAGTGAGCAGCTGTCTGCCTCTCGCCATCTCTGATCAATGTCCTACCAGTTTCTCCTAATTTCCTCTCACAAAACCTTAAAACAGCTTCAAAAAATAAAAACACTAAAGACCAAAATGGATGGCCCTTGCCCTGCAGAATCAAGAAGGGATTTTCACTAGTTTTTTTAGGGAGCCGAAATGAGAAATACCAATGGCCTCTCATCCTGAAACAAAGGACTTGTGAAACAATCAGCCTTGTTAGCCTGCACCACCCCAGGCAGCTCCTTTACTCTTGCCTCTTACTGCCGTTTGCTCAACAACCCGCAGTTGACACAACACAAAACCCCGAGCATGGTCCTCACCCTGGCCTTGGGATCTACCCCAAGCTCATTCCAATGACACCACTTCCCAGGGAGCCACAGATTCCCGGGGCCTGTGCACCCTAGACAATCCTGTAGCAGAACTGCTGAAGGCGTGTGGATGTTTCTTCACCATCCTATAAAAATTGCCTGAAAAAGCCAACCTCTAAAATGAGTCCAAGGTTAAGAGGAATCAAAGTCTCACAGTGTCAAATAATAGGACAATTCCATAAGGACTTTTAGTGTGAAATATCACTGAATGTATCAAGATGCTGCATAAACATTAAAATACAGACTGTAAAGGCTTTAGTACATTTATTTTTCAAGAAAGTATGTGTTAATTATAGTTTTAATTTTACATTTATTAAAAAATCTCATAACTGAATCACCTTTTAATGCTTCATTTTGAGACAATTATCTCTAAAAACTAGTATTTGTGGAAATAATAGAGACCCCATGCAACTTTAATCCTTAACTTCACCAAAGTAGTATCTGGCAAAACAAGGTCACAACCAGAATATTGATTCGGATGAAATCTATTGTCCCTAGTCAGATATGTAGTTTGACTCTTATTCATTTATGTGTATGTGTACATTTAGTTCTATACCACCTTTCACCGTTTTCCAGTACTGGAGATTGAACCCAGTCCCTTTTTTAAAGACAATGCCCTGCTAACTCACTAAGTTGAATTTATGATCCTTTTGCCTCAGCCTCCCAGAGTGCTAGGATTACAGACCTATGCCATTCTAGGCAATTTTAACACATGCGTACATGTGATTTTTTGTCACTACCGTCAAGATAGAAAGCAGTTCCAGGATTAAGTAAATCCTTTCTTGCTGGGATTTCATAACTTGATTCCTGCACACCCTCACCCTCTACATTCACAGCCCCTAGTGGGCACTAATCTGTTCCTTAATTTTTTTTCATTTCAAGAAAGTTACGTGGATGAAATCACACAGCTATGTCTACTGCTTAGCTTTCCTTTTACCAGCGAGTAGTATCCCGTGATGCAAATACCCAGCAGTTCACCAAAGGTGATGTGGTTTTTCCTAGATTGGACTGTTACAGATAAATTTGCTGTATTCATTTCTACACTGTATCTGTGTGAACTGAAGTTTCAATTTATATAACGTGAGTCCCAAAAAGCATGACTTCTGGCTCATGTTTTAAAAGAAACTGCCTATGTTTTCCAGTGTGGTTGTGCCATTTTATATTCCACTGGCAACATATATGTGACCTGGTTTCTGGGTATTTCCACCAGCATTTCTTGTCATTTTTAAAAAAATACATCAGCCTTTTTCATAGGTATTGTCACACCAATTGCAGTTACATTCCATTTGATGATTTTATATTCAACATTTTTAGGGCTCATAATAACATGCAAACATAAAAAAAAAGATTGTCTAGGACTGAAAAATCCTTTCAGAAATTTTGGTGGGAATAATATCAAACTCAAAGAATAAATGGAGGAAGAATAAAATTTTTGTGTTTTTTATTCCACAAACAATAGGACTTCTATTTGTGTTAACATGCCATTTGTTTTCTTAGTTTTACCAAGTTTCTTCTCAAATTTCCCACATACAAACATTTCCATTTGATGTTATTACATTGAGTTTCAAAAGATGCTTACCTTTCTAAATTAATTGATTTAATATGACAGATCTTAATTTGCTGTAATGTTGACTCTAGCATTTTCTCTGAATCTGTGTGTTTTGTTTGCTCATGTGTTTGTTTTTGTTTGTTTTGCCAGGAATAAAACTCAGGACCTTGAGTTTGCTAGGCAGGTACTTATGCTACTGAGCAGTATCCCTGGCCCATACACTGCAGTTATTATTTACTTCATAAAATCTTGAGTCTTTCATATATTTTTAAGTCCATTTTCTAAATAATTTGATGCTAATGTACACTCGGTCTTAGGGGTGTTTGCGCCAAAAAGAAACAAACAAAAGTGACACTGTGTTAGCCATCACTGTGAAAAATAGCTGGGCCATCAAGTTAAAGAAAGAAACGTTTAGTCTGACTCATGGCTTCAACAAGGCGCAACCTGCTAATTCCCCTTTAAGGTATAAACTCAACAATCCAACTTCTTTGGGACGTTTGATGCAACAGCCCTCACAGATGTAAATGGATGAAGTACCAACTGCAATGGGAATGAGCAACTGATGGGTTAAATCTCCAAGATCGCACGTCTATGAATGACTGAGTACAGCAGATACTATGGATTTAGTAGTGATCAGAGTGGATGGAGCTTTATAAACTGTTGATGGGACCTTTTACCCCCCAATTCATTGAAAATTAATAATCTTATAAAGTATGATAATCGTGTCATATATACAAATAATTATAAAAGTATGTAAGTGTTTCTTCTTAACTCTGGTGCTGGCAACAAATAATGTCCAGACCAATAATAGCTTGTGAACTAAACTGCTTTAGAGACCTCTGTAACCCCATGTGGCTTCTAATTTCACTGCGTAACATCTAGAGTGACCTAAGCGTTGAATTCTCGTAGCTCAGTGACTCGTTGTACAGCTTCAAAATGTTCAAAAAACGCGGAAGCTGGAAGACACTTTACTTCAAGCTAGGAGAGCGAATCTCCACGTATCTTGGACGGTACTGATAATGGCCATTCACTGGGACTGCAGAAACCAGAAGGAAACCTGAGAACATTTCTCCGACATGGCTTGCTGCTAAGATGTCCCCGTGTTGGAAATTTCTATGTCTTTGAATAGAAGGGGAGGGGACCTGTATCACAATGTAATTATTTATTATGAGGACATAATATCCTTTTCTTTTTTTTTTTTTTTGGTACTGGGGATCGAACTCATGACCTTGCACTTGCCAAACAGGCACTTATGCCGCTGAGCTAAATCCCTGGCCCTATGGGAACCTAATAAATGCTCCCTTTTGGGCTTGGGCTTGGATTCCACAGCAGAAATCAATCCGGAATTTCTCACAAAAATATTTTATTATTTTACACTTTCAACAGTGAACCCAGTGAAAGATCACCAGTTCCCCTTGCTTATAGACATAAGACTCTTCCCTTTCCTAAATGTGTAAATAAAAAGAGAAAACGAAATATGGGGAATGCATGTCACTCTGATAGTGTGAGGAAAAAAGCACCTCATAGCATAAAAAGAAACAAAATTCAAGGTTTGTTTGAAATCCATCAAAATGAAAACAAGCTCTCCAATGACAAAAGTAGCATAAAATCTGTTAGACAAATTGCAACAGAAAGCCAAAAACTGGTTTTGAAAGTTAAAACAGGTCAAATCTCACTGGCAATCGAAGAAGAGAATAGAAATACAGTAACATTTTGTTTTGCCTATCAAGTTAGACAAGGGTTTCCTTGTAGTTCTTCTCCACATTTTACTAGTGCATATTGCTAATGCAAATTAGCAGTTTGCACTTTGGCAGATTTGTACATGCATGTAACACACTTTAAACATTTCCCCCATGACTTCCTTGGTCCCAGACAAAGTTTCACCCTCTGGGGAGTGAGGTCAGTGTATATAATATACTTTGATCATATTCATGACACCTATAATCCAGCCTTCACCTCCTCTCAAGTGGTCAATTTATTTTGTGGAAGAAAATAGTGTTTGCAATAGTCTACATGACAGATATTTCAATTGCTGATATTAAAAATTCAAAAAGTCCTAGTTAACGTGAAATTATTCCACCTATATAGCTTAGACTGATAATTTAATTATGACCTAAAACACTAGTCAGAGATGCATATAAGCATACTTAACTTATTTATATTATTAATGAGTTAGAAATACAAAATTTCAAGTATATAAAAATTAAAATTAGATTTCAGCAATTCACATCATAAAATATTATGTTCTCTAAGTGATTCTTATTAAATGATATTTTATGAACTAGTATACATAATATAATGCATTCAGAAAAATTAGAATGAAACACTTTGGTGTACTCTTACTTTCAGAACAAATTAATATGTTAAGACATTTATGTACAATGGTAATTATAATGCTGCTTGTAATGATAAAAAATGAAAAAGTAAATAGCTCAATTTTCAATGAGGTGATTGTGTTACACCAAAGCCATAGAACTGAAAATCATGTATCCATTTAAAATCATGTTAAAAGAAAATTTAATGAATTGGCAAATTGTTCACAATATAGTATTAAGTGATAAAAGGCAGGGTAATAAATTTTACGTAGATAATGCATATCATAATACAAAATGCACATGCAAATGCATGTATATGCTGTACTTTACTGCAGAACTAAATGCACTGAATACTACAGAAATACAAAACATAATGATTTTTGATCAGCAGTTAGATTAATTTCATCTGTCATTTTTATATTGTTTTTTGCATTCTGTCTGTCTTTCAGAGTTTGACAGTGAACACATATGAGCTTAATGTTATTTGTGTGCTTGTGTAATGTGTTTGAATATGTACAGGCTCCAAGGTATTTACTAGTATATGCAAAGATACATTTTATTATATGCATCTTCTGCTGTCTATCATCTATCTCTTGATCTCATGCTCTATAACTTTAGCTGTAGAAGATGAAAACACACAAACTCACATAAACGTACTCTATCGATTTGTTATATTGAGAGTAGAGTCATGGCTATTTTTCTTCTGGGTTACAAAATTGGTTGCTGGTTCTTTACGATTATAAGTAAAACCTTTTAAATTTTGGTTCTTTGTTTTTGCCTTTTGCATGTTGTTTGAAAGGAAACTTCCTTGTGTTCCAAGAAGCCTTTAAAATTCAATTATTTCTAAAGCACAAATAGTCTGGGGAGTACTATTGGATAATTAGTAACAACATGTACACAGGCAAGAACTGAGCTCTAATTAATTTAGTGTGTACTGTGACTTGAAATCAGTAGCTAATTTTAACTACATTAGATGACCTTTGTGTTGTTTTCTTCTGTATTCATACTTTATATCAGAAAACAGAGCTGGGTGGTACTACAAGTTCATTAGTTCAAGAATATCGGCTTTGCATTTGTCTTCCTAGGAGCTAAGTTACTAAAAATGCAACAATACCACAAAAATTAGTTCACCTATTAAACAAGTGCAAAGAAAACACATGGACCTGGGTCAGATGGTCCTGGATGGTTAATAAAGCACATTTAAATGCAAGGCCAGTTTCTACTTTTCTCTCACACGTTAAGAATTTAGCATATGAAACATGATTATCAAGTGTCATTACCACACCCCTGTATGCGTAAGGCACAGAGGTCTCACTGGAGAAATAATGGCATCTTCAATTCTAGCACAGTCCTCACTGTTGATGCAAAGGATTTCCGCGAATCTCGCCACTCAATTTGTCTCCTACATGTTTCAGTTACCTTTTAGGTATATGAAACCTTTCATAATGTGGAAGATTACCATGAAATAATATTTATTCTGTTAGCCTAAGGTTTCTCAACCTCCGTAGTACTGGTACTTTATTGTAGAGCTATTCCGTGCTGAGTTAGTCAGCGACTTCCCTCCCGCACTTCCGATCATTATAGGTGAGTAGCATCCTTCAGCTCAGTCATGTAGAGAGCGCCAAATTTTCCCTAGGAGCAAGTTGTCTACTGAGAACTCCTGGGTGAGCCCATCAGTCAGGAGCTAAATATTCTGAGGTCTTTGCATCCCTCAGTCTTCTGACTGCAGAAAATAAAACAAAATTTAGTCTCGGCTTCAAGGTACTCAATCACTTACAAATATGAACTGACAGTGAAGAATTGAATGTTTAAGTACATATACATGATACTTATTTCACTTAAAGAATAACAGGAGTTTAGAGCCAGGGATTTAGCTCAGTGGCACAAGAGCCTGCCTGGCAAATGCGAGGTCATAAGTTCTATCCCCAATACCAAAAAAAAGAAAGAAAAATAAGGTTAAGAATGACAGGATTTTTCCCAGGGGAAAAAAACAAATCATTTGTACAGTTCAAAAGAAGCAAAAATGGTTAGCTAAGCTTTATGAAGCCATTTCAAGGAATGCAAAATGTCAGGGTTTAATTCGCAAGCAAGGCCTACTAAAAGCAAACAGACAAGCTTGCTAAAATGAAACAAGAAATGTTGAAAGATTTGGCTAGATCATTCTTTGCACAGAAATTGCACTAAAATTTTTGGTAAATGAATAATAGAAAAAAAGGTGGGTGAAAAGAACGCAGGTATCACTCAGCAAGAAAGAATGTCTCATTCTTGAAATTGAATCATAAGGTACCAACCCATGTTTTGTTATTATAAGGAAACAATGTCACAGATCAACTTTATAAGGAGAAGAGGTTTATGCAGCTCACTGTTCTGAAGGTTCAAGTTCCAAGACAAGGGGGTTCCTACAAGTTTGCTTCTGGTAAGGACTTGATGGAGGAGAGAACATCAAAAGCATCAAAATGGCAGGAGCAGGAGGGGGAGGATGAGATCTCATCTCCAAACAGGAAGCCACAGAGTTCTTCCGGGTCGAGCTAGCCTTTGCAGCTATTTGCTGTTGGAAGAGTTCAGGGTTCCCACGAAGGCTGCTTTAACCTTTTCCGGGCAATTTCCCTAGTGACCTGAGGATTTCCCACGTCTCTTAAAAGTTTCAGCACGTCTCAAGCACCATATCCAAACCACAGCCTTTCACGCAATCTAATTCAACTGAATGGTTTCAAAAACAAGAGGAGGCTCCCATCTTAACTTAAAACTCTGACTTCTGTGTAGTAATAGAAAATTTAAGTCCTTTAAGGTTCACAGTGGTTTTCATAAATAAATAGACGCTAAACAAGTTGGATTTTATGTAACAGTTTACAATGAAGCAACTTTATATTCTGCTGATCTAAGTTACAGAAAGAACAGAAGAGAAAGACAAGAGAAATATCGTTTTTGCCAGTCAATATTACTGATCACCATGATACCAACCAATCTGAAGAGCTTCATTCAAAGAAGCAAATAATTTTAGAAACCAGCTATGTGCTGAATGGTCTGGCAAGAAATACTTAGTTGGTAAAAATACTGAAGGCATAAAATAATTACCAGGAAATAATTTTTAACCAAAATTAGGTACTAGAACCTAAGATCTAGAGACATAGTCATATACTTTTATTAAATTTTTGGAAATTTTGTAAGTTAAAATAGTTTGTAAAAGACAGTTCTTTTCACTGACATCTATTGACTTGCAGTTAATTTGTATTCTGAGTTCCCTTTTATTGCATTTTTCTTGGTGGACAGTAAATTTGGAGAAGCTATGTTTTGGGGATCCCTGCTAAGTGAGTGTGTGACTGGGAACAAACTGAGCTCGGGTGATACATTTATTGATTTGCAGCTGTTTTATGCATGGTGAAAGCAGTGCTAAGTTGTGGAAGTGTGGGAATATTTCAAGGAACATCCTTGCCTCCCACTGTGAAATCTCATCTGATGCAGAAAGGAAAATGTCTCCTGATTTCTTCAGATTCTGTTTTACCATTTTGTGCACATCCTTCTTTGCTGTGTAAACTGGGAACTCAGGTACTTTGGATCATCTATGAGATTTAGAAACACGTCTGAACCTGACCATGAAACTTCCGTGATGAGCCAGTCATCCTCTGGGGTTTTTGCTAGACATTGACAACATCCTTGGCTTTCTCTTCCTGTCTGGAAGGATTTATTTAAAAAAAATCTATCCTTTGGGTCAGTTTCAGAGGAAACTGATTTAAACTGTTATATGGAATATTTATGGTATTTTCCAAATTTTAACAATTATACTTTAGCATGATTTCTTCTACTACAATAAGCAACTATTTACCCATGTATCTAAATTTATTCTTGCATGTCCTTTGTCTTAAAATAGAGATAATAAAATTATGTAAGATTCAGTTGCCAGAAGTTTTGGCCCTGCTAGCCCTGGAGTAGTCAGACCTGGGAATTGACCTTTCCATGGAACCCGTTATGGCTTGTACATAGACACTCCCTCAAAGTCTCATGAGGTCACAGGTTGGACTTTTTGGAGGTGGCTGGATCTAACATGTGTGATTCTGGGATTAAGGATGTGATGCTAGGGTTGATTCACAATGCAATACAAGGACTAAGGCCACACTATCTTGGGTATGAGTGTTCTTCACCCTAAGGGTAGGTAGCCTGCATAGGATAGAAGAGTTGTATAAGAGACAGCAGGATTGCAGCTTGGTGCTTGTCACTTGTCACTTATCACTTGCTGTCCCACTGTCTTGCTGCCTTGCTGCCTTCTGTCTTCTGCCTGTCATGATCTATTTCTCCTCTGTGATTTCCCTTTGATGTGCCACCCTGCCTTACAGCCAGGCAGTTATGAACTGAAATCTCTGTAAACTATGAGCCAAATAAAACTTTTCTCCTTCAACTTTGGGTGTTGGGTATTTTGTGTCAACTAGGACAAAAGATGAGTAGCAACCTAAAGGAAGAGTCAAAAGAGCCAGGAACCTAAGTCCCTGTAGAACTTGTGTGGTGCAGGATAAGCATTCTCTCCCAGGTAGCAAGAAGCCTTTCCAGTGCTGATCCAAATCAATGTTACTGATGCCTCTTAATTCAGTAAGTAAAACTGCAGAGCAGGTATTTTTATAAGCACTTAGTTACTTGAATCATTATTTGGTCAATTCTGTAGCCAACCATACTCAAGAAAAAATAAAGGAATGCTTCAGTTACCGAAAGTGAAATCTGGAAGTGAGTGATGATAACAAGAATTTGATATCAAAGAAATAAAAATAACTGGGTATCTTTTAAATTGAGTGGTTCGTAAAATACCTACAGCTAGTTTTGCTAAAGTTCCCAGGTTCTGTCAATAGTTTAATATAAAATTCTACAGCATCAAAATTAGAAATAAGACAGCCTCACATTAGGTACTTTCTTCCAAATCTACTTTGCAAGAAGAAAGTAGAAAAATTGGAAATTTTTAATGTTTTACCTATAACCTTGTATTTGGAACATTATAGTACTCTAAATTTTCAATTAGTGAATAATTAATTTTTAATTAGTGAATTTAGTGAATAATTTTACTAAAATATTTTCTTTTATCTATGATTAAGAGATTTTTTCTATGAATCATGTGATTCATCAAAGATATTGTTTATTTTTTTGAGGGAGTGTCCCCCCAACACTTTGGTGTCCCACACTGGCCTTGAACTTACCACAGTCCCCTTTTCCTCAGCTTCCTGAATGCTGAGATTACAGGAGTGCTCCACCAGGTCTAGTTTACAAGAAAGATTTTTGAGTATGACTATAAAATATAGTTTATATTATACTATAAAATCATATGGCCCCAAAGAATAGTTGAAATTGGATAAATTTAATATACCATGACCAAGAATCTTGACTGTAAACTTGATTGGCTTCAGAGATACCTGGGAAACTAGAAAAGTACACTTCTGCACGTCTTTGGCTGGGCCATGGGCACACGGTCTTGAGGCTGTATCTGGTCCCTGGCCGCTCCACTGAGCTCTTCTCTGAGCTGTTTCCCTACTCTCTGCATCCTGTTCACCATAGACTGAGCATCTTTCCTCCCCCACACCCGCTGCCGTGAGCCTTCTGCCTCGGAGTAGCTGGGAAGGAACTGAAAAGTGTGAAACCATCAGCCCAAAAATGTGCCACTCACCCCTTCAAGCGTGTCAGACATCGTCTTCCAGCCATGGAAATCTGACCCATGTGTCTTCCACAACACACACTGACTTTTGTCCTACTCTGAGTGATTTCTTTTAGTCGTAGAGGTAAATCACCTGAGAAAAAATTTTTCACAATGATATTTTAAAATTTCCCTATATAGTAATATACTGATACTTATAATTTATACTGTACCAAATCCTTTAACCACCTACCTAAAATTATTTTGTCTACCTTAGTGCACTCAACCAGTTTTCCACTTTCATCATGAATTGAATTTTTTAAATATATTCAACTCACCATTGCCTTCTAATTTTATGTTTATTTACTTCTTTCTTTCTCCTTTTTTGTTCTTTCAGTGTTAACCTATTTTAGTTGTTGCTTCTCTAATTGTGCAATGCTTAAGGTTACAAATTTTTCTACAGGTACAATTTTTAATATATTCAATATCTTAATATAGTCCTCATTTTTGGGCTCTCAAATTAATGAAAATGCCATATCAAGTTTCCAAGTAGCAAACATCAAGCATGATGAATACTTAAATAGTTACACCTATGCATATTATATTCAAATTGCAGAGATAAAAGACAATGTTTTAAAGAAAGAACAAAAGCTACCTTATGTATAGGGATAAAGAAGACAAAAAATAGATTTCTAATAACCCAAACAAATAAGGAAAGAAAGGCATCAAATAACATAAATGTTGAGAGAAAGACTGAAGAACACTAATTTGTACTACTGAATCAAAAAAAGTCATTCTTAAAAAGTGAGAGAAAAAAAGAAAAAAAGTGAGAGCAAACCATATCCTTAGAAAAAGAAAACTGAGGAAGCTTAATTAGTAACCAGTAGAGCTGCCTTTGGAAAATGTAAAGGAAGCTCTTCAAAAAAGTTAGATTAGAAACATGGACCTCAAAACAGAAAGTGATAATGTGAAAGAAGGAGCAAATTAAGATAAAAATAAAATCTTTTATTATTCTTTTACTTGATTTAACAGATAATTTTCTGTTCAAGTGAATAACAGCCACAATAAGCCAGATGATTACAATTTATAGATCAGTGAAATAAGTGATAATTACATCACAGAAGTAAGAGGGAGAAGTCAGAATACATGGTTGCAGGGTACATGCATTGTCCATGAAGCAAAATGATATTACTTTAGAAAAGCAAAATTCTTTATAAATATGTAACCCACACTATAAAAAAATCACTTTATTAGAAATAGTATGTCTGATATACTAATATGGGAATCATGCAACATGGAGTCATGTAAAATGCCGAATCAAAACCAGAGAAACTCAAAAGGGGAGGGGTGAGATGAAAAGCAGCAGCAATTAATTGAAGACATTTGCAAGCCAGGTAGATATTAATCCAATTATATACAAATTAGTTTAAATCAGAATAGTCTAATTATACCAATTAAAGGTTTTAGAATGGATAGGTAAGAGCAAGCTATAGACTGTCTACAAGAAATTCACTTTAAGAGGAAAGATGTGTATATATTAAAAGTAAAGAGCTGAAGAGATAACATCCTATTATTAATCAAAGGAAATGTGGAGTAGCTATACTGGTTTTTTTTTTTCAAAGCAGGGTTCACAGCAAAGAAAATTATCAGAGATAAATATAGTGATTGCATAATAATAAAAGGGATCAATTATTCAAGCCATAAATAATAATACTTAATGTGTATTTTCTAACAACAGATTATAATACATGAAATGTAGAATAAAAAAAAAACCCTCAAGGAAAGCTAGTCACAGTTGTGCACACTTATAATCACACTCCTCTAGGGGTCTGAGGCAAAAGGATCACAAGTTCAAGTGCAGCCTGGGCAGTTAATGACTCTGTGAGACCCTGTCTCAATGACAAAGTAAAAAACAGGGCTGAGCATATTAGCCAGTGTGAAGAGTCCATGTTATGTCTTCAGTACAGGAAAAAAATTCAAGGAGAAATTAATAAATCCGCTATTATAATTAGACTTCAACATCCTCCCTCACCAGTAAGAGACAAATCTAGCAAGTAGAAAATTAGTAAAGGCATAGTTGAACTGACTATAAACTGTCAATAAATGGCATCCTATCAAGAATATTTAAACCAACAATAGTAGAATACACATTCTAATACAAAAGCATGGAACTTTCAACAAAATAGGAACATTCAGAGACATACAACACACTCCTCCAAAATTTAAAGTAGTAGAAATCATATTAATTATGTCCTTAAGCCACATTAGATTGAAAATATAAGTCAATGAAACAATAATAAATAAAAAATGGAGATTAAAGATCTGTGTAACATAGAAAAAAGAATATTATCAAAGGAAATTAGAAAAAAAGAACTAAATGAAAATGCAACTTACCAAACTGTGTATTATACAGCAGGAGTATTGGGTAGAGGAAAATTTATAACATTGAATGCATAAGGTGAAAAAGAAAAATGAAAATCAATAACTGAAGCTTCACCTTAGGACAAAAAAGGGGATAAAAGAGAACAATATTTACCCAAAGGAAATGGAATAATAGAAATAATAAATGTTGTAGCAGAAAACAATGAAATTGCAAACAGGAAATCAACAGAGGCAATTGAGAAAAATCAAGAATAGTTTCTTTGAAAAGATCAGTAAGACTGATAAATCTGTTGCCAGGCCAGCCAAGAAAAAAGCAGACAAGCTACAAATTACTATCATCATTAATCAAAGAAAGACCTTCTCTATTTACCCTATCATTAACAACGTGTTAGATAATGAATTCTATGCCACAAATCAGACAATTTTTGTGAAGCAAACCAATTTCTTAAAGGGTATATGCTACCTAAATTCACAAAGAAGTCAATTACAGTCATGGAGAAAGGGTACATCAATAATTAACGACCTTACAGAAAAGAAATTACTGGGACCAGAATTCACTGGTAAATTCAAAAATTAAAGGAAGAAATAATGCTATCACTCCACAGCCACTAGCAGCATTACTGGAAGACAAAACTTGCATATTAAGACTTTAAAAATTAAAGGAAAGAAAAAATAAGATTGAAAGCGGTCAGTGAGAAAGAGATAAAAAATCTTATCTCATTGGGTTTCTTCAGAACCGGCCACATCCTTGGGAAAGCCCACTCGCCTGTGGTATAGACGTCTCCCATTCTTTCCTTAAGTAAGCAGGACTAGACAGAAAGGAATTAGCATGTTTTCTTGTCAAAAGCAAGAAAGCTGGTAGAAAAGCTGAAGTGCTTGGTAGGGTAGAGCAGCGGGTCATCATTCAAGGGCATTGCATTGAAAGAAGATAAGGTCTCTTGCTTTGCATTTATGACAGATTCACTTATCTCAATCTCATAAATTCCTTCTCCTTTTGTAATTACAGCCTGGTACTACCAAAGAAAACATGTTCAACTTTTGTTTCTGCAATATATGCATTTTATAATGTGCACACTGTGTATAACATTTATAGATATATAACATATATAGTGTGTGTAGATACATAAACATATATATATGCATAACATATATATATATTATATATATCTTTGTTTTCAAATTCAGAACATACACAAGAAAATTACTAGTGTTCAATTAAAATTAATAAAAGACCTGAAATCCCAGGACCATATTGAATTTAAACATATAGGACCCTCAACTTATTTACTAATTACACTTGAGTTATGAATCTATTTGTAATTGATTAGTACTTCAAGCAAAACTTTAGAGAAAAAATGGCCATAAAATAAAACTCAGCTATTAGCAAGTTATTTCTGGAACTAGCTCCTTAAAGCGCTGCTCCCTGCCCTTTGCCCATCTGTTTCCTGTGGTGCTATCACTGCCTCATTCTCTGCTCATTCCTTGGCACTTGAAATGGCCCTAAGGGAGATCACTTGCCAGAGCGTCTGTCTTCCCATCCAATCCTGCTTTCCCTGACCATCCTTTCTGAGATCTCTAACTAACCCCTGCCCCACCCGCCCTGAGACCTGGGTTTAAAATATAAGTCCTGAAATAACATACCATATTCTAAAACCCAGTAAGAAATAAATGATAATGTAAGTCACATAGTACAGAGATACTGAGAGAGGACAACGATCACCTAAATGTGGCCAAACTTTCCACCCTGAACATGAACATACTGAAGTGGATAGCTACACATGGAGGCAGGGGATGCGCCATCTAACTTCTCCCTGGACAACTTGGTTAACTTCTCTGAGCCTCAGTTTCCCCATGAGAAGCATGGACCCAATGATAGAATTCATCACTGAGCTTTTCTGTGAGCAGTCAGTGTCCATGAATCCGCTCTCACACAGTGCCTGGCATAAATAAGTATGTCAGGTGCCACACTACCTGCCTTACATTACCATTGCCATTACTCTTATTTTGCATATGCATCTGTCATTGTAGATTTCTAGATTCAGACAGCACAAGCCTGGTGCTTTTGCTCAGTTACCTATTCCATTTTAAGTATATGGTCTAAATTGCTTCCTTTTAGACAGCATGCATGGTTTTAAAAATATACACGGATATGGCATCTGCCCTATTGAGAGATTTGTGTTCTTGCTAATAGGTTAATATGACAGTTCAGTCACGTAAAGTGGTCCACGGGTTGTAGTTGGTTTCTGTTTCACAGAGAGACTAAAAGAATATTGAGACCATGCAAGGAAATGGAAATGGATTTTGCCAACTACGTTGGAGGGTCACTTCCTGGAGCTTCATGCTGAGAATGATTTTGTGTTGATGGTCACACTGCCCATGAGAAGGCTGCACTTTGAAGCCAACTACTAGTTCAGGAGGAGGAAGTATACATATTTTTGATGGAGATTTGCTACTTTGGTTTTCTAATTGACCATGTAATTGAAAAAATAAATAAAGAAACTGGTAATTGTATAATTCTCCATTGGTTCTTAGTGAGATTTGTCATTCCATGAAGTTTAAAGAAAACAACATTAGTAGCATGAACCCCAGCTGTTGACATTTCCCCCTGCTCCTTGGCACTCTATTAGCTCAGCTGGCCTAGGCATATCTCAGCAATTACAGTCGTGGCGCAGGCAGCTCTTGGGCCACTTAAGCTGACACTTTGAAATATTAGTGGGGAAATGTTGCAGGTGCAGTGGGCTGGCAGGGCCCCAGCAGCAAGTTTGCATCAGCCCAGAATTTTAAAAAGTTTCTGCACTCTCCCTTCTGTTATTAAGCTGTTACATTTAGAGGGGAAAAAAAGTCCTATTTTAGTAGAAGTGTTTAAAATGTCATAAGTGACCTACTGAAGACAGTGTAGGAATATAAACACACACAAGCACACTTGCACACACACACACACACACACACAATTGTTTTATCCAGCACTCTTGTGCTCAGTGACTTTTGAGGAGAGTAACGAAAAAGAACAATGCTTTATTCAGTTTAGGTGTCTTCAAAGTCCATGCTGGTGAATCTGGAACAGTGATTGCTTTCAATGCATTTCTGTCTTCCATTATGTTTCACTCTAGTTTGTTTGGCTATTATATATCTATTGTGTCAATTCATGTTATTAAATATTCTAACTATTGTGAAAGTTACATTTAGGAGAAAGACTAGAGCCTGCTACCCAGTAGTGACTCAGTATATGTTTATTAGACTTGAATTTATATCTTTTTTTGACATAGATATGTGCCCTACAAATGCATATACCCTTCGTTTTGTGTAAGTTTTAAAGGAAAACATGTGCGGTTCAGTCCTGTGTTCCCAAAGGCAATAGCTGAGTCAGTCTTCAGCTTATCCCTCATTCTTGCACCTTCCAGTGGTGGAGCTATTTACTATCATTAGCATTTAGCTTTCAACATCAGAGTACAAGAAGAAGGTAAAGGGATGCAACTGTGATGTGAATCATGTTTTAGCTTAGCATATAGCTTTGCAAAATTAAATTAGAGTAAGTTTTGGAGTCTAGTCTTTATCACAGAGCCACTGAAATTGAAGAACACAGCCAAAGTTTATATAAAATCCAACAGAGTTTAAAACAAAATGAAGCAACCACTACAACAACTATTCTATGAGATGTATTTAATAATTCAAGAGTTAAATAAAAATGAAATTCTAAAACGTATTCAAGTAGCATGTAAGATAACAAAACATAATACCAGAGAAAGAAGGAAGAACAAATGGAGAGCAAAAACCATTGTGAACTTAAGTCCTATAACATGAATTATTATTTCCAATGTAGATGGCTAAATATAACAGTTAATGTACAGAGGCTGTCAGAGTGAATTAAAAATTTAAAACTGCTGTTCCTGGTGGCACAAACCTGTACTCTTAGTTCTCTGGAAGGCTGAGGCAGGAAAGAGTAGAAGTTTGAAACAAGCTTGAGCAAGTTAGTGGCTTAGACTCCATCTCAAAGTATAAAGTGAAAATCAGACTAGGAATGTAGCCCAGTGCAAAACTGCTAGTCCAATCCCCAGTCTGTGCTCCCACAAAGAAAAGGAAAAGAAATTAAAGAAAAATCTGACCCAGTTACATGCTGTCTACAAGGTCACCTCAGACATAATGATATAACTTTTAGCAGACCCATCCCTATAACAGTATAAAACTCAGTAACCAAAAGTAGTGGTAAACTTGATGGATCTCAGTGCCATGATGCTGAAAGAAGTCACCCAGAGTTTGTATACTCTAAGATACCAAGTACATAATATGCTCAAAAATGGTAAAAGTATGGAAGTGGGTAATAGATGAATAAGAACTGGAAGATGGAGACGCAGAAAGTAAGATGAGGGTTGAGGCAAAGGCAAAGATGTAGCATGAAAAAATTCTTCAATTTCTCCATGTATTTATTGAGGTGTTTTACACAAATTCACACATGCAATAAAATTGCATAGGAGCACACACACACACACACACACACACACACCGAGTGCACACTTGCAGAAAAAGTGAAACAGAAAAGGTCAATAGTCTAGTTAACAATAATATTCAGATAGCACTTACCTGATTTTAACACTGCACTCCGGTCGTGTAAGATGCCACAGTGGAGATGACAGGGTAGAGGGTACACGGGACCCCGTACAGTTCTTGCCACTGGGCTGAGTTGATACTACTTTTGAAACTCCTTTGACCCTTGTCCCGGCAACATAGGTGCCATTGTCCCTACCTTAAACCTGATGAGCCCTTCTGAGTGCCTCGAGGAACACGAAATGGCAGAAACAATGAAGCCTGACCTTGAGGACGATTAGAAAGGGACGGATGGCCTCTGCTCTGTCCTGTCAGAATACCTGGTGGGAGGCTGTCTGCGGGTAAGGAGCAGGAATCCTGGGGCTGCGGTACCAGGGACTCGCTTGGAGAGATCACATAGACAGCAGAAGCCAAGGGAGCCACAGCTGTGCCAGCTCAGTCTCTGGACTCTTTCTAGACCTGGTACCAGATTCTTTGGGAAACAGTCTTTGAGGTGACTTCAGATTTAATCAACACTGGATGACAAACACATGAGACTACTTGAGCTCAGTCAGGCCTCAAAATTGCAAGTAAATTATTGTTATTGTTGTTGTTAGTATTTAAACTAGGGTTTGATGGTTCTTCGTTATGCAGACATAGGTGCCCCGAACACAAAATAAGACTGAAAAATTGAAAGACGCGTTAATGAGGCAGGGGCCAAGTTGCAATGGAGGGTTGTATTATGCACCTGACTTTTCTGAACAGACATTACAATTAAGGGCTGTGTTACACTGCTGCTAATTGGTCTTCCCCAATCCTTCTAATCCTGAGTCATCTCTGCTTAAGATTCTATCAGATCAAACTCATGGTCACAATTAAAACAGCTGAATTCATTAATACTCTTTAATAACTCTCTTTGTTTATTCTTTTTCTTTTACTCTTGATGAGAAAAGGTAGAGTTAGGTCTACTATAGTTAGGAATGGTTTTGGTTTACACGTGAAGAAGCCTAACTTAAAATAAATTCAAAATAAGTAAGTAAATAAAGTCCTGCTATCTCAGATTCTGGAAAATTCCAGAGGGTTGATCTAGGGCTGTAAAATAGCATTAGCATCTCTTTTTTTTCCTCTTTGTTGATTGTTATGTTGGCTTTATCAGCAGGTAGGTTCTTTTTGCCAACAAACATTCTCCACGAGTTCTAGGATTGTTCCCAGCTCAGCAACTGCAATCGGAAAGAATATTTCCCTTCCCTAGTAACTCCAGGTTGTTTCCAAGAATCACATTTCATAGGAGCCACTGAGTCACTTGAGTGTATTCAATCCAGTGAATTAGCCAAACCTGAGTTCTAGTCCAACACTGGACTTTGGAGTTTGTGGCCAGAGCCCATGGATGGTCTGGTTGTCCCTGCTGAACCGTAAGTACTGGACGTTGGGAAGACTATTCTCTAAAAGTTGAGGGAGGTACAATTATCATACTAGGGAAGTGGCAAAAATAGAACATGCCAACTCCATGGTTTCATTTATCCTGACATCCTGGACCTTATTTTTATATCAGGAATATGAGATAGCAATTTTGTTTTGTAAATCATGCAATTGATAAATGCCAATCTATTTTATTTGAACCTTTTCATTCTCAAACTTTACACTGATGGAGCTTAAACCTGTTATCATTTTTTGTTTGCTTGTTTTGTTTTGTTTTAGTACCAGGGATCAAACTCACAACCTTGTGCTTACCAGGCAAGTGCTTGAGCCACCGAGCTAAATCCTGGGCTTAAACCTGCTATCATGAAAGCACAAGGAAAATCTCTTACTTCTGATACCACCATTGTGATGATTTCTTCCACAACATATTGGCAGAAAAAAGGGAGCAAGAGCTTGAGTCTATAAAATTAGGACCAGAAAACTCCAAAGCTCTTCTCTGCTCCCTCCCTCTCCCTTTCTCCTCCAACAATCCTGCAAAATAAGCCACATGCCAGGCCTGCAAATCATGTAAATTGGTCAAGGGTCTATGGTCACTGGAGTCATCTGATTGTTGAGGAGCACAGCCCAGAAAAGATTCCCTTGTTTTTGGTGTTCCCTAACAAAGCCTGTCTTGCTGGACAACCCCAAGCACTTCAGCATCTCAGTAAATCTGCCATGATGCACAGTATCTCAGTACTGCCGGCTGATTTAATGAAGTGTTATTTTGGAAATGATTACCAGGTTGATAGAAGTGTCACGCAATGCCAGTTGACTCAGAGTGCTGCCTTTCACAAGAAGCCTTTAGGGTGCCCTGAAAGAGCCCGACGCTATAAATACAGACAAGCAGAAAGAAAGTGGTCCGACTGCAACTCCTCTCAAAAGGCAATTAGCCTTGCATTGCTCCCACTGCCCCTGCATTAATCGGTCTTATGTTTCATTACACCTGGGCTCACCCCTAGGAACCTGCGCCTCGCTGCGCTTCAGAACAAGTTCACACCCTGTGCTTTCCAGGTGCTGAGCAAACCATTTGCACTTGTCACTAGCATTAGTACCAGTGACTTGCTGAAGCACATTTCGACAGAGGCATGCGTGCAATATCTTCCTTCGCCTTAGACATTGGAATCTCCTTGGACTTCTCACCTATCCTTTTGCATTGTAATTATCCACTAAAAAGTATATTCCTTTGCCTGCTTATGTTGAGACTTTCAGGCTACTTCATGGTTTTCACTTGCCTTCTGCTTATTTGCTCCTGGCAAGGATGACAACGTAAACAACCACAGGAATTGTGAAGTAGTGGATTTTGTGTGCGACGCATAGCTCTAAGTGTTTTCCATGCCTGATCTAATTTAACTCTCCTAACAACCATTTTCTATACATCACAGACAAGGTATTGGCTTGGCTAAACAAGGTATTAGCAGACAAGGTATTGGCAGACAAGGAAACCAAGAACAAGAGAGTTAGAAATCAAGTCCAAGAGTGCACAAAGGACCCAAGTAAAATCTTTGACAAGAAAATATTTCACTCAGTACATAGTAATTGCTCATAGTGAGTTGTACAGTAGAAAGGAGGAAAATGCTCTCACTGGTAAGAGTGAACAGAAGACGGTAGACTTGGTGTCAGTAGCTTTCAGCTCTGTGTGAGAATGGAACTGTAGGGCTTCTGTGACCTTGGAGTCTTGAGGCTGAGAAACTGGCCTCTCCTGACTCCAGGAGCACAGAGAGATCACTATCCGGGAGACCTGAGAAGTTTCCTGTCTGCCTTATGCCATTTATGGAGCTAATCATAACTGGTGCTGTCCCTGGGCTTCCTGAAGTTTGTAGTACTGCCTACTTCTCCCTCTGGGAGCATCAGAAATGAGGAGAGAGAAAGGAAGAGAAGAAAGGAGAAGGGTTGTGGCCCCACAAGTGGCATGAGTTCAGTGAGGCAGAAAGTGGCCTCGTAGGATTCTCTGATGAATTTCCAAGGTGGTAATTAGCTCCCACAGTATTTCCAGGGGCTTAGATCCCCTGAGCTTCACCTCTCCACTCTCAGGCCATTTAGGTTTCAAAAAGTGATATGAGTTTGGTGAATACTAATCCCCACTTCAGTGCCTTCGTTGTCACTATGGCTCTCAGCTAAGGAAAAACAGATATGCTATATATTCTAGTGTAGTCATCGTACTAAATAGTTTTTCCTCTTTGTGATGTTTACAAAGACTGTACAGTCTTCATCAGATCCCAAGTTCAATTATTTTCATGAAGTCATCCCACTTACTCTAGAATATGCCTACCTCAATTTTCAAATTTTTGCATCGCTCACTCCTGCGTCACAGTGTGACACAGCTGCATCCTGTGCTGATCTGCATTCCCTGGTGGTTTTGCTTCTGGGTCATCGCATTTTAGGAATGACTTTCGTAAGGCTTCCGTGTGTCCATAACTTCACTGCATTTCTTCAGAAGCCTCACATCAAGGAAATGCTGGGGACACCTGGCACTGATGTTCTTCAGTGACAGAAAATCATTTCCAGGTCTAAACATAGAACAAAGCTGGATAATTCTTACATTATGTTGAAAAGAAATCATAAATCTAAGCTGCATGCCTGTGACTCCCAAATATTCCAAATTTAAAGTAATATTTTTAAATTTACATTAGTTAACAACATTGTTTTGTGTAAACAAGGTATTGGCAGAGCAGTTTTTACTAAAGGTTGACCATACCGGCTAAATGACCACCTGGTGAAATATAAGCTTCAGGGTTAATTGACAAATTTTTTTGAGTGTCTTCAATATTCCAGAAACTGGACTTGTTACCTTAACCATTTGGGCAAATGCTTAATTTTTTCTGCTTATCTGTTCTCATCTAAAAAGTAAAGCTATCTTTATAACTAATCAAAGTCACATAATAAAGGCAAGGTTCAAATAAAGAAATATATGTAAAGACTAAGTATGAGTGAGTGCCTGCATCTGAAAAATGGCAAATACATAGCAGCAAATAAAACATAAAATGATTACAGTAGTATTTGGTGTGATTGTAGTAGAAAAAAATGATAGTTACTATTTGCTGAACACTGACTGTTCTGTACAAAAACTCTGCAAAAACTGCAGTAATTGCAGTAATAGTAATAAAAATAATTGAAAAAGCAGCGGGTGATATAGTAATATTAGCAGTAGCAATGAAAAGAGATAAACAGAAACATATGTAATGATATTGGGAGCAGTATTGGTATTTTAAAATGAGAGGCTTTGCCATTTATATTTTTTGTGTATTTCTCATACTACCATCAAGAGTCCATATAGTATTACTGGACATATAATGTATCAGTAAATACTTGCCCAATTGGATATTTATCCCTAGAAACCAATTGCAATCCCAGTTCTACTCTATTCTATTTATATATGAGAAGGATTTATGGTGAATAGACCTTTTATAAGCCCTCTGATCAACGATGCAGCTGTACTGCTGAAATTTTCACCTAGAAGCAGCAGTTCTCTCAGGTCTCAAGAAGGGAAGGATAAAATTTCTCATCACCTCTATAGCAGGGGAATGGCGCCCTGTTGGGGAAAAAATAAGAATGTCAATAACTGAAAAAAAAAAACACAACAGCTGAATATAGAAAACTATCTTTCCATGCCAGAAACTGTCAGAAAGATGCTCCAGTAAAATCTTTCACCTATTTTGTCCACACAGCAAGATCATTTGCTTTGCTGTCTGATGGCTCCATCTGTGAGAGATCCTCCTTTCCTCCTTCCCTCCTTCCAGAGGCTTCAGCCAGATGGTAGGAGCAACTCACCACACTTCTCTGACCTCCTAGACACAAAAGAAGTCACCACGCGTATCTTGTCCTTCTTGATTCCTCATGGTGGGTTTCCTGACCTTATTTTCATGGTCATGAGGTTCAAGACAAGGCATGCTTCATTTAACAGATAGCTCCTGCCAGGAGTCACCTCCAGACTTCATGACCAGATGGATGATCCACCTTACAGGAACCACGAGCTATAAAAACAGCACACACCCAGAACGATACCAAAGCCAGTGAGGGAAGTATTCACATTTCAGTTTCACAAAGATTTTAGTGTCATGGGCAAATCCAAATGTATTAGCTAAAACTGGTGGGAACTTTTAAAGAGTCAGATTTATAGATTTAATTACACAACAGATTACCTTCCATTTAGACTTCTTTCCACTCCTCTTAAAAACAGATCCAAATACAAAAATATTTACCATTTAGTCTTAAATATGTTTTTACTCTTCAATCATGATCTTCTGTGCCCTCACTGCCAAGCAAGAATTCTAGGCATCATAATTGTTCCTTTATGCCCCTTATGTTTCTATTTCAAAGCATCAGTCATTCCCATGGTGTTCATCTATTCATATAGCAGTAAGAAATACATTTACCAAAAGCAAATCCAACCTTCAACTTCCAACTAAGTCTCCCCAAAGGTACTGCATTGTCCTTGGGATAAGACTGAGCTCCATAAAGCAGATCGTAAATTTCTAAGGATTAGATCCATTTCTAGTTCACCACCCCCATTTCAGTTTTCTTGAGAGTCTATAATCCTGCTGAAGTACATTGATTATTATTAGTTCTTGGAAAAAAGTATCATGATAATAGCCAACACTTTATATAGTAGTCGGTCTCTAAAATGAACTGCAGAAATAGGTCCTTACCGATGCTCATGTACTTATTCAATCATCTATCACATTCTTTTAGGTTTGGTCTAACCGACTTAGAATATGATGGAATAAGTAGTGTAATTTTGATGGCAGGCCCTAAATAACCTTGCCATTTCCCCCTTATGTTTCTACATCTTTTGTTCGGGGGAAACGTAGTGACAACATCAAGAGGACATTTCTAAAAATTTTTAAAAATTTAAACAAATTTTTAAGAGGACACTTAGGCATGTAAAGCCTCTTGCCAACAACCAGCACCAATTTGCCAACCATGTTTGGTGCATTGTTGAAAGAGGACACTGCAGCCCTAACCAGTTACTCAGAGGACTGCAGCTCCAAGCTGGCACCTGGCCTGCGACCTCTGGAGGAACCCTGAGCCAAAACTGTCCACCTGAGACCTTTTTTGAACCGTTAAGCTCTATAAAACTGTGCGGAAAACTTGCTTCAAATCATTGATTACTGAGGTGATCTGTTATCCAGCAAGCAATAACTAATTTTACTTATATAACACTTGCATGTAATGCATTGTTGTAAATATTCTTCATAGCATCACTACTTAATTTTGACAATGATTTCTCAAAGTAGTTACTAGGAATAGTCCCGTCTTACAGTGAAAGAAACACAGACATTGAAAGAGTATCAGTGATTTTCCCCCATGTCACAAAGATATTAAGTATTAGAGCTAGGATTTGAAACTAGAATTACACAAAAGTTTTATGACATATACTTGTCTCTCATATTTCTGATTCAAAGTGAAATCTTTCTAAATATGATTGTGGACCTATCTTTAGTCAAAGGATTGCCATTATGTTCACATTCTGTTCAGAAAAAAACTGAAATTGCCATTGTCCTCATCAGATAGGAAGGGGTGCAGGTAACCCTCTAATTCCAGTGATCAGCTGACGATTTCCACCCCACTCTAGGACGTGGTGATAATATGACTTCAATAATGAATGGAGGGTTTGTATGTACCACAGGGCACCACCCTATCATCTCTACCAATTAACGATTGCCCTTGAAATTAAATTTAGTGATACTAACAGGTTAATATCCAGATAAGATCACAGTCAGACATGATAGATAGATAGATAGATAGATAGATACCTCCTGTCACCTGAATGAATTGGTAATGACCTGTACTATTAACAGTCCTCTGAGATGATTCCCACTTAATGAAATCACCTGGTATAATGACCCCATAAGATCTGGTAACTTTGAGAAAAAAACCAAAGAGTCATTAAGTGGCCATTATCAAAGTTGGCACAAGGTCACAAGTACTAAAGATTCAATTTCATGTAAACAAGGAGCAAAGTCACTGTCCTGAGAAGCTAGAAGCGAACAGTATCAAAAAATCTGCAGATGTACAGAGAGCTTCAGCTTCAACCTTCTAATATCACTGTCAGTATTTTTCATGGAAAAGTTTCTTTTTTTCCTGGTAAGGTACAAAAGATAATTTTTAAAAATTAAGATTCTGTTTTACTATTTTCCAAAATGTTACATATGACTGTTTTGAAATTTTCTACTTTTGATTATTAAATATACATTTTGATAGAGGGAAAAATGAGGATTTATTTCTATATAATATCCTAACACTTGGGTACTACCATGCAGGAGCCTCCGTATTCTGTGCCTGAGCAACGGCAGGTTGGAGCATTTTAAAAGGCCCAGAGAACCCTCAGGAAGTGAGGGTAAAAATAGTTTCATTCATTCATCAAACACTTTATTTACTCATCAAATTTAATTAGATTTCTAATTCTTGCCTAGCTCTGCTTTGGCTGATTGTAAATAATAAATTAAAAAGATAAACAAGGCTTTAGCTTCATGGCACACATTATTTTTTTTCCTTAGAAGAAATAAAAATAAGCAGTAAAATCAATATATAAATGTGGAAGTGGGTTATTGTTATATGGAAAAATAAACCAAAGTAAGTGAAAAAGAAAGAATAGGCGAGAAGGCTACTAAAAAGATTTGGTCCGAGAAGGATCTTCTAGTGAATCCTAATGAAGGACCTAAATAATCCAGAACTTACAGGAAAATCAGTAGACAGAAACAAAATACAGCAACTCAATTGTGGGAAGGATTTTGAGGTGCTTGACAGGAAGAGTCATGTGACTAGACAGTGGGTGTGAACAGAAAGGAGTAGAAACAAAAACTCTCTGTTTTTGTTGTTTGTTCGGCTTTGTTTTGTTTTGTTGTAAACTCAGGACCTCAGCCCTGCCAGGCAGGCTCTGTGAGGCTGAGCCATATCCCTGGTCCTTCCTTCACTTTAATCCTTGTCTTGTGTGTGAAAAGAAAGTCACTCAGCTAAAATCTGTTAGAATTCAATGCATACTTTTCTTAGACCAGAAATCCTTATGTGCATATTACAGATGAGAAAACTGAAGCTCAAAGAATTCTCATACTTTGATCCAGGCTAGATAGCTAATAACCAGTCAAGCGAGGGCTCAAATCTATGGCTCTTTGATATCTAAGTCTATGATACAGAAGGGGAAAGTGCTTAATATAAAGAGCCAAGGAATATCAAGATCTGGAAATCCTACCTTGAATTCTCTACTAAAGCTTTTCTACTCTGGTAATC
Organism: Hydrochoerus hydrochaeris; assembly: GCA_004027455.1. Lineage (NCBI taxonomy): Eukaryota > Metazoa > Chordata > Mammalia > Rodentia > Hydrochaeridae > Hydrochoerus > Hydrochoerus hydrochaeris. The sequence continues at coordinate 375,303 of PVLA01000130.1, read as the reverse complement.
TGGTTGAAAGTAGAAAGGGAATGTGGTGTTTCTTCAAAAGTTAACTTAATCCAACTTCTTTGACAAGATCCCGGTTGGTCCATAGGTCCTGACCATTAGTCAATGCGACTGCAAAATGTCTAGGAATTGACATTCTCTAGTTAATACCTGTACAGGACTATACATGTGCATGAACATAGGTGTATCTAAATATCTCCCCAAAGTCTCATGTATTTAGAGGGTGATTGATCATAGGTGCTCTAATCTTTAATGGATTCATCCATTGGTGAGTTTAGAAGCAGAATGTACTGTTAGAAGGTGAAATGTGGTTGGAAGTGGTTTACCAGAGGTGTGCCTTGGAAGGTTGCATTCTTGTCCCTAATTCCTCCCTTCCTTTTTGCTTTCTGCCTGCCATGGATTAAAGAGCTTTCTTCCACTGCCCCTCTGCTGTGCTGTTTTAGCTTTGGTACTAGCCAACCACGAGCTGAAACAGCAAACCAAATAACTCTTCCTTTAACTCTTCTTTTAAGTTAAGTCCCTTTAAGTTGTGAGTATTGAGTAGTGTGTCTCAGTAATAAGACAACGTATATATGCATTCATAGTGTATTACTCTGTGGGTTTGTATTATACAGGAAACAAAAAATAAGTGCTATTCATTTTTAACTCGGCTCAGAAAGAGACTCTTTCCAACAGACTATCTTCCTGGTCCCTCAACTAAACAGAGACAACAGAGAAAATACAAAGGGTGGTATACAGAACACTGCCTGCAAGGTGACACTGCAGACACCAACAGACAAGGAGTGTGGCATCACCATGCATGTCTATTCCTAAAAGGCCCACAGGGAGATTAACAAGCCTATCTGTGATGACCAGTGAAGGCTCTGAAAAAGTACCAATCTGTTAGAGTTACGGCAAATAAGCAGTAAAACACCCAGAAGAGAAACCACAAGGCACAAGGCACAAGCACAAGCCTGCTTCTCAAACTCATGTGTAGAGGAACCAGAAGTGAACTAGAGGCCAACCAAGCCATAGGAGGAGCACAGCATTTCCTCCTAGAATTTCCAGTCCATTTGATTTTAATCAATGACTGAAAATAGAATGCATATTCTCTTCATTTTACAAGGAATTTTGGAAGTATTCTTAATAAAAACAAGCAAAGGCATGAAATACTTTCTCATTTCCATGTCAATTTATTGTTTTGTTTTAGCAAGCACCCATTCACTGAGTAAGTCTGGCTTCCTCAATATGCCCAGACCTCAGTGACCACTCTACTCTGTGGCTCTCCTGGCTGCCATGCAGCCAGCCCTGCCTGCCTGTACTTCCAGGGCCTCCCTGGTTGCCCTCGACAGCCGCGGCTGCCTTTCTGGTCTGCTCTTGGGTGGGGGATCAGGACCCCAGCTTAGCTCAGCTCCTGTCTACTTAGTTACTACCTTTGCTTGATCCAGTGCTATGTGGGTATTTGTAAACAATTGTTACTGATCTACTGTGTACTGTATAATAAGCAAGATATTTAGAATGAGGTGAATGTGGATGAAATGATATATAAAAATATAAAGGCTTTAGTGTGGGCAATGCCCACACTGATATAAGAACCCAGAGAGGAAGCCATTTATCTTGCCAGGGGCCATGCAGAAAGTCTAAGCTAAAACCTCTAGGGTTCAAACATAGGAGTCATTTATTTGTTTACTTTTTGATATTATTGGGGGACTGAGCCCAGGCGTCCTCCATTGCTAAGTCATCTTTTTAATTAAATTTTGTTAGTATGTTTTTGTGACATGAAATGATTATATACTTTGTGGGAAGTTGGTACAGGTGGAGGACACATTAATTCTTTCAACTTCTCCTTCCTCTCCCCTCTCCATCTTTTGATTCTTTTCCAGTTTGCAAAAGACCTACCTTGCTTCCTAATATATTTATTTTGCATTTAGCTCTTTATTTATACTGTGAGTGCCTCATATATGAGAGACTTTGCAATATTTAAGGGTGTATATGTGATTTATTTCAGTTAATGTTTGGTCCCAAGGTACTTCCATTTTCCTACAAATTACTCAAGTTTCTCCTTCTTGATAGTAGAGCACTAGTCTATGACATATGAATACCATATTTTCTTTACCCAGGCATCCATTAATGGTCATATAGGCCACTTCCAAGATTTCATTATTATGAATTATGCTAATACAAACATGCTTATGTGCATATCACTGTAATATGACATCTTTAACCTCTGGACAGATACTTAGAGGAGAAACACCCAGGTCCAATAGAATTCTGTTTTTAGATTTTTAAGAAATCTCAATAGTAATTTTCACAGTGTTTATAATTGTACATTCTCACCAACAATGCAGAAGGTTTTTTTTGCTTGGCAGCCTCTCCAACATTATTATTTGATTTCTTAGTCATTCTTCCCACTGTAAAATGGAATCTCAGTGTTGTTTCCATTTGTTTGCAATTTTCTAATGGCCAGTGAGTGATGCTGAACATTTTTCGCATGTATTTATTGGCCACTTAGGCTTCTTATTCTGAGAAATGCCTATTCATTTCAGTCGCCCATTTTTTAACTGCGTGTTGCGTGAAGAAGGCCTTTGTGCGATGTTCCGGCAGCCTCATTACTTTCTGCCACTCCTACAATGCTTCTTTTACTCATATACACATCATAAATCAGCGCCAATGTCTTCAGGGTATGCGGGGCCCAGCGGTAAGTACGCCCTGAGATCTCTGTAGCAGCTGCTCTAAGGCTTTCTCATGGGATTGCTGGCGGTCTCGGTGAAGCACAAGCTGCTGGCCCTGGCAGCTCCTGCGCCTTCTCATGTATTAAGCCTGCAGCGGCCCCGACGAGTTTTCCCTTCTAAGTTTCAGCTAGTCCTGCTGCTGGTGCAGGTTTCACTTTGAGAACTTGAGAGCTGCAACTCTAATGAAAACTTAAAGAAGCGCTGGATTTCTAGGTAACTAACTCATGGCCACAGCACTGATAGATGTGCAAACTAAATCAAGAGGGGAATAAATAATTCACCTACAGTGCACAGTCAGTCAATGATTTCAAGTCATTATTTGAATCCTATGGCCATTACCTTGCTTTAAACATTCTCAGAAAACCAAATTGAGACTAGAATTTTTTTCACAGTAACAGAATTATAGATCCCAATTTTATCTTCTCTTTGTGATAACAAGCTGGGTGTTGAACTTTCTTCCTTCTATAAAACTACTTAAACAATCTTTGGTTCAATAAAACCAAGCCAGTGTTACACTGAGAGGCAAGCATTTCTGGAACCTTTAAATGGTACTTGTATATAGTAATGACATGACCAGAGGCAGAACCCAAGGACATGCATGTCATAAATAAGCAATTCATAGTGAAAATGAACAACAAAATTACAATTATTGAAGGACAAATGCAAAAGCATCTGCTATGTCATGAGCAGAATGTGTGACTGAATCTTTGAGACATGGGAATTTCAAAAACAAGCAACCTGTCTCTATCAGTTCTTATCACCACAAATCATTCCAATGACATTTAATAGTAGCCCTCAGCCTTCGGATAATTAGCACCACTGCAAAAATAGTTTAAAAAGAGGGCAGCTGACAGAAAGTTAAACTGGGCAGCTACACCTAATAATGAGTGTGGGAAATGGGAAATTTCTATCTCAAAACTCGTTGAAACACAAAGCATCAATTCCACCATGACGTGTGAACATGACTGCATATGATGAACTTTTATCTAGGGAAGATGAGTTGTTTAAAACCCCGTGTGAACTAGTTCCCTACTGCTGTGTAAGAGCTTACAACAAATTTCATGGGTTAAAATACTGCCCACTTCTCATTTCCCATTTCTGTCTGTTTTAAGTCCAGATGGCGTTGACAGGCTTTCTGCCTAGAGTGTCACAAGGTCAATATTAAGGTAACAGCAGAGTAGAGCTCTTTTTCTTAGGCTCTGGAAAGAATCAGCTTCCAAACTCCTCAAAGTTTCTGGTACAACTCAGTACCTCCTAATTGTAGGACTATGGCCCTCATTTTCCTAATGGTTATTGGCCTTTAGAGACATTTTTGTCCATTAGAAACTTCTGTCCATGCCTTTTACCCTGGCTTCCTCTGCCTCAGCAAAGAAAAATCCTCTTCAGATTAAACCCCTCTGAGGTTGTAAATGCCTGATTTTCCCTTCTGCTGCCTGCTGGAGAAACACCATTTATAGAGTTTGCACAATCGATCCTACATTGATAACCTTCCCATTTTAAATTCAGTTGATCAATTACACTTGCAAAATTTATTTTATTATGTGACATAGATAATTATGGGATGTAACATAAAGGATTCAAGCTCCTTTGCTGGATACTCGTCTAGTCAAGTATCCAGCAAGCACGAGCATACATACGTTTGTCCCCATATAATTTGATGATTACAGATGTCCATCGTAAAGAATAGCACAAGGAGGAAAACATGTACATCATCAATGGATGGCTTAACTCACAAATAACAAGACTTCATCTACCAGTCTGCAGCATGCCTGAATTAAGGAATTACCTAATATAACCCAGAGAGCAAATTATTATGAGAACAATGATTCTATTAGGGCCCCCAGATTCAAAACCCTGAGAGGACCGGAGTCATGTATCATGGTCAGCTTCACATCTCGGGAGCTTTAGGCTGAATAAGGTGAAGTCAGCTAAATTCAGGAGAAAGTTTATGACAGACATTGCTTATGCTCAATGTGTATTGAGGGAGAAAATCCAATTAGACACAGCAATTCAACCGTGACTGCATGCCTTGAGGTTACTAGCTCAGGGCACATAGCTGTTTAATCACCAAATATTTATTGAATGTCAGACACAGTTCTAGGCACCACGAATGTAATCAGACATCAGACCTATGAGGTGGCACCTTTAACAGAGATTGCAATCTACAACATGACAGAAAATGAGCAGATGGATAAAGAAGTGATGACTGATTCTGCTAAGTGCTACAGAGAAATTATAAAGTGGAACTGACCTTGAGAGGAGGTTAGAGAAGGATATCTGGGTTGGGAAGATTTCATTGGAAAGGGGAGCCTGTGACTGTGAATTTCAATATGTCAACTTGACTGGGCTAAGAAATGCTCAGGGTACTAGGGCCGCACACTTCCGGGTATGCCAGGGTACGTCGTGGAGGCTTGAGTTTGGGTACCATAACTGGGTCATTGCCCTTCCTACTCTAGCGCTGTTGACCTGCTCTGCTTTCTGGTTGCTATAACTAAGCAGCTTGGCTCCATCAGGCTCTTCTGCTGCAGTGCTGTGCTTTGGAGCAGCTGACCACAGACAGAAACTTCTGAAACCAAGATCTAAATAAGCCATTACCTTTAAGTGTTGGGCATTTTGTTTAGCAGCAGGAAAACTGACACAGGCCACTAAGACCATTGAGCAAAGGGCATTTTAAGGTTGAGAGCACCTGCAGAGTACAAGAGCCTTGAAGGAGCCGGGTTAGCAAACAAGCCACTCTTGCCTAAGCAAAGGAAGCAAAAGAGATTAGGGGATAAGGCTGCTGAGACAGATAAACACCCCTCAAAGGAAGAAGGGAGAAGGTTACACGTTACAACAGTACCGAGGGAAGTCACCAGGAATGTTCAAGATGATTCTAGGACTGGGACAAGAAATGCACAAGATGAGCTTGGAGCATCTTATAGGGGCAAAAAGGAAATACGGCCTCAAGAAAAAAAAAAACACTTTCAAGGGAATCTGTCAAAGGAACAGAAACACCTGAAAGAGCCACCAATGGGTCAAGCTAGAAACCTTTAAGCAACAAAATATGATGCTTCTGAATTATAGTTCAAAGCACAAAATAAAATGTATGAGACCATAGTGTTATAAGTGATTGGTTTATTATACAAATGGAGAGAATAAAACAAATACAGTGGGTCAAAATAGATAAATCTCTCGTGCAGAAGAATTAGGCATGTTTTACGAACTTCACTTTAAAAATGGTGGAGTTTAGTTCTCCTCTCTTTAAGTGGGGTGTGTATAGTGACTTTCCTCCAAAGAGTAAAATAGGAACAAAGGAAGAGGAAAAAATGACTGTAATAAAAAGTGGCAAACACTACTCCAGCCAGACCTTCACGTTTAACACCTCCAGTAATGCATCAAGGTGACAGTATCAACCCTGATACACTGTGATGAAAATGACGCTCTATGAGCTCTTCCCCAGCCCCATAATTCCAGTCTAGTTTTTAAAAAAAAGGTCACACAAATCCTAATTAAATGATACTATAACAAATACCAAGCTAATATGTTTAAAAACTATCAAAGTCATGAAGAACAAGGAAAGGCTAAAAAGCTCTCACAGCCGGGAGAAGTTTAAGAAGGCAAAATGACCCATGTGCTGTAACACTGTACCATTTTTGATGAGATCTTCAAATAAGGGAATTAGGAGACCACTAAGGATTATGATAAACTATGGGGTTCACTTAACAGCAATATGTTAGTATGGATACCTCTCTGGTGAAAAGTGGACCCTACTAATTTCTTCATAGTAGGAGAATCTGGACATGGAATATATGGCAACCCACTATATTATCTTCAAAATTTTTCTGCAAATCTAAATCTACTCAAGCATAAAGAAGTTTATTTTTAAACTGTTAGATGAATCTAGTAACAGATGATGCAATGCAAAAAATTAAATCACCTAGCAGACTAAAGATACCTCGTATTTCAGGGAAGAAAAAAAGAGATTTAAGAGGGAATTGATTATGTTAAAGAATTCCAAGAAATATAGAATATGAATTTAAGATGGAAGAATGGAATACAGAAAAGTAATAATTGAAGTTTTAGAAGAAAACTATACAATTGAAAATCTATATTTCAATGATTTTTTCAAAACTTGTGAAGATTTGGCAAATCTGAGGAGGTTTGTAGAATTTGTTGTACACTCATAAAGCGGAAAAAAAGCTAAATGAAAGAATAAGAAGCAAGGGGCAAACAAATGGGTTAAGGGAGAAAAGGAAATAAAAATCAGAAAGTTTCCAGGGATTATGTTTTTTATTATCACAGTACTGGATATTTAACCCAAGCTCTACACATTGAAGTATGTCTCTAAGCCTTTAATAATATTAAAAAATAATGAAATAATACTCTTTAATAATAATAATAATGAGTGGTAAGTGCTCACTAAGTTGCTCAGATTAGGCTTGAATTTATTTTTTTGTTGTTGTTGTTGTTTGGTTTTTTTAGGCTTGAATTTGTAATCCTTCTATCTCAGACTCCCAGAGTAGTGGAATTACATGACTGTGAAATTTTTTCCCTTTTAAGATGAATTTTGAGTTTAAAGTGTTTAACATGAAATCTTTTCACATGAAAGCTGTTGAGAAGAAATAAGATTCAACCTGTCCTTCTACAATTGCAGGTAAACTAGTTACCCGGCGGAACATTGGGGGTCCCCGGAAGCCGTATCTCTGAGCAGAAATCCTTTCGCTGATAATCCCTGTGTCGCGTTACCCTGAGAGCTTCTATCTCCACTCGTAAAGGAGCTGCAAGACGTCCCTCTGTGCTTCTTTGTGTCCTGTGCCAGTCCCTTTATGACAAGCATGAACTTCCTGCTGCCCTGAGAGAAGACTGGGTCTTTCCTGCAGGGTTAGAACAGCTGGAACCTGTCTCCTGCCTCCCACTTTGCATCACTCTCCAGGGTCCTGCCACACCTAGCTGTCTTTTTGCTCTTCGTTCTTCAGAAATTATTTCCTCTACCTGTAAACTTCTGCCGTCTCTCAACTCAAATGCTACTTTCTGAGGTGCCTAAAGTGCCTGCCTCCTTATTTCCCACCCATCTCTCACGCCTTCACAAATGAGGCCATAGACCAGCCACACAGCTTGAGTTTTGTATGGTCTGCTCAGATTTATTAAGGGCATTTAGTGGTCCTCAAGAAAGAAAAAGCTCTGCTTGTCCATGTGGATTAAAATGAACCATACCATAGAATGACTGAGTCTCTGGCAGAAGCTTCATTAGTACAGTGGTGCTTAACACACTGAGCTTAGAGAGGACGGCCTGAAGATAGCTGTGCTTGTGAGCGTATGTGACCATCTGATTCTGATCCCACAGACACATAACCCTCCCACCTGCTGCCTCTAAGAAATAGGTAAAAATGTATACATCTCATTTATACCACAACGTTGGCCTGCTCTTTTAAAATATGTTGAGGTAAGCTAGAAAATACATTCAAAGGATATCCTGTGAAATCCTACTAATCTAATAGTATTAGATATATTTTTATCCAAGCTACAGAGCAAAATGACTATACAGATAGATGGCTAGCTGTCTTACTGTTTGTCTTTCTGAGTCAGCTACCATGTTCAGCACACCCCCCCCCCACGCACAAATATGTGTTAATAATAGTATATTTTCATACCACTTTGTACCTTTTTTATGCTTAATAATATGCTTGTTAATCCACTTATTGACTTATTCAAGAAGCATCTTTGTGAACATATATGCATCAGGCACTATCCCAAATATGGAAAAGCAACAGAAAAGACAGCCTCTCGCTGTGTTTATTTTCTGACAAGGGAAACAGACGTGATGATACAGCTAAATGCGGATCTATTTGCAGTGAGACAGGGCCATGAGCTAGGACGACTGGAGTACAGGTGGTGACTCAGCTGCCCAGGGACAGTTCCTTAGGGGCTGAATGGAAACCTGACTGAAAAGAAGAGCCAGACCCTGAAAGAGCTCTGGGAGCAGGATGCCTGCAAGCCAGGGAGGGCCGGGGTGTTCCCTTGCAATAGTGAGTCGGCCAATAGTCACCAGAAGAGCCTCATGATGAAGGGAGTGTGCCGGGACACAGACCTCACAGCAGGTATCATCACACAGTTAGATTCCTTAGTTTTTAAATTTACATACACTGTTATAAAATGACATCACCCATTTTAAGGTAAAAATTTAACTTCGTGTGCACACATCATTATGACCAAAGAATGTTTTGGGTGCTTTTATAGAAAGATGCTAAAAATGGATTGTTAAGTGAGAAAAGTTATTAAGTAACGTGTACAAATAGATTGTATGAATAGATTGTATGAACAGATGGGTACGAATAGATGTTTAGACCTGTGCATTTACGATAAAACACTTGTCATAGGTGAAATAAACAACAAAACATCAAACTAAAATTATAGGTGGGATAAACAACAAAACATCAAACTAAAATTATGCTTATCTCCATAACTGGGGGCTGTACCAATAAATGAATTGTATCTTTTGTATATTTTGCATTTTCTAAAATTTAACGCCTAAGGCACAGAACTTTCTTAAAGATGACAAGTAGCACGTAAGTTATTCTATATTGTATGTAAATTATATACATATTTGCTTTTTCCTTTCTAGGTATTGGGTATGTATATTTGTTTGCATGCATATTATAATCTTAAGTTCTCAGACTGTGCATGTCTTTATTTTATTTGATCTTCTCCTTTCTGTGATGTAAAAATGTATTAATTTTAGGATAAAGTTTATATATTTTTACTGAAAAAACTTTACAACGTGTTGTACAAGGTGCTTGTATGAAGAAAGTAGCATGTGTGCATATTTATAACACATATTAGGAATTGTACAATTTTTCTGTAAATGGTCAAGTGGTAATTATTCTTGAGTTGTGTGGGCCAAGTGATCTTTTGTGCCACTACTTAGCTCTGCTACAGTGACACAGTGACATGCATAGATTGTTGTGCTACAACACACCTTGGTTAACACAATTTTCATGTCATTAATATTACTTAAATATTTTTCAACCATTGAAAATGAAAACAACTATTCTTAGCTCACCAGCAAATGGACTGGTAAGCAGGACTTGGCACAGAAATCATAGCTTACCACTTTGTCTTTTCACTTTTTCCAACTTTTTGTAAACATTTGGTCTCTGCTGACCTTGGTGGGCAATACTGTGCCACTCCTCCGGCCAATCTGAAAATGAACTGTGGATTCTGTTTGCAACATGTCCACTGAGTTTCCTACAGGCATTAAATGGAAATGGCCTTCTCAGTATCAAACCAGATTCGATTTCATCCTAAAGAAATATGGCTCTGACAGTGGACAGAGTCTCTAAATTTTCTAAGCAGTACCTAAGGGGCAGCTTTTAAAGTAGCATTAATGTCAATGGAACCTGCCCAGAACAATCAGTATGTTCTCCAGTGAGGAACTGTTGACTGCTGGTTGACTGAAAAGCCCAGCGCATTGGAGAGAAATGGGCTGCACAGGGGACTTTGGCTAAATTTGAAGGGAAAGGTGTGTGGCAGCGACACAGAGGGACACACAGAGAGATGGACAGTGCTCACATGGCTTCGTCGTGCAGCTCCACAAACTCCTCCTCTCTACAGAGGCAATGTCCAGTCACTGACATTTAGCACACGCCACATAAATATGTGTTACTTGGATTAACAAAATAAGTATATTCAGATTTACAATACAAAATATAGAAGAGAGATAGACCCAGATCTCCAGGAAAAATCTCTTTATGGCCAAAGAAGACAGTTTTAATTGAATGCTGAGGCCCCTAATATAGTTCCTTACTGCAGTAAAAATGCTTTATACGCCATGCATATTTCAAATTCACTACTAGTCTCATCCTAAAAAGAAGTTTTTCCAATAATAGTCATTCCTATGATTGCAGTAGTTTGCCCTTTTCCAATTCAACAAAATTCATGAGCATTACTTGGCACATGGGAGGATCAGGGAATAAAATTTCACTAGAAATGACTACTTTTGCTTTTGGAATTTTCCTGAAGTGATTTAGCAGCAAAATACCAATTTCTAGAGTAATTAGGAAATGAAATGTTTTCTAATTAAATTCAGTACATATTGGGTAGCTGAGATTACCTTATTTTTTGATTCAATCATCCACGAATGATTCAAATGTCTGTGCCCTCATGCTTGGTAATTTCTCTGAGATACAGATCTTTATCTCTGTAAGATAAACCTGGTGGAAAGGATTCTATTTCTTGAATAAGCATGCTCCTCATCAAGGTTAATATTGCTTTGTTCTTTTTTTAATTTTTCTACATTATGTGTATGTAAATTTCTTACAGCAATATTAATAATAATGTTAAATTATTACTTTCTTGTAAAGAATGATCTTCAAGTGAGTTAGAAACTTGTAATAAAAATTTTAAAATATGATTAACATGTAGAATGGGAACATATGTCAAAGTATGATATTTAATGAATAAAAAGTTTTGGAACCAAAGTAAGAAACTACCAAGGGGAAAAGAGAGATAGCTTTGGGGAGTATTACTTGTGAGTGTCAAGGATCTACTACTTAAAAGAGAATGTTAGGATGGATTGGTAAGTGCCAATTACATCCATTCATCTATAATAGATGGTGAAGATGATGATGATGATGGTGATGATAATGATGACAGCCCAATGAATGCTTCAGGGGTACTATTTAGCTATGCAAGGCAAAATTGTACAGAAGACATTCAGAGCCAATAGTAGAAATGAAGTTTGGAAATTCTCTAGCCCTACCATCACAATATGATTCTCAAATTTTGCTTGTTTGTTTTGTTTTTGTGAAATGTCAGATGTCTGTGTTCTTTTAATAATACGCACAACAATGTGTGTGTATAAAATATATACCATGCTAAGACAATGCGAGATTTAGCCAAGGTAAAGTTCTATTTCAATATCTGAAAAGCCTATAAATGACATTCACCACATTAACTGGGCTAAAAAAAAAATCTGATTATATTGATATAGGGGAATGAGACTCCCGACCTACTATGTCCAGTATGAGCTTGTGTTCTCTAAAATTGAAGAATGAATTTTAGGAACAACAGAGGTGAAGAGTAGCATATATTTATTGAGAGAAAGAAAGCTTCTGTTTGAAGAGAGACAGAAGGGGTCCAGAGCGGGTTGCCTAAGACTCTGTCTTTTCCAGGGACTTTTATAGAGTAAAACCATGGGTTCAAGGTAGGACATAACTATAGTTACCCAATAAGATCAATAGTTCAGGTAAAATTGATTACATTAGGAACAAATGGGGAAGCCAGTCATGTAGAAAGGGGGCATTCTTAGAGAGCAGCGACTCTTCCCTAGGGATTGGAATGGTGATTCCTGACTTCAAGGTGATTCAGACTTAATCCCTAAGGATTATACTTAACAGTGGTGTGGTTGCATTTGTTTTGCCTTCTGTTTTGAGATCTGGCCCACAGCAAGAGGTGTGTGTCCCCGCCAAGGTCATCAGACATCTGATCCTCTGTGCTGGCTTCCTCCAGGGCCCAGCCTTATCTGACTGCCTATAGTATTTCTAACTGGTTCAGCTGCCAGTATATCAACATAGAAATTTTTAAAATTTAACATCCACTTCTGGTAAAACTCTCAGGAAAATAGAAATAAACAGGAATTCACTCAGCCTAATAAAAAGCATCTAAAAATCCTATAGGTAACATTATATTTAATGACAAAAAGCTTAAAATTTTCTCCCTATGATTAGAAACATGTCAAGATGTCCAGTCTCACCAGCCTTCTGTAAAGTTCTGGCCATTCTGACCATTACAGTAAATCCAGAAAATGAAATAAAACAGATCCCGATCAGAAAGTGTCACAGGCAACTGAGCCAGTTAGAAATATTATAGGCGTCAGACGGGGCTGGGCCCTCGAGGAAGCTGGCACAGAGGACCAATGTCTGATGACCTTGGAGGAGACACACAAGGCTTGCTGTGGGCCACATCTCAAGGCAAATGCAAGTGCACCCATAAATACAATCCTTAGGGATTAAGTCTGGGTCACCTTATGCCCACTTTCCAAATTCCCATTTCCCCACCTTTGAGCCATCTAATCTCATGGTTTTACTCTATAAAAATCCCTGGAAAAGACAGAGTCAGCAGCAACCCGCTCTGGACCCCTTCTGTTTCTCTTCAGACAGAAGCTTTCTCTCAATAAATATATTCTACTCTTCACCTCTGTTGTTCCTAAAATTCATTCTTTGATTTTAGAGAACATGAACTCACAGACACAGTAGGTCAGGCATTTCATTCACCTAAATCAAAAGAGGTAAAATGATCCCATGCATGACAAGACTGCCTCCCTACAAAATATCGAAGAATCTACAAAAAAGAAAAATTTAATAAGAGAGTTTAGCAAAGTTACAAGATATAGAATGAACATTAAAAAACATTGTACTTCTCAGAAATAAATCGGGGGACAATAAAATTTAAAATATAATGCTGCTTGTAATCACTCCGGGAAAATATTTAAGTATACACTGAACAACACATAAGACTTGTGAGTAAAGTTGCAAAAACTGATAAAAGAAATTAAACACTATCTAAATCAGTGGAGAGACTCACCCTGTTGAAGGGTCAGAAAACTCGAGCAAAGATGTCATTGCTTCCCAGTTCATACACGAGTTTGATACAATTATATCAAACTCCTATAAGAATTTTATACATATGCATAAAATTATTTTAAAATTTCTATGTAAGGCAAAGAAGCAAAAACAAAGTTATCTTTAAAAATAACAAAAATTGGAAGGAATGAGTCTTCCTAATTCCAAAATTTACCATATAGATAAGATTATGTGATTTTGTCCCAGAGTAGAAACAGATCAACACAACTGAAAAACAAACAAACAAACAGACAGAGATTCACCCATGTGAATAAGCCTTATTTCTCCTCCTCCTCCTCCTCCTCCTATTCCTCCTCTTCCTCCTCCTTTTTTTGCATAGCCATTTAGTTTAAGAAGATTCATATATTCATCAAATTGTTCCAGGATTATAGGGCATCCATAGACAAAAAGTGCCTCAACCTAAGTTTTATACCTTATGTGAAAATTATTATTCCTTTTAGTATTGTAAAATGTCACCTCTACTCTGGGAAATAGTTTACAATTTCTTTGAAAAAGCACATAATAAAGTTGACTCAATATTTGCATTCCTGGATACTTAGCCCTTAAAAATAAAAATACATGTTTAAACAGATGCCTCTACACACACACATATAGACAATTAGTTTGTAATATCCCCAAACACAAAGCAATCCCAGTGTTCTTCAAAGGTGAATGGCTAAACAAAGTGAGACATACTCATATGCAAGGCTGTCAGCCAGATCCAAAAAACTGCTTCTTATAGAATCCCATTTAAAACCGTTCTTGAAATCATGCAGTTATGGAAATGAAAACAGATTGGTGGTTGCCAGAGGTTAAGGATGGAGGTGTGTGTGGGAGGAAAATTTGTGCAGCTGTGAAAAGGCAGCAGGAGTGATTTGTTAGTGACAGAAATGCTTTGCATCTGGGCTGTGCTCATGCCAATGGGCACCTTACGATACCTTACTGTGGTCTTACTTTTGGGAGGAAATTAGTAGAGGGTGCATCTACTCTCTCTGCGGTGGAGCAAACAACTGCATAATAATACTTAATTATATTAAAATAAAGTATTTAATTTTAATAAATACATACCTAAGAAATAAAGACATGAACAAGTAGAAAAATATGTAAGTCCTTAAAAATATGTTTGTTACTTGCTTAACATTTTTACATTTACTACTTTCTAGATCCTTTCTGTACTTCTCCAAGTTAAGATACAACATGGTCACCCCGTTAGGGAGATTTGCACGCTCTAACACAGGAGGTTTATGTAACTCCTTCAGGACAACTGTCCCAAAGTTGAGGAATTAACATGACTCAGAGGAATAATTATAACTTTGTCCATAATTCACTGATTTTTTCTTGTTAATTTTTTTCTATATACAATCTTTACAATGAACTATGTGTTTTTCTTACAGTTTTAAAACATATATTCAATATTTTCTTCAAATATTTAAGAAGTGCTTACATTTTTGTCTTTAAGACGATATTAATTGGAAAAAATACTATATATGACTTGGAAATACTGCAAAACAATCAAAATTGGAAACAATTCACAGTACTAAGTAATTCTCATAAAATAAATATTGTTTCATTTACAACTCAGAATGTTACCACTCTTGACAAAATAAAATACTATACAATGTTAATAAAAATGTATTTCCTAGTACAGTTATTAATTGAAAGTCAGTGTACATATTTATTCATAAAGACACATATGCACAAATTAGAAAATTTAAATGATTCTATACCAGATGCTTGAGAACTGGCCAAGGAATGTGTTTGGATTGCTTCATACTTTTCTAATTTTTCAAGTTTATTCTCTTTAATAATAAATATGCATTATTATTGAATAGTGAGGGGAAAATTACTTCTAATATTACAAAGGTATAGAGAACATAAAATCCCAAACAACCAAAACCAACATGAGTTCAATTTTCTTTTCACCAAGTATCCATTGGTATTTCATGATGTATGACCATCACTCATTTTAGGCCCCAGAGAAAAATGAAATGGATTTCCTCTTGAACTTTACACAACAGGGTTGAACAGATAAAACCGCAAGTGCTTTAAAATCACATATGTTTGTGGTGGAACAGAGGATTAGAATCCCCCTGAATCTCTCTGCTCCAACTTTCTCAACAAAGGACTCAACTTTCCTATTTCTGAAAAGATGCTCCTTTTTGACAAGCAAATTCATTTCAACAATATCATTAGCACAACAATGCTTTTGATGAGCAGTTTTCGGTTGATGAATGTTCTAGGTTTTTACATTGATATTGCTTTCATTTTCTCCTAAAACTGCTACACAGGAGAGTAGCAGAGTGTACCAATCAGCCTCTCCTGCTGATAATCAGGATATGTTTTTGTGTGATTGAAGAATCTTAAAACTGTGGGCTAGCAGTTTGTTTCCTAAGGAAAATCTTCAGAACGAACTATAGTCCTAATTGCTTAAAACCTACTTTCTTTTTTGATTATGGTACATCAAACTTTCTCCAGGCCCTTTGATTTGGCCCTTCCTCTCTTCCACTTGTAAACATGAGTAT
Organism: Hydrochoerus hydrochaeris; assembly: GCA_004027455.1. NCBI lineage: Eukaryota > Metazoa > Chordata > Mammalia > Rodentia > Hydrochaeridae > Hydrochoerus > Hydrochoerus hydrochaeris. The sequence goes on along the minus strand of PVLA01000130.1, from coordinate 359,475 downwards.
GGGTCTGCTTCAAACTCAAAATTTCAAAACATCAAAAAAACAAAAAAAAGATACACTCTATTCATCTCTATCGTGTGACACTCCTAAGGGTCAGAAAAATACCACCACGCAAATAAAATGTAAATCCAATGAAACCTTCTGAACTGGAAAATAGAGTGTGGGTTAGAGTTTACTTAACATTTCACTTTAGGGAAATCCCAAAGCAGAGCCATATATGGAGCTTTTCCTGGGTCACCTTTCGGTTTTACTGAGAGCAATCCTAGGTTTTCGTGAAGAATTTTTATTAGCGTTGTCATTTGGACATAATTCTCTATACTTCTTATCCGACTGAAAACACATGATAGACTCCATGGCAGTTTGAGACACAAGACACACAGGCTAAACACCTAGAGCCAAATGAGTGAATTCTTTCATCACCCTGAGACCCTGCCCTAGAGACATCCTCCAACACAACCTGTTACTTAAATGCTGACGATAAGTTTAGGGGAAAAAAATTCTTAAAATCACAATATTCTAAAGCAAATCCTGAATCCTTCCAAAGCTAGCACCAGCTCTATACTGACACAACTTTCTTATATCTTGTTTGTCAATCACCTGGTTTTATAAATAAAGCTTTATCTCAACACAAACTCTTTTGTTTCTATATTTCTTATGGCAGCTTCCAAGCTTCCACGGTAGAGTTAAATAGCAGAGACCATCTGGACCAGAAGTCCATAAATATTTGCAAAATTTGTTAATCCCTTCCCTAAGCGCAAGCCAAACTTGTGTTTAGGACATCTGGGCTCAGTCCTGAGAAATCTTGCCTTTTGAAACACCATTTTCCCTGGTTTTTTTTTTGCAGGGCTAATTTCTTCTTATCCTTCAAATGTGGCTTTAATGGTCCAGTTTTCCTAAAGCAGGTCTTACCTTCCATTTGCTTCAAAGCAATGATCACCATTCACATTTTGATACTGATTGCCTTTCTCCTCCACAACAATATTCTATCTGTAATTTTATCTCCATCCCAGGAGCACACTGCATGGAAGCTGCTTATCAAACACACATTGTTGACTCAAGTGAATCTAGAAAGGTAAGCATAATCCAATTGCTCAGTAAAGTTGAGGTAGAAGTTCCGGATCCCAGTGGCTCTCCAGTGAATATGTATTGAACTAAGGAGGAGAGTAAAAGGGAAATATGCTCCAAAACAAGATATGGTAGTTGTGTTTCTACCTGCTATGCTGTCTCAGAATTCATATTAGTGAAAATCTAAAGTTTTAAATAAAAGATTTAAAGTTTCTTTGTTTCTTGCTGTTTGACACTTCAAAAAAATCAAGAAGATTTTATAGGCTGATTTTTCTTGCTCTTAGCTATCTTGTTTTGGAATAGCATGTTGATTTTCCCGTAGCATGTCAGGAAATTTTAATGGGTTAACCTTCTCCATTCTCTGGTCATGGATGCATACATCCTGTCTAATGATCAAATGGTTGTTGTCTCTTGAGTATAGTAAGTCCTTCATGAACGTAACACACAAAACAAGCTAGCATAGACTTAATTCTAGGACTTCAGAGGAAACAAAGAGAGCTCACTTCCTCCTGTCCCCTGTAAACTACAAGATAATAATCTATAGCTAACAGGGAGCCACCAAGTGGAGAGAACTGATCTTTGCAGGAGGCCAAAAGCCAGGCAAAATGGAGAGATTCCAAGAGAAACAACAGTCTTAAAACTTTCTGGAACAAGCCGTTCCTGAAACATGGGCCATCCTGGACCTTCAAGTCATATTGTTTATTAAATTCCTTCTTTGCATCAATCTTCATATAGTTTTTGACTTTCAGCTGAGTATCTTGGACAACACACTGAAATTGTCTCTCCTTTCATGTGTGGAATTCTTTTTTTAATGCTTTTTGTTTGCTATGTGGGGGGTGATTTGACCCCCACTCTCCTCTCCACAACACTTTTCAATCTCTAATATCTGCTTATTTGCTTCAACCAATGGAAGATATAAACCTGGCATGGAAATGGTTATCTCCTTGCTCTAAGGATCCAGATGTCATCAACAGTAATTATTTTTTGTGTAAATTATTAAAAATAATTGAGTTGCTAGGAAAAAACTTATTATCACTGTGTCACCAATCTTCTACCAAAATGAGATGGTCTGGCCCCATTAGCTCTAAGCTGAGATTAAAAAGTAGCCCAAGGTGTTTATCTTTCTAACTTTAAAAAGACACAGTGGGGAAAAATCAAATCATACTGTGATTATTGAACATTTCAGGCGCTGCAAACCACAGGCTTGCTGTGTTTTGAATGTTCTACATAGGAAACTTATCAACACTTAACTAGTAGAAGTAGAGATTGACATACAATTAAATTTAGACTGCATGGTCATGATACAGAGAAGCTTAAGTCCCAGAGTTTTCTTGGTAGTTTATGGTTTTCATACTTTACATAGTTTCCCTTTCCTCACAATTTCCTGAATTGAGTAGTACAATTCCCCTCACAGAGATACTCAAATGGAGACAAATCAGTATCAGATGGCTGGCAGAAGATCCCATAGGTATTTGCCAGAGGAGATTAGAGCAGTAGTCCCTAATTGGTTTTTTGTACTATTTAAACATCATTTTAAGATTGAAAGTTATCTTAAGATTATTGAAAATTTGATACAATCTGCACATATTCTGCTCAGACAATACATGTCCACATAAATAGAACTGGAACACAAAATCTTAAAAAAAGCAGATCATTGAAGCCTATTAATGTTTTTGAAGCCTTTAGATCATAATTAAAAATTATTGGTCATAAATAAATCAAAGCTATTATCTTCCTTTCTTAAGGCCTCTTTAAGGCAGGTGATGGCCTTTGTTTATTAACCTGACTTTATTTATTTATTCATTTATTTTCTTTTTGGTGTTGAAGCCCAAACCAAAGCCTTACACTTGCTAGACTAGTGTTCTACCACTGAACTAAATTCCCAGCTCCCTGACTTTACTTTTTCATTAAGATAAAATCTGCACATTAGTTTTTTTGCTAACTATATGTATTTTCACCCATAAACTACGCAAATCATGTGTCATTCTTTTTAAAATAACGTAACTACAATTGTTCGTTGACCCCATTTATGGAGTCATGGTTTATCTTCGGGCTCTCGGTGATTTAAAATTTCCATTGTATGGATAAGGATGGAAGAAAAGAAGGATGTCTTCATTTGTTAACAGCAATTAAATGTTACCACTATTTACATTTCTTTTAACACCACCCAATATTTTAACTTCTGTTTAACTTTTGATAGTTTTCTTAAAGCTATTTCTGAGACAATGGTGGATTTCTCATGCACAGTTACAAAATATCTCACTAGCTCTCTTCCCTTTAATGAATTTTCCATCATCTGCCTCTGTTTCCAGAGCCCACAGAGCAGCTAAAACCTTCTCGCTGGGCTCTGTACAATTTCAGTGGTACCACAGTTATGGAAATGCTGAATTCTGCACCAGGCTCACTGAGACAGGGCTGGGTGATGCTCCATCTCCTTGGAGGAAGTCAGCCTGCTTTGCTCACTTGTGGTTACATTTTGTTACATAGGTATTTAAAGTACTAACCCAACAGGACACAGAGCATTTACAACTTTTTAACCCAGTATAGTTCCCCCAAGTACCAGAGCTAGGTCCATGGTAAGGAAGAACAATGACTCATGCCATCTTTATCTGTCAACAAGACTGTACTTGCAAAGTTTAGCTGGATCTTTGGAGACAAAATATTTCATTTTCCATTCTTCTCTGTCTCCTTGACTTGCATGGCTGTGACTTGTAACTTTCCCACTAAAGAACAGAATATGTATTCTTCTCCTTAACTCTGAGGGAATTCCGTCTTGTACAGGACAGGATGTAGAAGTAACTATATGCCAATTCAGAGCCTAGCTTCTTCTATAGGTCTTGAACACTTTTGTTTTTGGGTAGGACCCTGGGACAATCACATAACATGTACAGCGTAGCCTGCTAGGAACGACAGACCAAGTAGAACTGAGCTAGCACTGCAGATTCATCATAATCACGACTCTCAACCTGTGAAAGTTCTAGGCAGAACTGAGCAGAGCCAGAACCACAGTTAACTGTAGGATAAAAGTGAACCTCCCCTGAGCAACCATGGGCAGCATTTCGGAGCTAGATGTTTGCTTTAGGCAGAGTTTGGGGGAGGTTTGCTATCCAGCAGTCGCTAATTGATTTATCTTTCTTTTTGTTAGAATGGTTTCCTATTAGTAAAGTTTAATGGTCTAGATAATACAGATATGTTGCACATTATATGTACTTTAATGTTAGAAGTTCTAAGCTACCAAACCAATGTGATTTTTTTATAATAAACTTTCTTTGTATGTGAAATAAAAATAAAAGTGAATATGTAAAAGAAAGTTGAAATAAAATATATAAACATATGGATAAAAAAAAAGAATGGTTTTTCCCTTACAAGGTCTCCATTTGTTGATGCAAACAAATACCATTCAGTAAGACTAACTAACTGGTTTGACAGAACAACTTGGATAGTTTTGAATCTCATTAACTTGATTTACATTGTGCCTATTTGATTATACATGAATTCTAAGGTATGTATTTATGTGTATTTATGTGTGTGTGCCTTAGAGTTTCTCCAAGCTTCTGGTAATTATTTTACTCATATAATCCTTTATAATTACTGTAAAAATAGTACATGCTAAATTATTTTACTAATCACATTTCTGTTTTTCCTTAAATTTGAGTTTTCACATGATGCCAGTTTTATTACTGAAAAATATTTTCATTCGGACTGGTTCTATCTAGTTGCCTAAAGTTGCTACACCTTTTATTTTTAAACTATCACTTTTATTTGTAATATAAAACAACTACCATGTCTTTGTGGAGAGTAAATGAATAAAAGCACCATTTGATTATCAAGTGTCAGTAGTTAGATTAAGAAGCAATATTTGTTGAGCATTAGTATCTATGTAGTAGATACTATGCTGCATGTATTATATTCATTTTTGCATTTAAATTTCATAAACATTAATTTTAGCAGGTTTTAATATTTCCTAATAAGAAAAAAGTAAATGGCAGATTATGATCCAAGTGTGCTTCATGGATGATAGATAGCTGTTTAACAATGGCTCATGGACTGACTCGGTGAGAGACTGGAGTAACCCCTACAGATTTTGTATTCAGAAAGAGCCTTGGGTAAGTTTGAGATGTGAATAGAGTAACAGGTGGAGTTTTCCAGGCTCATGGCTCTGCAGACCATTGGAATTACTAGTAGAAGGTATATCTTGATGCAGGGTAAACTTGTTTATTCTTCAGTATTATTAGAGTATTTAACAAAATCAAATTTTCAGTAGTTCACTAAAGCAAGCATTTACCTCCCTCACTTATGCTCCTTCAAGTCTGAAGAGGCTGGTTCTTTTGCCTGGGCCAGACTGGGCTGGGCTCTAGGCTATAGGTCAGCATGAGGTGCACTCCGTGTGTCTTCACTGTCCAAGGCCCAGCAGCTACACATGGCACCTTTATTTCATGACAGATCATGGTAACACCAAAGGGGAAGTCAAACTGTGTAGACACATTTGAATATTGATTCAATACCATTAATTTGAAATTTCAGAATCAGAGCCAGTTTCTTCACCAAACACAATGTGAAGTCATAGAAATATACCTCATTGGTCCCAATGTTTTGGCAAAGACAGAGGAATGTAATTCTATAACAGGAAACAATTAGAATCATAACAAAGCCCGCCACAGGAGGCCGAGGAGACATTTTTAAAGATTCCATGCCTCTCCAACAATTTATCTAAATTTAACTGGACGGAAATGCCTTCTGCATCGGCCGAGATGATCCTATGGCTTTGTTCTTGGCTCTGTTAATATGGTGTATCTCATTTATTGATTTCTGTACATTGAACCATCCCTGCATTTCTGGAATGAATCCTACTTGCTCACGGTGTAAAATCTTCTTAATGATTTGTTGAATTCCACTTGATAGTATCATATTGAAAATTTTTGCATCTGTGTTCATTAGGGAGACAGGCCTATAGTTCTCTCTCTTGGCTGGATCATTTTCTGATTTTGGTATCTGGGTAATGATTGCTTCTAGGAATAAATTTGGGAGAATTGCTTCCATTTCAGTTTCATTAAATAGTTTTGAGAAGTAGTGGTGTTAAGTCTTCTCTAAATTTCTTGTGAATTCAGCAGTGAATCTGTCTGGGCTTTTCTTTGTTGGTAGGTTTTTAATTACATCTTCAATTTCATTGACTAATGTTGATTTATTTAGAATTTTTATATCTTCTTGATTCAACTTTGGTGATTCATATATATCTAGAAATTTGATCATTTCTTCTGCACTTTCCATCTTTTTAAAATACAAGATCTTGAAGTAGGTAAAGATGATCTTCAGGATTTCTGTAGAATATGTTGTGATTTCACCTTTTTCGTTTTTTTTTTTTTTTTTTTAAGAAGTAAAATACCACAGAACAAGATGGAACAAAGCCAATTGAGACAGTGTGGTGAACTTTACAGCAGATTACCAGGATAACACTAATAGGTCCCATAGTATATCTCGTTTTCTTCACAATAGTATAGCCAATCAGGTATAGCCAAATCAAAGGGAAATACAGAACATTATAGAATTTATCAAAACAGAATATTGAATAGAGCAATGCCATTAATCAGAACAAAGCAAAACAGTGATAAAAATATTTACCTTCAAAGAGATGGTTAAAGGAAAATCCCCCTTATGTGCTATATTGCATATAGTCAATCTTGCAAGAGATGCTCAGATCTCTGGCTCCCACTTGCTAACCGGTGTGTGTGTGTGTGTGTATGTTTGAATCTCAGCCCGCGTGCTGGTAGGCTCACAGCCACTTACCAGGGCAGTGAGCTGGCTGCTTGGTTTCCCAGCGCCCTAAGTTCCAACGTGACATGAATCTCAGGAGACACTGATGGTTCTCGCCCTGGGGTGGCTGTGGCTTGCTGGGCTACAGCCATTTACCAGGGCGGCAAGCTGGTTGCTTGGTTTCCCAGTGCCCTAAGTTCCAACATGGTGTCACCCTTTTCATTTCTAATTGAATGGATTTGAGTCTTTACTTTTTAAAATAAAATTGGCTAAGGATTTGTTGATTTTATTTAATCTTTAAAAAAAATCAACTTTTCAAGTCATTGATTGTGTCATTTTCTTAGTCTCCATTGTATTGATTTCTGATCTGATCTTAATAATTTCCTCCCTTTTATGAGCTTTGCTCTTCTTTTTCTAGAAGCTTGAGGCTCAACATTATTTATTTGAACTTGCTGTTTTTCCTGATGTGGCTATTCATTGCTATAAATTTCTTTCATCGGACTGCCTTCATTTTGTCCCATAAATTCTGGTATGTTCTATTGGCATCATTTAACTATAGAAATTGTCTCATTTCTTTCCTGTCTGTGGCCCATTCATTGTTCAGGAGGGTAATATTTAATCTCCATGCATTTATGAAGTTCTTGCAGTTTCTTTTGCCATTGATTTCTAATTTCATTACATTATGGTCTGATAATACACATGGGATAATTTCAATTCCTTTGCATTACTTAAGCATGTTCTGTGAGGTAGTGTATGGTCTCTTTGGAGAATGCCCTGTGTGAAGCCAAGAAGAATGTGTATTCTGAGGATGTGAATTAGAACACTCTGTAGACATCTACTAAATCCATTTGTTCAAAAGTTTGGTTCAGTTCTAGTGTTTGTCAATTTTTCATCTAGTTCACCTGTCTATTTGTGACAGTGGGGTGTTGAGGCTTCCCCATTACAATCATTTTAGTGCTTGTTTGAGTTTTCATTTCTGTTAATATTTGTTTTATGTAGTTGAATGCACTGGTATTTGTTGCCTATATTTTTATGATTGTTATGTCTTCCTAACAGAATGGATCAAGAAACAAGATCCTCTTATTCTGAATTTCTGGATTTTTTTCTATTATATGCCTTACTATACTTTTTTGTTTTTGTTGTTTTTTATCATGGCTAATTGGTATTCTATATGCCTCACTGATCTGCATGTCAAATTATTTTCCCCTGCCAGGAAAGTTTGCTGCCATGACATCTATAAACAGATTTTTTAAATGTCATTTGTGCTGTCTCCTGCTTTTTCATTGACTCTGATCAATCTTATTTTATTTTTTGTTGCACTGTCTAGTAGCCGCTGAATTGATTTCTCATGGTATCTTGCTTCTTTTTGATGATTGCTAACTGCAATCTTATGTTTTCTAACTGTCCTTGTATTGGCTCATTTTGCTACATAAACATTCAATGGAATTTTTAATCTTCTGCATATTTGTTTGAATCTGTCTCATGGTTTCAATTTCTTTCCTATGTTGAACAGTCATAGTTTCCATCATTTTCCTAAGTTCTTCTGTTTTTATCTGTATCTTATCTAGAGTCATTAAGCTTTTCTTTCACTATGGTTACCTCTCTGTAATTATCTGAGAAGTTATTTCTGATTTGATTTTTTTTCTGGACTCTTTTTCATCTGTTTAGCTACTTCTGCTGTTACTACCTTAGAGAATCCAGATAGGTACCTTTTGGACTGTCTTACCTCACTGATTCTTGGATTTCCCTTTGGTGAGCTGGACATCTGGGGTTGCATCTTGTTTAAGTGTCTTCTGATTTTGTATTTTCTTTTAGTTTAATTCCTGGGTTGATTCTCATAAATTGCCTATAACAAGTAGCTTTACTGCTAGCATTTAAAACCTTTAGGAAATGATTACTTCTCAGAGGTGTCTCCCAGGTGTAGCTGGCCTTTTAATTTTGAATCTGTTGCATATCTCTTCACTTTATTGGGGATGAGAAGCTGCTGCATGCTTGGCCTAGGTCCTAATACTTTGACACTAGCCTATAGCACTTTTTATGATCCTTAGGCAATCTTGGGTTTCGCACATCAGAAAGAACAACTGCTTAGAATGATTATGTCACTTTGGTTAAAAGAGTACAATCAGAAATAATAATAGCATCAAACAGAGCCAGAAAATGACAAACTGAAGTAGCTATTAATTTGCCACCTTTACATGTATGAACTAGATTTGTGATTATATAGTAAAATCTCAAATGAACCCAAAATTTGTATGCAGTACATAAGCCCTCACTTGGGCAGTTTCATCCTCAGAGATGAAAATTTAAAGGGGACTATGGGAGGAAATCGAGAAATAAAAGAAAAGAAAGAGATTAGAAACAAGACTGGAGGAAAAAGGAGGAACATGCAAATTTTGGGAAACTGGTTCAGTAGACAGGAGTGAAAGACAGAAAAATGAAATAAAAAGAACAGAACAACAACAATAAAAAATCAGAAACTATGTTCACAGTCATATAAAAACAATAACAAATAAAGAAGAAAATAATGAAACCAAAAAAGAGAGAGAAAAAGAAAATAAAGAATAAAACATGTCCAGTTAAAGATGTGTCTCTGCTGCCCCTGGTAGACAGTATGGGCAGACAGAGCCCAGATCTGTGTTTATCAGTTCTAGCAAGCCAGCAGCAGGGCTACAGTGGGTGGAGGATGGTGGCAGTGAGCCTGCACCCCTCTTCCCACTGAAATTCAGGTTGGCATAGGCTATGAGGCTGGATTCAGACCTACCCTGCTGGTGCAGGCCCTGCACCCACTGTGGGCTTGTACTCAGCTGGGAGCCACCAGGTGGAGCTAGCAGTGTAAGTCCCCAGCTCGGTATCAGCCGGCCTCTGTCCAAGATGGTCCCCAGCCAATCACACCCCTCTTGCAGAGGCTGTAAGTGGGACAATGCAGCAGCCACCACAATCCTCTGTATCCACTGCAGTTTGCTGCATGCAGTTTTCTGTGCCACTTGTGTGCTTCTGCACGGGTGACTTGGGGTCACCGGTAGTTAAGGTACTCAAGTTGACCCTCCCATGCAGTGTATCCAGGCTCAGGCAGAAAGTGCCTTGTGGCTCTTCCTTCTCCTTTGATGAAGTTGCTCTCTTTGCTCTCCCTGTGGGCTTCACTTCACATTTCAGATCCTCCCTGGGTCCTAGGGATGCACTTTCCTGCTTCCTCATGCTGCTGTGTTCTAGTGTTTGGACACCAAATCTCGGGGAGACTCTTTCTCTGCTGCTCACAACTCTGCCACAATCACAGATGTCTGTTTGGAAAAGTCTCGAAGAGTGTTATGATCTAAAATATCCCCCTCAAGTCTAATATTTCAATGTAGGAGGCAGATCACTAGGCTTGTGACGTGAAGGGGTGTACTCTTGTCCCTGGCTCCCCCTTTCTCTGTCTGCTTCATGACTGTCACTGTGTGAGCAGGCCCATCCATCATGAGGCTTCTGGCGTAGGGCTGCTTGACCATGGATTGAACTCACAGCAACTGTGAGCCAGAGTAAACCTGGCTTCTTTTAAATTGTGAGTGCAGGTGTTTTGTTCCAGTGATGGGAAGGCTAAATAATAAAAAGGGCTATTTGCTTGTCCTGAATTCTCCAGAGCTCAATACATTATTACTTCTTAGAAAACTACTGACAAATACCATAACTTCCAGTGGACTATAAAATGACTTATATAATCAGGAATAAATCTAGAATCAAGACAGACAAAATACTTTTAAGAAATTCTACCTGTATTATCAACTATCTACATTGAGACACTATTATGATACAGTACTTGAAAGACTGTCTTTTTGAGTCAGAATGACTTTTTAGAAATGACTCATCATTTCCTAGTTGTGCTAGGTCTGGCAGGTATATAACCCTCGATGTGTGCCTTGTTCTCCAAAATGGAAAAAAAATTATATTATCTGCAGATAGTAGCATTGCAAAGACACCCACCTTTTAATGTCTGGAAATCATGAGTATGTTATGCTGTAGAGCAAAATGTGCTTGATTACCCTTAGGAATCAATAGCTTTAAATTAGTGAGATTTTCCTGAGTTATCTGGGAGAATCCAGTCATCAGGCCCTAAAAACAGAGAATTTACTGAAAATAGAGACAGGTGCCAAGCAGGAAAATCATGTGAGGCTCTGTTGCTAGTTCAGAGATGTTAAGAAGACTATAGTAGATGCAGGGGCTCAGAAGATTCCAGTCATGAAAGGAGTTCGATGCCAGCAAGAAGGGAACCAGGGACATCACTGCTATAGCTACAAAGTGCCAGGGCTATAAACATCCTAAATGCACATGGAATTAGTTTTTCTCTTTTCCCTAGATTGACCAGTGAGAAGCAGCATATTTCAAAGTCCTTAACCTAGCGACTCCTGGACAGAACAGGAAGAAGAGAGAAATGCCGTTCAGACCAAGGTGTGTGGCCCTTTGTAGGAGCAGCCGTGGAACCCTGACACACCACTTCCTACTACGGTGGCGGATAAAGCAATGCGGTAGACTCAGGGCTTCTTCCATCCCAAGTTAATTGTTTTATTGATACAGATAAAACTTCCACTCATTTCTACCATGCTAACACATCCAACTGGAAGGACAATTCTTCAAACTTTCCTGGCATAAAAATATCATTAGTAGAAGTTTGTTGGGTCCTAGGTAATTAGCGATGATACCTAACAAGCAGGGCCCTTTGTGTTTGGGTGCACAAAGCCTTCTGCTGCCTGGCTACCACAGAAAACAAGTTGTTACAAATCCAACCACCATCACTTCTCATTAAATTTTCCTGGTTACTGGCCATCAGTAAAAGTCTTTTTCTGCCTTGAAATGCAAATGTTAACGTTGTTCACCACCCATCCAGACAAGATAGAAATGTGCTTATGGAATTTAGAAGAGTGGGCAGCTTTGTTTTCTGTACCTTCCCTCCCATATCTCTTTCTCCTCTTGCATGATTCTTTCATTTTCTTTACTTTTTCTTTATTTTTTTTTTTGGCCCCAGATATCTTTTATGCCATAAAGTTTTTCCAGATAATGATATATGAAAGCTTGAAAAGATGCATTTGGAAAGTCTAGAGGCAGAGTAATTTGATCACAAAGAAAAAACATCAGCAACACTGAGTCCGTGAAGGCATGCTTGAGAGCCAAGGATACTTGCAAACTGGGTTATTCTTGGCTTTCAACAAACAGGTGCGTGTCTTTTAAATGATGCAGTAAGCACCACTTCCCTCTCAAGCAGATGGGTAATTATGGGGGAAAAAAAACAAGCTGCTGATGTGCTATCCATCTCGATCCAACATTATGCAACCATGATAAAGGAACCCTCACCACAATGTACTTTCTACTAGAAGAAAAACATTCATTATTGTGAAGTGGGTATCAGAGCAATTGTGCCAGCCCAAACCACTCTGTGTTGAAATGTGCAGTGTGTTTAGCAAACAAGGAATTCAGAAACTGTTTGCTTCTCCTAGTGGGATTTCAGCAAATCCTCCTTTTCCTCATTTAGCAAATTATAATTGTGTTGAAACTTCTACAGGACCCAGAGGAGTTACTGAGTCATAGGAACCAAACCCACAGCAGCAACAAAATCATAGTGGCGAAGGTCTACTAAGGGCTTTCATTTTCAATCATGCCTCTGTGCATTTCCACAGTTTGGGTTCTGGACAAACAATTACCATGGCAACCATTATCTCCAGCCATTTGTATTCTTTGCTCATTTTTGTTCTACTTTTGCTTTACATTAGTATTTTCGTGTTCAATTTATTTTTTTTTCCAGTCAGTTGTACTGCCACATAGGCAGCCATGCTTACCATTCTTTATCATCACATTGATAGAATGCTTTTCATGCCCTGGCATTTGGCTTTTGTTAACTATGAATGAAAATCCGCCAGCTCATAGCTCTGCTTTTATTGCCAGGGTTTGCTTCAGAATGACTGAAGATGGGCTGTCTTGAATTACCATCTCCCATCTCTTTGTACTTGAGAGCTGGTGAACAGGGCTGGCCTGATGTGGACACTTTTAAGGATGAAATTGAAAGAATAAAGGGTACTGCCTAACTACATTCCAGTAGCCCTTCCTCTAATCAAAGCACCAGCCTCATGGATCATTGCTTTTCCTAGCCCTGTACCCATCTATCACTTTCATATATAAAAGTATAATGTGCTGAGATTTGTCCCTTGAAAGGCCTTTAATATCAGCTTTTCTGTACTTTCATGAAAAATAATTACAAATTCGTATAGTCCTTTACCTTACTCCAAAGTTGCAGTCATCTTTAGTACTATGATTAGAGCACAGAAGAATAAATGCGTGGCCCCTTTCCTGTCGGATAAACTATCTATCGTTCCTCTGCATGAATTCCTCCTGACAGACAGAAACGAGGGAGTCAGGTCTATTTGTTACTAAAAGGGCTGTGCCACAGACACATGGGGGTTTTCTGAGCTCCAGAATATTAAGCGCTATTGCTAGGTGCTAGCGCAAGGCTCTGTCCTCTACTGAATTTAACTGAAGCCTTGCTTTCCTCATTTTACATGGGAGGTAAAAGGCTATTTAGAAAACCATGGGCTCAGGAGTCAAGGTGAAGTGCTCACACTTGTCCCTAAGCATGGAAGTACGACTGTGGTTCTCTACAAGCTGTGGCATATCTCAGAGTCCCACGCAAACGGTGTTAGAACTCAGATGCTCACAATGCTTGTTGCACCCTGATCTCACAGGCATACCCATTTCTGGTTTAGCAGGTTGAGGTGGGGTGATGGAGAGTTACCTATCTAGAGATTGTTCAGGAGCTCCTGTGCGGCTGGTCAAGATTCCACATGTTCAGAAGCCCTGCACCATTCTACACCTGATTAAAATGATTCGTTCAGTTTGAATGTAAGATGGGTCCCACATTGTTTCTTAGTAAGAATCAGATATATTGAGTGAAGTAGGGAGGCTGCAGGCCCTCCCGCAGGAAGCTCATCTCCACAGAAGTAAGAAGACCTGATCAGGGGAACGCAGGGCACACATCACTTACAAAGCGACGGAAATCATGAGGGAGGTCTGGCATCTCTCAGGTTTATCTTTTGGCTCAGGCTGCAATGGCCCAACACCCGAGTCTTTGGGAAAGGAGGGTGATGCAAGGGAAGCCTGTCAATAGTTCACTGGGGCCCAAGACCCTGCTATTTGGTGTTATTTGGTGTCTTTCATCATCAGAGTGAGGCACAAGAGACAAAGAAGGTCACTCCAACCCCCACCCATACCACTCCGAGACGACACTGCAGTTTGAGAACTTTAAAGCCCATTAAATCAGCAGAACTTGGGTGCAATAGCAGCAGCTGCTATCGCAGAGGCAGGCAGTGCCCAGTAGGAGCCAGAAACAGCCAGCAGTGGCCAAGACAGCTGCTCCAGCGGATGCTCAGCAGATATGGTGGGAATACTGTCACTGCTGCACACAGGCAGGCAGGGTGGTCCAACAGACACGGGAATGCCTGCTGGCTACCCAGAGTCACACACACAACTCTGGGAAGAGACAGAGTTTATGAACATCTGTGAAAAATCACTGAGACACATTCACTGGCTCTTCATGTACTTTTATTCAGTCAACAAATAATTATTGAGTATCTTTTATGTTTTAGGTATGATGCCTTTGTGGAAGGAGGTCAGTATGGCCTTATTGTTATGAAACTTGTATGACAAATATTGACAAAATATTTCAAGTGTACACTCTACTTCTAAAACATTATTGCTTGTTCAAAGGCAAGAATAGATAAAGAATGAGATCTGTAGCAGGTAGCAAAAGAAATTCTGAGTAGGAATAGCAGGGGAGGAGAGGGAGATAATGCTTAGGCACAGAGTGAAGACCTTGCTCTTTGTTTGAGAGATGCATCCCCTGAAGTGGTGTCTGGAAAGTGGATGGACAGGATAGACACAGTCAGACCTTTGGAATGAAATACATGAGAACAGAGGTGGAATCAGTCAGTCTGTTGACATCAGAGAAGTCATTCTCAAGATCTCATTAAATATGGGCTAGCAGTTCACAAAGTGGGAGCCACACATTCAGCTCCAAGTTCATATCCAAACTGCAGAGTGTATCCCTCACCCAGGGGCTGCTTTCTCCACATAATCTCCCCGCGTGATCTCAGCCAAGAGTGGCATCTCCTGTGCTAGCGGACCAGCCACGATTACAAGCCTAATTGAGCTTGTCGTTCACCCTGGTCTGACACCAATGCGACCATCTTTTCCCATTTTTAGCTACATTAAAGGGATGTGTGGTCCTGGAGGAAAGTACAAAGGAGATTTCACGCTTGCTTGGGGTTTGTTGTTACTGTTATTGTTTTGCTTTCTTTTGGTTTTGGTACTAGGGATGGAACTCATGACCTAGCGTTTGCCAAGCAGGCACTTATGCTACTGAGCTGAATCCCCAGTCCTGTAGACATGCTTTTGAAAGGTTAATCCTACTGACTTTTGTTACTTCTTCCTTAGTTTTCAGAACACATTTTGGCGGCAGGAAATAACACACACATCCAAACAGATGTTGCTGAAAGCCTCTTCCAGAGTCCTCCATCTGAGCGCTCACCTCACGGCTCACCTGGACTCAGTTCCACTTATTTGACTGTCAAAGGCACAGCACCTGAGCTCAGCCCTTTCTCTGCCTGTGAATAGAAGTTACTGCTAGGTCTCCAATCCCAAAGCCTGGATTCTTCCTTCTTTCTCCCAATCCTGTGTGTCCAGTGATTTCACTCTGTCTCTTTCTTTCCATCTTCTTGCCGCAGAGTCAGGACACCCCCACAGTTCCCACGGTGCGGTCACCACTTCCTGTCACCTCCTTATCTAGGAGTTCTTTCCCAGTTCCTAAACTCAAGCAAAATTATACTTTCTGCGTATGACTCTGATCTTCTCTCTTTGAGTCTCTGTCTCTTTCTTTCTCCCTCTCTCTCCAGCCTTTTCCCATGCTTATTTTCTTTTGTTATCTTCTTTCTGGTCTTTAGAAACAAATCCAACTCCTCACACAAAGAATCTAGGATCTGAATAATGGATTAAAGTCTTCCTCTACTTCCAGATGAGAAAACAATTATTAAAGTAGAAATGTTCAAAAGTCATGATTACTTAACTATGAATTTAATAAATATTACAGGAAATTACTGTTACTTGGGTGAAATACTCAACTTGTTCTAGGAGTTGGGGGCAAGGAACTTAGTAGGTTTCCTTGAAGAATTAATCTTTAAGATGAGACATGGAGGTGCAGAGGTTAGTGGGGGGTGTCAGGGGTTTCAGGACTCCAGGATGCAGAGGAAGAGTGTCATCACATTCTATGTTGCTTTCTAGGTCAGTGCTGCTTTCTGAGTGTTGTAAAGTTCTGGTCCTCTCAGGAGAAAGGACATTCCTGGTAGAGCCTAGCACTGTTGAAAGTCTAAGGGGACTGAAAGCCCATGTGGGACACTAGCCTTGCTAACTGTCATTTATTGGTGTTCAGTATCCAAATTTCACACTCCAGAATCACCTGAGGAACGTCTTCTGCTACTATAGTGGTATGTACCCAAAGATCCATGGAATAATATTCCTCAGGCCTCGAGAATTAGCTAAGACTTCAGATTCAGAATTCTCAAAGCTTTCTAATAACTGCAGCTCATGGATTAAATTTAAGAAAATTTGAAAAGCAATTTTAAGAAACCTGCATAAATCCCTGTGTGTGTGTGTGTGTGTGTGTGTGTCTGTGTGTCTGTGTGAGAATTCTGTTTTCTAAGAGTGTGTATATTTGCTAACTTGTGTTTCGCTAAGTGTTTCTGTGTCCATATTCATTATGGATACAACCTTTTCACTTTCTTTTTCTGTACCTCCTTTGTCTGGTTCTTTTGAGGAGATACCTGGCTGAGGACAATATGACTTCCATTAGACCAATTCGAAGGCATTATTACACTTTTTAATTCCAACATTTTCATATGGTTCTTCTTTGTAACCACCGCTTTACTGCTAAAACTTCCTGTTTTTCATTTATCAAAGCATGTCCACAATTGATTAAGAATGCTTAAACGACAACTACTTTAAATCCTTGTCAGAGCATACTAACATCTCTGCCGTTCAGTATTGGCAGATAATGATTCTTCTTCCATACTACCTCCGACATTCTTGGTTCCTGATGTAGAAAATCATCTCATCTGTGCTTGAACATTTGGGGTATTTTATTACAAAGCTCTGATTGCTGCTCAGGCTTCTGTTTTATCCAGATCCCCCTGACAATGTGCCGGCAACAATTGTTCTGATGTTACCATGTCACCACCAGACTGGGTATAAGATTTGGTTTCCCTTCTGACCCTACTGACATCTGAGAGGGGTGAGTCCTCTTGTCCACTGGGAAGAAATGGGGGCTTCTGTTCTTTACATTGATGTGTCCCTGGTTGGCAGAGGAAGGAGCACCTCCTAATTCTTCCCCCTAAGGCCTCCCCTGATTCCCTGAATAGAGAGAGTACTGGCATCCTTCTGCCAAGCTGTGGTGAGGAGAAAGAACTTATTAATACTAAGTGAAAGCTCCACAGGACACCCTGGACATGGAGAGTAGAAAGGGTTCCTTTCTTTTCAGGATGACAGTTCTCATTTCCGACTTGAGCATCTCTGACTCCATTCTGGTTGGGACTTGAGGACCTTGTTAAACCCCAGAGTGCTGGAAATCTAGGCTCCCCATTCATGCCTCCCTCCTGCCCACTGATGTGAGGCCATAGATTTCTCTGTGGTGTCTGGCTGCAGTAGACTGAGTATTGTATAAGCATTTTCTGTCTTCTTAGACCAACTTTATCCAGGACTTTTGTGTTTTAAAAAAGTTTTATATGTTTGTCTGTTTTTCTTTTTGTGCTACTGGAGATAGAACCCAGGGGACATTACATTAAGCTACAGCCTCAGTCATTTAATTTCCTTTTCTGAGAAATGGTTACATTAAACTGCCCAGGCAGGTCTGGCACTAACAGTCCTCTTGTCTTAACCTCCCTCAGTGCTGTGGCCATGGGTATATACCATGTACCCAGCTTGTGTGCGTGCGTGTGTGTGGATGTGTGTGTGTGTGTGTGTGTGTGTGCACATTGGGCTTTCTGGGTTGTCAGCTTCTTTAGGTCTCCGTCTTGGAAATATGAGAGAAAAAGAAAAGTCCAGGGCACTGATGACTTTGTTGTCCACCCACCGACAAGGGTCCAGGGTCTATTAACTTGTATACATTTCTCTCCACTTTACTTAGTTTTAATATACAATGTCTAGCATTTTTATTTATGTCTAGAAAGAAATAGAGAAATAAAACATGTTTATTCCATCTTCCATGGAAGTAAAAGTTCCAGAAGACTTAATATAAACAAATGTTCATTTTCAGAGAAGGGAAAAAAAAAAGAAAAACACACATAATTGTAAAAAGAAAAATAGAAGAATTCTAATAATGAGCTTAAGTATGAAAAAATGTGCATCTTTTTGAACTCTTTTACTTTTTTCTGATGAAAAGCAAACACATTCTTTCTATGGTCTTTAAATTAAATCCATTTTAGTGATACTTGCACAAATGATTATTCTAAAAGGACTATGCGTTGGGTTTTATTTTATGATGCAACTTTTAAAAGAAACTTTCAGTGGTCCAAAGCCCACTGCCGCACACATGCCACAGGTTTGCCACCACTAGTCTATATTCTTGTAAAAAGATTTTTGTTTTTCCTGGTGTATATCAGAAGAGTGTCCAACAGAGTTACACACAGACATTTGGACCCAAGAGAGGGAGAGTCAAGATCACTTGAAGCAGATAAATCGTTGCTGGATTTCACTCAAATTTATTTGTTCATTGATTTTTTTGAAAGCTTTGCATTGTATTACAGTGTCTAGTTCTACTTCGTCCCTTAAATATATTTTGTGATCCAGTAGTAAAATCAGAAGTCACAGGCAATGGAGAATCGGAGACTGGGCTTCATCATGTGAACTGGAAAATGTCATGCAGTACATGGGCTTTTTGACCACATCCCTGACCTTATAAAAACAAGGGGTCTATCATAAATGGTAACTAATTGGTTGTAAACACTCCACTACACTGTGCATACATGTTTACATTCGTGCAGAAACTATGGATTTCCTGTCACAAACAGGGAAATCGTTTTTCTAAGTAGTTTATGCTCTTATTGACAGTTTAGGCCAAATATTCAAGATTTCTGTAAAGTATAAGATAGATAAACGAAGGCATTATGTGATGGATAGCTCAACTGTTATCAATCTAATTGTTGGCGTTTTTGTGATTTATTTTTGGAGTTTAACAAACTGGAGTTTTTTTTCTAAGTGTCACAGTTTTTAAAAGAAAATTATAGCTTTCCATTCCAAATATATCTCTTCTGATATCGACTTGTATTAATAGTATCCATTTAATTCTGGGGAGAGAAGTCATTCTAAACAAAAGAGAAAAGATCAATAGAGGCTTAGAAAATGTAACTTTTGCATTCTGAGCCAAGAAGCATTGTGCTGTCATCAGGCTTCAGTGGCACAGCTAACAATGATGCTAATGAGTTCAGCAGGTGACATTCAAGGACGGACATGCATCTATATGTTCACAGGTGAGCTTTGAGCAAGGAGCCAAAAAAAAATCTGCATTGAATCCGTTTTTGGGCAATTGATGCAAATTAAACTCAGCTTTGGGTCAATCCTGTAATCCGGTAATGAAGAGAGAAACGAAGGCTGTGACCCCATACAAATGGACTCAAGTTCCATCTCACAGAACAGCTCAGAGCCCCAACTCCTCAAATGTCAAGGAAAAGGCAGACAGAATGCTTCGTGGTATGTCTTTCAATTTATGAGCTGAAAATTCTAGTTCTTTTTATCTATTTTTTTTTATCACCATTGGCTTTTATATAACAAGGGGGACATTTGGTTAAAAAATTGTGTTACGTTCTAATTTTCCATTAGAAAGGTTTATAGTTTGTGTTATTCTTTGTACAAGTGAATTTAATAAGAAAAAGTTAAACAAAAAGATTTGCAGTGCTTCCTTAACGTTCTTCCAGCCTTGCTCCCACTTTGCCAATTGGCACTTCACTGTCTCTTTCCATTTTCCCCAGTTTTTGTCTGCTTCAAAATCCACAAAGAGCGACGCAGTGCAAAGAGCTTTTCATTGACCTAATCCAAGCTGTATTTTTAGCACATAAAACATTCCTAGCCAGTAGTGGTTGTATAGGTTTTAAGACTCTTTTGATGGCAGTGCACAATACGCTGACACTCGGACTGATGAAAAGCAGAAGCCGTTTGTGAGTCATAGGTCCAGAGAAGAGGAGGGAGCCAGGCAGGACCCATCAGGGCTAAGCACGTGGCCGCCGCAGGCTGCGGCTCCTCCAGCATTTCACCTGTGGAAATGAGGGCGGATTAGCTGGGGTTTGCAAGTTCCTTGTGGACTGGATAATATGAGTAATTTAAATGGCTCCTGGGCACCAGGACTGTCCCTAGCTACCGGGTGCCCAGTCCCAGAGCTATCAGGTCTGCTGCACAATGGCGCCAGAGTGTGAGAGCTCAAGAGAAGTTTATATAACCTGGACTCAATCAGTTCAAGGAAGAGAACAGACCAGCTGCTAGGCAGAGTCTCCAAACTAGGTCAAGATAGCACCTAAAAAACATTATGTGCTCGTCACCTGACAGTTCGCTTCTGTATGGTGGTTATAGGAAAGAATATCGCAGTGGAGGGGGGTTGTGGATACAGAGGTGCCAGTGTCAGGAATGCTTTTGTTTGTGAACAGTTTGCCAGAAGGATCTGGCAAAATTTTGTTTTTGCAGGTGAATTCTGCATTGTGTGATGGACACAACCATGATCATCTTACCCACACAGACGTGAACGTGGCCACCTTTTCCAGAATCACGGGATGAATTAAGTTTGTGACCTGAGGCAGCTCTGTATATCTTTGAGACACTTACTGCATTTTTTTTGAAATGTGCAGCACGTATACATACATCTTCAATTTGCCATGGTGTCGTGTCCCAATAAACGTGTTACACATTTTTAAAAATGTTGTGAAGTTAAAAATGTCTCTAGCCTGTGAGCATCATCATGCCTTAGCCATGGGCACCCATAGGGCTGTGGGGATGAATCGACAGGACTGATACAGCAGCTGGCTTTTTGTATCTCTGGAAGTGTTGAAGGCTTCGGCATTACCGCTAGGGAGTGTGGGTTGCTGGCCCTGGTGATCCATGATTGACCAGGAGCTCTGGCTGCTGCCACTGTCCACGGCATCACATAGCTTGGAAAGTTTCAAAATGCAAAATTCAAAGCATAGTTTCTGCTAAATTCATAGGACTCAGCACCATTATAAAGATGAAAACTTATGAGTTGTACCACTTGTCAGTCAGAGATCATCTGTCATTAGTGGTCTACACAACATTCTGCTTTTTGGTTTTTGGAGGAAATTTTATGCTTTTTTCCCACAATGGCTAAACCACCTCACCTTCCCACCACCAGTATATAAGGTTCCCCTTTCTCCACAGCTTTAACAATATTCACTATCTTTTGTCTTTGGGGATAGTAGCTATTCTAAACAAGTATGCAGTGATACTTCATGACAGTTTACTGAACTCACTGTGTAGCCCAGACTAGACTCAAACTTGCAGCAATCTTCCTGCTTCAGTCTGCTGAATGCTGGAATTACAGGTGTGCATCACCACTCCCAGCAGGCTGAAATAGATGAAGAAAATGTGATATATATATATATATATATATATATACACACACACACACATATATATATATTACTCCATCTTCAGGAAATACATCCCACCATTTGCAACAACAGAGCTTGACCATAGAAAATTTTATGCTAAGTAAAACAATCCATATCCAGAAAGAAAAGCATTATATAATGTCACTTATATATAGACTCTAGAAGAGTCAAACACATAGAAGCCAAGAATATAATGATGTGTTCCAGGAGCTGGGGATGGTTGGAAGGAGAAATATTTTGTCAAAGGCTACAAAGGCTCAGTTATGTAAGATGAGTAAGTTCTGGAAATCTAGTGTACAACAGCATACAGAAAATAGTATTATGTTCAATGTTTGAAATTTTCTAAGAGTTTATCCTAAGTGTTCAAGTCACTACATGAAGTGAGAACATGGTTTGAATGAGATCTCACATTACTATGGACATGTGTATCAAAACACCTTTAAAATATACCACATTTACTGATAAAAATATACTTTAGTAAAGGTGATCCTTTTCCCCCCAGAGAGGAGCCAGGGATTTAGCTCAGTGGCATAAGCACTGGCCTGGTAAGCATGAGGTCAAGTTCAATCTCCAGTGCAAAAAAAAGAAAAAAGAAAAGAAATACGAAAAAAAGTGCATTACATTTTCAGTTCTTCATATATATTTGCTGGATGAATCAATGTGAATTTGATTTACAGTACATTTTTGAAATTAAATTTTTTTTTCATCTTTTATATACTCAAGTCCTACACTATTAATAAGTATATAAATACAACTTCATAAATATGAATAAAAAGAAATTGAGTGCCTATTGTGCAATATACTTTTAGATTATTATTTCTCATGTTTGGATATTCTCACTCAGATCTATTCTTTCAAATATAATAATTTGGACAATTGGAGTAATTTTCCCAAGTGCCAAAAACTTTTTCTCGAAGGTTATTTTGAGTTTAAATCAATCTGTAAATTGATTAAAGAGAAGTATTTAATATCAAAAATGAGTCTTTAACTTCAAAAATAGGAAGTGTGTCAGTTTATACTTCCATTGGTGACCTGAGTAAGAACAGAAATGCATCCCATCTCACGACACTGCGGGCTGGGTGAGGGCCGCCGAATGACCATTTTGCTCCACATATTATTGGGCTGCAGAAAGCCCAGCACGCCTCTCAGGACCGACATCCAATGCTGAGTAACAACCCTGTTTTCCTTCACCTGATACTTCACTCGCCAGGGCCACTTTCCTGCATTTCTTTACCAAGAAGAGATCACATGATTTCCTGTAGTTTTCTTTTTTCTTTTTAACATGTTCCTAGTACGTAATGATCACGTTCCTGTAGGGAGTTGATGCAAGCACATAACACATCTTAATTCTTCTTCTAGCTCCTTCCTTCCCACTCTCTCTATCTCTTGGTTTCCTTCCAATATGCAAAAGACCCATCTTGCTATCTCCTATATCCATCATTTATTTGGCTTTGTATTTATATTTTGGATTTATATGTAAGAGAAGCCATGCAACATTTATTATGTGTCTGATTTATTACACTTACCATGACATGAGCCCAATTCTACTCCCTGGGAGGAGTCCTCCTTCCCATTCTTCTATGTCTCTCCTGCTCCTCTTCTCCTCCTTCTCCTTTCTTTTCTCCTCTCCCTCCACCCACTAAAGCTTGTGGCTCCATTTTCTAAACCACTTAAAAACTTTGTGGCATTTATTTTGAGGACCTTGGTAAGGTCCACTTAAGGCCCTACACTGCAGTCATTTTTGGAGATAGACTTCTATGCTTCAGGTGCATTGAGCTTCTACAGGATAAATTTCTTGAGATTTTCAAAAACACTTGCCCACCAAAGAGGGTTAACTACATACCGTTGAAATCTTCCTCAAATCTTGTGAAAGAATTTTAGAGATAGTCTTGATTTGATCTTTTCCATGAGTCTGTCTCTTACTTTGAAGATGTTTTGTCACCTGAAGAGACTTTCCTGATCCCTGTAAGCCTCTTCTAATTCTGTTTGAATTGCAAACAATTCCGTCTTCATTCCTCTCTTGCTTCCTACTCTCTATCGTATGCAGCTAGAAGAAGCCACTTGGCACTCCTTCAACATTTTGTTAGAAATCTCATTATCAGGAGCCAAGCTTATTAGGTACTTTTTTTTTTATCTTCCACACGATTACCAAACGTTCACTGCTACAGAAAATTAGATAACTTTTGCCTAATCATTAAAAGGAATTTCCAGCATCTGAATTTTCTTGGTTTAATAGGGAACAGCTTTTTTTAATATAAAACTTCCCACTCATACAAAGAAAATTAAAGATATATAGATATATCTATATATCTACACCCCATCTATAGATAGATAGATAGATAGATAGATAGATAGATAGATAGATGATAGATATTTTTGTGAAAAATATACTGTATTTTTAAAAGTCAAATCAGTAAAGGAGAATAATATTGGCAAATCACATAATCGGTGTAAGGCTCATTTCCACATTATATAAGACTATTTTTTACAAACCAATAAATAAAAAAGACAACCCAAGATAAATATGGGACAGGTGAAAAGGAAATTCAAACATAGAAATAATCTCAATGCTAAAAAGTGCTAATTATCAGTCAGTAAAATGAACTTTAAAACACAATGAAATACCATACAGTTTCTACAAAGGATAATATTGTATTCAAACAGGTTAAGCTGAATACAAAGAGCAAACAACAAATATACTTTAAAACAAAGCAGAAAAAGATTCAACCTATCAAATCTCTTCATGTGTTATAAAGTAACATTAAATCAAGAAGTATACTAGTAAAAGGCAAAAGATACATGATCTGAAATGAAAACAGAGTATCAAGTGATAAAATAGCACTGAAAGAAGAAACATCATCTGAATAAATGAAACAGTCCAAATATAGATATGTATCAGCTTCAGCCCTCTGCATCTTGAAGGAAATTGTGCACACCCACGTCCTTGTTCAGGGAGAGAACACAGATCTAAGACAGATGTCTTTTATAGAAGTTATACAGCCAAACATGTAAGTCTGTAGAGAATCTATTTCTAAGCATCCACTCCCAAATGGTGATTGGTATTGATTTGTTGAAGGGATGTGGAGAGAGAGAGAACGAGAGAGAGAGAAATCCATAATTATTTAAATAATAAATCCATAATTATTTAATTTAAATAATAAATTATTTAAATTAAATAATAAATCCATAATTATTTAAATAATATGAAAGAAAATAACAACTGGAATGTGTTTGCCATATTTATTGGCAGTAAGTGACTGAGCATATTCTGTGTTGGCAGAGTAGGAAAACATTCTGGTATAAACGAATCACCATAAACAGTAAGGGCTTTTCTGGAAATCACATGGCAGTCTTTGACACAATTTTACATATATTCTTTCTAACAATGTTGCTTCTAAAAGTCTCTTGTAAGATGTAAAGCACAAACAGGGGTCACCATCAGTAAATCACAAAAATAAAAACAGTAGCACTGAGCACTACCTATAAATGTGTACCATGTGCATCTCTCTTTGAGCAGGCTGTGTGATTTTTTTATGTTAAGGAAGCCAAGGCATAGAGAGATAAAGAGAGTAAGCCTCGGGTTTCAATTCTGTTACCATTTAAAAGAGTAAAATACTGGAATTAACCTATATGTATATTTACCGAGACATGGCTAAGCAAATCATAGTATATCCCTATCCTAGACCTCTACAGAGCTGCTCAGATTCATGAACTTACCTCTGTGTAGGGTCCTGCATAGATCTGCCAGATGAGTTGCAGAAAAATGTTCATAGTACAACACCACTGCCCATTTGTGTGCTGCCAGCCTAAGGTCTCTGTATGACACAAAAGGGTGACAGACACTGCAGGAATATTAACAGAAGTTACTTCTGAGAGATTGGACATAAGACTTTGGAGAAGTGGGGTCTGTAGATTCACATTGCTGTCCTTGTTCAGATAGCAATAGTTGATGGATGATAAAAGGGCATTCGTATATGATCTACTTCTGCACATTTAAATTAAGATGAACAATAAAACAGAAACAATTCTAAATTACATTTTAATGTTTTTTCCCCCTATGGCTTATTCCATAAGCTTGAATCTACTTTTTGCAAGGATTCATGATAGATTCCATATGGGTGTCATATTTTCTTCTTCTAACCTTGGACCTTTAGAGTTTCTTGGTGTTTATATCATCAGTCTTTGAAGTAAATGCTCAGGCTTTTTGAGTAACAAAGGACCAAAGAAAACAAGGCAGACACAGCTGCTCCATGCACTCACTTCCCTCATCACTTCTGGGAGTTGGAAAGAGGCGGTGTACAGAAACACAGAGGTTATAGGACCCAAACCTTAATTAAACACCCTACATCCACTGCTGTTCCCCTAACATCTCCCAAAGTGCATGAGTTCCACTGTACTCTTCAAAAATAAAGGCTCCTATGTACAAAAGACAAAATTTTACCACTTACCTGTGATCCCCTTGTCTTTACCTCTGCACTGCTACAACTCATGTATTGCAAATATTAGAAGGCAACTTTCTGTTAGAAGGAAAGAAAGAAGAAAAAGAAAGAAAAAAAAGAAAGAAAGAAAGAAAGAAAGAAAGAAAGAAAGAAAGAAAGAAAGAAAGAAAGAAAAAGAATTATCCTTACTTTAGTCTCTCTCCATGGGGAAGGCTGTCTGTAGAAAATGTACAAGTGAAACTACAAATCCAATTAGAAATGTTTGAAAGGTTTTCTGACACAGACCACCTCCCCAGGGCCGAGTATTTTGAAGGAAGCTAAATGGAAGATTTTTGCACAGAGATTAAACTGCGTTTTGAATACAACAGAATGCCCACAATGGTGAATTGAGTAGGAAACACTTGAAATCATGCAGAAAAGTGAGGAAAAGAACACAGCATGTTTGCCATCCCTCTTTACGATGTATCTGCCATTGTGCGACTGAAAAAGGAGGAGCTGGAATTGAAAAGCAGGCGCTGCTTTTTAAGGAATATGATTTTGAGTGTTTCTACGACAATGAACTGTCACATTAACTGGCATCAATTGTCCTACCTTCTGGATCCTGATTTCTGCAAATCTGTTTTTTGCTTCAAGGAGATGCCCCAGGAATTTTCATGAACATCCAACAGCAGCTGAAGAAGAGAAGAGCAGATTCCTAAACTAAGTCTGAGGATGAAGGACAGAAGTCCACAGAGAACTGCTCAGGTGTAATCTGTATTTTCTACACTTGGCATGAATTGGACTTAAAATTCTAAGACACGCCTGAAAGATTTGGGTATTTATATCTACCAGAGGAAAAGAGGAAGAACAAAAACACTTGGAAATTGTGACACAAGAATAGAATCAGATGGTTTTATGCAACTTCTGATTTATGTTGCAGAAATGAAGACGGCCTGAGCATGCGCATACGTCCTCGTCCAGTTAGATGCGCGCGGATCTGCCTGTGCTTCTGCGCACCTGCCCCACCAGACAGGCAGGTGCAGAGTCAGGGCTGCACACACGGAAGACTGAAAAAGAAACACTCAAAATTATGAACAATAACTCCTTTTTTTTCTTTTAAAAGCAAACAGAAAAGGTAGAAATGATACAGAATTTCAAAAAGCAGTAGGAAATTAATACTAGTTAATATACTGTATATTGTTATCCCAGCAGTAGTTGTTCAGGTGACGAGATCTAGGCACAAAAACATGATCAATCAAACACTCTCAGACAAAGGACTTATATCTACAACATATAAAGAACTGAAAAACATCAGGCCCCCCAAATTCAAAGACCCTCTCCAAAAAGAGGCATCTGAGATGAACACACAGTTCTCAGGTGAGGAAATACAGATGGCAAAAAACATATGAAGAAATGTTCACCATCACTGGGCATTTGAGAAATGCAAATTAAAACAGCATTGAGATTTCATCTCACTCTAGAAAGAATGGTTGTCACCAAGAAACCAATTGCTTACAAATGTTGGCAGGGCTGTGGGGGAAAAGGAACAGTTTCTTTCCACTGCGGGTGGCAATGTACACTGCTGGAAATTAGTGTGGAGTGTCCTCAAAAAACTAGGGTTGGAAATCTCATTCAATGCAGCTATTTACCTTCTGGGTATTTTCCCAGAAAAATTGAAAATATCATGCCACAGTGATGTCTGTGCACCCATGTTTATAGCAGCATCATTTTTAATAGCTAATTTGAAAACAGGCCAAATGCTCATCAGTCTCAGAATGGATAAAAAAAGACATGGTATGTTTGTACAATGAAATATTACTTAGCTATAAAAAGTAAATCTTGAACCAATAATTGCTTTTTAAACAAATATGCTCTCCAAAAATATTTTTTTTTTAATTTTTGCTAATGCCTTTTTTGGGTTTTCCACATTTGAATAATTAAGCCCTTTTTATTATCAGGAAAATGTAATTTAAATATCTTAAAAGCGATTTTTTTCCAATCAACCATTTTTTAAAATAGCATACTAATTAATCCATGCCCATATTCACGTATTTCCTAAAATCCTAAAAGTTTCCATGAAAAACAGTATCTTTAAATTGTATTTCTCTTAACTAATTAAAAGTATCTTTTAATTTTTTCTTAAACAAGTTATGAATATTATAAATTGTACAACATAAATGTTTAACTTTATTAAAGAATTGTCCAACTTTATTAAAGAATTGTCCTATTAAATCAGGTATGCTATCTATCTACAGCAATTATTAAAGTATAGGGAAGCATAATTGATATATTGATATCCCTTTATTGATATATTGACATTTTGATAACCCTTTCTGACTGACAAATTGATAACAGTGATTAGCATTTCAAATATGCATATTGGATTATTCAACAATTCTACTCCTTTACATTATTATTAGTTACATCATGTTTTAATTGTAAATATCTGAAAAATATTTGAAATAAATAACCATCAGAATATATAAATACTGCAATTTTGTTCCTTAAAAATAATCAGAATTTGTTAAAAAGAACAAGCTATATTTATAGGTATTTATATTATAGGAAAAGTTTAAGTGGAAAAAAATGTTCCAAATAATGTATATTATATGAGCTTGTTTAAGAGTCTTAAAAATCAAATAGAGATAAAAATACATGATACTATTATTGTGGCCTGACCACTTCCTTTCTGACATGAACCTTAAGAAATTATTAATAGTAGTTTTCTTTATGGAAAGGAATGCAGAAAAAAGGAATTAGAAGAATCAGTTTCAGTATGTGTATTCTTGGGTTGACCCCTTGTGTTTTATTACTGCTTTTTTGGTAAGCTTTCTGTGTAACATCTAATATGTGTAAATATGTAAGAATTTGAAAATAAAAATAAAAGATGGATAAGATTGAGGAAGCATATATGGCTCTAGTGAGTTTATGAATATACTTACCTACTTAAAGAGTGTACATAATATATGCATGCAGGTACACAGATGCTTGAAAATTGCATGCAAGTATATAATCACGAGTGCATGTGCAGGTACATATATGAGATGCAGTGAAAAATCTTTCATTAAATATGTCACAGCTCCATATTTCATTAAAAGCTTTCCTAGGAAGAATGTGTTTTCATGCAGTTCCCTTCCAAAGAAAGGAATATCTAGCTTTGCTTGGGAGAAAATATTTGGATGACTATGCCGAGGTTTAAAATATTATGGAAATTAATTATTGTCTCCCCCGTACTTTATTCATCTGGACATTTTCTCGCTTGAGAACACATGATGTGCTGAATTTATGGTATACCATCCTGTTTCAGAGAAATAAAGCATCTTAGATGATATCTTTTTTAATTCATTGAAGTATAATGGGTAATAAATTATTGAGTTTAATTAAAACCTCTTTATCAGATGGGCATTTACCCATGACATTGTTATGCACAGCTGGTGTTTCTACAGAGGGCATCATCTCCCTCTGCCTTCTCATTTTGTTCATGAATTCCATTAATTGCAATTCAGATTACAGCTATTTCCACCAAGTTGTACTATAAACTCATCAGACATTTGTGCCTATTCCTTCACTGTAGACATTTTAAAAATCCTCTTTTATTTGCAATAAAAATTCATCCTTTCCTCTCATTTTTCAATGAAGAAACCAAGGAAAATGAAAGTAGGATATTGAAGGGTTTTAGGATACGTGATGTGGCTTGAATCCCAGCTCTGTATTTGGGGGGTTACTTCTCTTGCCTGAGACTGTTTCTTTTCTCATCTATAATATGGGTGTAATTAGAATTTTGGAAATACCATGAGGACACATGTAAAATAGTACATTTCCTGATATTTGATAGAGGAAGGTTTGATTAAAACTTTATAAATATTTTAATACAATTTTGCTTATGTCCTTGATTCTTTTTTTACATTGGGCATGAAAAGATCTAGTAAGACACAAACTCAGCTTTTTAAAAATATATTTTTGTGCCTCTTAATTTTATAAAATGTTGACTGTCAATGTGATGTTTTAATAGCTGCACGTAATATGCTTTTAACACAATAATTTCAGCATGAAGGATTAGAGGTTTCACAAGAACACTATTAGGATATTGGTATCAAAGTTTTATTTCTTTTAAAGTTGGGGATTCCTTGGATTCTTAAGGCCAACACTTTCCGTTTTCATTTGCATTCCCTTCTGCTTACAAATCTGTTATATTCTCAATTTTAATATCATTTTAAATCTCTGTAATTTCAAAACACTGCTAGATTCTTCTGTTCTTCATTGAGTATCAGAGGAGGGACAAAAAATTAATGTGATCAAGGAAAACACATCTATAAGAGGCCAGAAATTAATATTTTATAAAAGATTTTGCAGGATACAGAGAAAACAATTAAAATAAATGCAGCAAGGCAAAAATAGTTTTGAGCTTATGGTTTTAAAAAATGTGCTTTCCCCCAAAGGTTTTCTTCTGACTAGCAGATTCATTTCTTTCCTTTCCTCTCCTAGTGTGGTGGTAGTGGGGGATCTGTCTCTTAATCTCAGCTCCTCACATCCCTCTTCAGCAAATCAAAGCTTGATAGTTACCTAAAAGTGTGCTACTTTTCCCCCAAGCATGGTGAGTTAGAGTTCCAAATACAGTAAAAATTTAGGCACCACTGTCTTTGCGACTCTCCCAGGCTAGAGAATGAATAGATTTTATTGTTTATTCTTTCCCTATAGGAAAATTCATCATAAATCTTTTTTCCCTTGTTCAAAAAGAAAAAACCCTTAAATATATAACTGAACACTACACTGCCTATATACAAAGAAAAACAATATATTAACTTCAGACTTCAGACAGTGCTGTACTGTATTAGTATAATGGGGGTAGTGTTAGTGGTAAATAGAAAAGAAAGACTAAATGGCCAAAACATTAAGGATAATAAAGGCGCTATTTCCCTTAAACATCACAGCTAAGCGAGTTGGTATCACTGTTACGTCTCTTTACTAAGGTTAAAGCTAGAGTGTAGAGAAACAAAGTCACTGGTATGACTTCATACATCATGTTTTTATCTAAATGTGTTTCAATTGCAAAGCCTTTAACAAATCTATATGTCATATTAATACTGACTCAGTAAGAAATAACAACAAAGTAAGATGAAGGATTTGCCTTGGAGGTCTTTCTGTTGGGTTTTGGTTCTTCTGTACGAAATAAGCTTATGTAGTGTGATAATGATAAGCCAGACACTAAGTATTGGAAATTAAAACAAAACCTTAGGTCTTATTTATAGTTATATATTTTTTCCCTTCTATTCTGGTTAATTGTATTGTTTCTCTATCTCATGTTGTTTTCCAAGTTGAATTACTGCTTTGGTTCATTGCTACCATTTTGGCGAAAGGAAGAACTAGAAATATTGAAAATTAGAACTCAATGCTACATGGTGATTATAATTTTTCTAAAACTTTACTCACCCATGTTTTTAAGCCATTCCTCTTCCTTCTACTCAACTGGCAATTCCAAGTAGATGCAATTGTTATGAAAATAAGAAGGTAAGTTTTCTAATTACAATGACTATTATACTGAAAGCATGTGATTCTCTTACTTTGGGCTGCCTTACATGGTAGAGGTGGGGCCCAACTGTTGCCTGTGAACTTTTTGCATGTGGGACCAATTCTGGGAGGAGAGATAAAAGAGACACCATGGAAACCCATATTAGTAAATTGTATTTTTGCAGCAAACTCTTAAGGTAGATACTGTTTTCTTCATTGTTTAGATATGAAGAAAAGAAGCAGAGAGATTAAGGGATGAATTAAATGAGCCCTGATACGAAAAAAAAAATTGAAATAAAATATACTAGGTTTTCTGAGTCTCACAGACCATCATGACCTCTCTTAAAAATATTATAGGACCCTGTCCTGTCTCTAAACCAAAAAGTTTTATACAATGGATGAGGTTATTGCTTATGTGCAGATTGGGAATTCCTCATACAAGAAAATTGCAAACTGAGCCTTCCCACTCCCTAAAAGAACATTCTACTAAGTTATGTCTCATGATTCACCTTCCTGTACTAAAGGCCATAGCTGTGACTATGACACAGGATAGCCCCACTGCATGCCTGCTGAGAGCATGGGAAACAGAAGTTTGGAGGAACAGAAAGAATTTAAATTCTTAGCCACTTTCACTGTAGTGTAAAACATTTATAACTTTTGTCTTGAATTCTTCTTTTTTAAACTTATCCAACTGATAGTAGATAGAGAAGGACCCACACAGAAAGAGAAAACAGGAAAAGAAAGTTGTGATAAAGACGTATTGATTGGGAAGATCATGTGGGCTCCTTCAGCAGTGTGGCAGGCTGTGTATTCTCAGAGAAGAGAAATCATAACTGAAACCCAGGAAAGTCACCGAAGGTGGTAGAAGAGGAAAACTCTGCATACAACATCGCTAGCTGGGACCCCGGACATGTGGCCAATGGCAAAGTTAGGAAACCACATGCATGGCTCCACGCTTTAACTGGGACCACTGAAAGATTTGGTTTGTTTTGCTTTTGTGTTTTACTTTGTTTTCTCTTTTTAATGTTTCACTTGAGTAAAGCCTGCAGTTTCCACCAAAAGCAAATGTAAAGATTCTCTGAAAAAAATACATCCTTGATTTAAGACCAAAGTATTCTTCATACACATTAAGATCAAATACGTATGAGTTTGGAATCAAAGATTATGAAATATGGAAAGAAACAAACCACACCAGGAGATGTCCTTGTAAATAGTAAATGGCAGAATTGCGATGCATCAATTTCTCATAATAGAATTATTCAATAGATCATATCTATTTATAGAAAAGGTTAAAGATATGGAGTAACAGAAAATTTAAAAAAAAACAGTAGAATTCAGGAAGAGTGTTAAATAGCTAAGCAGAATTGAAAGCAGGAAAGAAAATAGGCTTTGAAAGTTCTTTTTAAAATAATCACTGTAATTTAAATAAAAAAGAGTGGTTAGTTACATAGCAAGTTAATCATATAAAGAGATAAGGAAAGAGACCAGGTCTAAACCCAGATTCCCAAGAGACAAACTAGATGATGGCTACATAAAATCATTTGGAGAGAAAGAAATATTTAAGAAGTAATAAAGAATAAAGCAAAATAAAATGGTTTCTCATGCAGATACATTGCAGAAGATCTGGAGAGATGACAGAGGTGGGAAGGAACCAGAGAACAAGCAGTGAGAAAACCCAGGTCCCATTTAAACCTATTTTACAGATTTCTCCTCTGCAGAGCAAGAATCTTCCTAAGAACTAGCAAAACTGCCTCTCTACGGAGGAAGCTGCTATTTTTGCAACAACGGCAAAATAAGGCCACGTTTATTGAAACAAAAACAGAATTTTTGCTAGGGACAGGCTTTAATTAAGGACATTCTAAATCATGAACCTCAAAATAGTGTGCTTTAAATTATGCCTCAGAAGGAATATTTGAGGTTCAAGGAAAATTAATGGAACTAATACAAGTAGATGCACAAACACTGTCAACATAAAAGAATAACATCTATTTTATGTGATTAAAATGATAAAATATGCTGATAAAGACATATTTTTGTGAAGGTGTAACTTTAAATTCTGTAAATTCCTCTACTTCAAAAGATCATGATATTAACTTTAGAATAAAATTAGAATATAAAACATTCAATAAAAAAGAAAGATAAGGATTAAAAACCATTATATTGTGAGAAAGACAGGAGCAAGACAAAAAAGAGAGTGCATAAAAATTAGAACCAGACACTCAAAAAAATCACTATTATAGAAAACAGTGTAAATACATTAACTTATACCAAAATGTACAGAAGAAATAGTTCTAAATGCTGAAATGGAGGAAGCTATTATTCTGTAACGTATTAAAATTCAGTTTTGAGGGGAGAAGCAGCCATCCAGCTCTTGCACGTACGCAGGCCACCAATGGGACTCTCCTGTGGGTAGTCAGCTTGGGCCAGGAAAAGAAATGGCCAGCCCTGCTACAAAGCTGCTGGTCACTGTCACCTTCAGGAGCCTGTAGCCAGCACTGGCCAGGAGAACCAGCCAGCCACACCTTGCAGAAGCTGTGAGTGTCTGGAGAAGCCTGCTCCCTGCCCTACGCCTTCCCCAGGAAGCTGGGTTAGGAGAAACCCAGGTGCCTGAGCTACTCCTACACCATGGCTGGGGAACCCATGTGGGAAGTTCCTGGGACTCTGCAGCCTGCTCAGCAGGAGGAACCCAGGAAAATGTCACTATGAAAGAGCACAAAGCAATCTCTGACCTCCAGACCAAACAGAACAAGTCCAGGAGACACGGGCACAGGAGAAAGTGGAAGCTGCACACCTGAAATTTCTGGGATGATGGCAACAGAAGTAAAGAAAAATACTTCATGAATCTGTAAAAGAAATCAAATCACAAATAACATCTCAGTAAAAGAAGAAATGACAAATATAATAGAAGGGCTGCTGAGCACACCTAAGAAGACATAGGTTTAATAAAGAAGAATGTAGGTGAATAAAGGAAACCTTGAATAAATGATTTAGAGAAGAATTTTAATACATGAAACAGACTTAAAGAGATATTCAGGAAAATAAAAACTTCAAATATGATTTGTGTCAGGTGTTGGGGATTTAGCTCAGTGGTGTAAGTGCCGGCCTGGCAAGTAAGAAGTTCGATCCATCATACAAAAAAAAAAGTGATTTGTATCAACAAAAAAGCCAGAGTCAACATGAATGATATATATATATATATATATATATAATTTACAGAAGTAACAGCAGAAAACTTCCCAAACATGGGGAAAAGACCTGACATACAAATAAGTGAGTCATATAAAACTCTAGCAAATTATGGGTGATTCCTGAGCTCTGCATCATGTTGGAACTTGGGGCACTGGGAGAACAGGCAGTCAGCTTGCCATCCTGTAAGTGGCTGGGGCCTGCTAGTGCTTGGGCTAAGAATCAGACATCAATCCAACCCCCTACCCCTACTGCACCCCCATTAGCAGGTGGGAGCCGGAGGTCTGAGTATCTCTTGGGAGTTTGAACGTATGCAGTGTTGCAAGTAAAGGGGATTTCCTTCTACCATCTCTTTGAAGGCAAATATTTTTATCACTGTTTTGCTCAGTTCTGATTAATGGTACTGCTCTATTCAATATTCTGTTTTTATAAGTTTGGTATTTCCTTCCATTTTGCTCTACTTGATTGAAAGAACAGCTAACGTGAACAGAACGGGATGTACTATTGTGCCTATTGCTGTCCTGGTGACCTGCTGTGAGATTCTGTGCCAATTTCACTGCACTGCCTCACATGGGTTTGTTCTGTCTTGTTCTGCTGTATTTTGTTACCTTCAAAAAAAAAAAAAAGATAACAAAGTAATAAAATGCCTCCAAAAAACTCCCAACTCCACCAAAGCTGATCCATGGGGCATGTATGAGGAGAAACTCAAACACAAACCAACAGAATAATATAAGGTGATTAAAAAGTAAATAACAACAACAAAACAGGTCATGAAGGTACTGAGCAACCTGAAGCAGTATATAACTAAACAGATAATGGACTTAAATGTAAAAGGAGAAAAACAAATTGCTCTAAAGGATATAACTGCATGTATGTTTAAGTGTGTAGGATTGATAACCATGTTGCTAAGTTTTTATTGGATCATTGAACAGAACTGTTTGCAGCCTCACTGTTTGAATGTCCAGTTTGTATGCTTTAATTTTGTAACTTGAACAACTACATCTAAGAAGACAATATGTAATTTATCAACTAGTGATTTCTTACTGTTTATTTTTTTTCTGAAATTCTGTATTGTTTCTACCCCTTTTTCTGTTTTGCTTTTTTTCTCTTTAAATAAAAAAACTAACCAGCAATTACCAAAATAAATCTACATGCAGACATATAATAATCAAGATCCCAGAAATTTAGCACAAAAACAGAATATTAAATGCTACTAGAGAAAAGAAACAGATCATAAAGGAAAACCCATCAGAATCACAGCAGACTTCTCTACACCTACCATCAACTCCAGAAGAGTTTGGGATGAACTATTTCAAGTCCTGAAAGAAAACAACTTCCAACACAGATTTATATACCCTGCAAAACTATCTTTCAAAATTAATGGAGAAATAAGATCCTTCCATGATAAAGAACAACTGAAGGAATTCATGGCTATCAAACCAATCCTATGAAGAGCACTGAAAGATATTCTAAAGAGAGATAAAAATGACCACAGTTCTAAGCACAGCAGCAGATGGGATCACTGAGTGGAGCAGACAATACATGGAGGGTGAAAGTGGGGAGACAATGGCAGGAAAAAAAAAATATGACAGAGATAAATCAGTGCAGGTTGGCCATAAATATTAATGTAGTTGACCTCAATTCACCAAAAGAAAGAAAGAAAGAAAGAAAGAAAGAAAGAAAGAAAGAAAGAAGAAAGAAAGAAAATGAAATGAAACAAAATGTGCAGAGTGGATCAAGGAACAAGATTCATCAATATGTGATATACAAGAAACATATTAACTTGAAAGGAAATTCATAGACTGAAAGTCAAAGGAAAGAAAACCATGCATTTTTATATAATGCAAATCTACTCAGCTATCAAGGATAATCATGAGGCTCTTGTGGGTAAATGGATGCAACTTGTGATCATGCTTTGGGGTGAAATGATTCAGACTCACATGGGTGAACATCTTGTTGTCTCTCTAGTATAAAAACTGAAGAAGTTAGTGAGATCCAAAATGTACAATAGATTTGTGAAAGTGAAAGGTGAGGAAACATCTAAAAAGAAAAGGAGATAGCCACTGTTAATTCCCTATTATCTTGCTTTAAAGTCCTGTGTCATTTTCATTGTTTTGTTTGATTGGTTTTATTTGGTTTGATTTTAACATATGTGATGGCATGGGCAGCTATTTAGAAGATAATAAGATATATTATGGTAGTCATTGCTGATTTTCTATTGTCTTACTTTGAAGTCCTATATCTCTCTCTTTGTTTTGGTTTTATTGGTTTTATTCTGTTGAGTTTTGTTTGATTTTACTATGTCTGATGGTATGAATAGCTATTTTGAAGATAACAAGAGGCATTATGGTGGCCATTGCTGATTTCCTATTATCTTGTTTTGAAGTTCTGTATCACTTTCACTGTTTGTTTTGATTTGCTTTATTCTGTTTTATTTTGTTTGGTTTTATTTTCTTAAAAATAAATTTAAAAAATTCGATTTTGAGGCAGATATGGTGGTGCATACCTGTAATACCAGTACCATGGGAGGTTGAAGCAGGAGGATCACAAATTCACAAGTTGCCTGGGCAACTTTAGTGACTTAGTGATAAATAGCAAGGCTTTTAGTGAGTTAGTGATAAATAAAACATTAACAAAAGGGCTGACGATAGAGCTGCATGTGAAGGACCTGGGTTCAATACTCAGTACAGTAAGAAAAAATTAATTTTGTCAGTAATTTGTTCTCTCTAAGAAGAAAGTCTTCTGAGGCATGTATCAGTGATGAGAAACATAAATTTTGGCTTCAATTCTAAACAAATGAAACTAACATTGATTGGATCTTGGCTGCGGAAAAGATAATCATATTTGCTGCTTAGTTACAACTCAAATCCCTACAACCCTTTGACTAGCATTTCCATAGTACAGATGAGAAAGCTTGGGCAATGACCAACTGGGAAACCCACCCAAGACTCTATCACCAGGGAATGAAGAGCCTGGGTTGACCCCAAAATAGTGAACCATAAAGTACTGAATTCAGAAGCTCCACATAGAAAAAGAGACTCAGAGGAATAAGCACACTGAGACATCACCATGGAATAAATGACACACATGCTTGTGCCTAGCACTGTACCCATCATGGTAAAGAATGCAAGGAGAGAGTGAGTTGTTTACAAACTAGCTGGAGCATCAGCACTAACCAGTTAGTCTTCTGTGCTTTATGGTGGACCCCTACTCTGCCTTCAAGAAATACACATTGCTTCTGTCTGTTTGCTCCTGAGACTTTCAGTAGCTCACCTCCAGTGTGTGAATGGGACGTAAACATTTGGTTAACCACGGGATTACCTCCCATGCTGCTTAACATGCCAGGACAGATTCAGACATGGCTAAGTGAAGATTTTCTTTAGGATTCCAGTCCACACTATGCCTCACCAGCTTCTGGTGATCATTGCAGGAGTGGGGTTGAGACAATGCAGCTCAGCCAAGTTCATTTTTAGAGTACCACTGGGCTTGTTTCAATCCCGGACAAGCCTGAAAGAGAAGTGCAAGTGGGAAAATTGCTTTCAAAGAAGAATGTGTATGCACCAATATGTTCCCTCGAACAAGCATATTTTCATGGGTAGCCGTTTAGGTGAGGTGGGGAGAAAGGTTCAAAGTTCACAAAGTGGAGAGGAATCAACAAGAAACTAGGAAACATAATTTATGGTGTTTTTTTCAAATCATTGATTCACAGTATTTGCCTTAGAAGACATGAACTGAATAATGCCCCAGAGCAGAAGTGATATCTTGCTATGGTTTGTTTTCCTCTAATTAGACACAAGATTCCAAAAAAATTGGAGAGTAATTACGGAAAGTACTTTCTTTCTTTTCCACGTGGTCTCTCTCCAGTCCATCAGAAGCCTCTTGCTCAGTGTGGAGCATTTGTTGATGCTATTTCCTTCTGCCACTTTCTTTATATTTTCTCAGGATAATTATTATTTCTTTGCATTTCCTTCTGTCTGTTGGCTTCTCCAATAAGCTTAAAGTGTGTGGTCTAAGTCTGCTTTATCTGCCCATATTTTGCTCCAAAATCGTGAAATCTTTTCTTTTTAGGAATGAGTTGTCTGCTAAATGCAGAATATTTGCTGAGCAGGTCTTCTGGGGAGAGAGAGAATTAACAAACTTAAATGTGAGTGCGTTCTCCAGGGCAGGTTTTCAGTACTTTTTTTGTGCTAGCATCCACACTAATGATAGTCACTTAGTTCTTCTATAAATTTCCTCGAATATTTATTTTTATGTAAGTGTGAAGCGCTCCATGTTAATCCCTCATCATCTGTCACACCAACACTAAACCCACATTATATTATTTGAATCCTTACATACATGCTACGATCCTTGATTTCCCACTTAATAGATGCAGTTAAGAGGTAGGGTTTTGCCCACAGCTGAAATGTGATAGAAAACGGATTTAAACTCAGGATTACCCAAGCATCGATACTCTTCCTGATGGGATGCAGAAGACCTTGAAGGGTGGAAGATTTGTGGTGCTGAAGGGAAAGAGCAGAGAGGAATGTGATGTGCATTATGGAAGGATCTCCTGGCGCGGTCACGTTCGGTATGGGATGCAAAAAGCCTAGGAGAGAGCAATTGCAGTATCCACTTTCCACGTATGAGCAAATTAAGTCTGATAAATGTTAAGAGACGTGACATCCTGTAACTCAAAAGTATGTGATGAACAACTAACACCTAGTTCTGCCTGATTCTCATGTGCAACCTTCACATTTCGCCCCAGAGACCCTCACCTGCAAATGCACAGACACTTGCACGACTGCTTCATTCGAAGTGTGGATCAGTGCTATTGTTTTAATTCTAGCTTACAGAATATAGAAAAGGTTGTAGAGTTTCACAATGTAATTAGCTTACAAGATGACTGTGACTTACAACTTTTTACTCTTTCTCTGTCTCTGAGTCCTTGCTCTGGAAGAAGGTAGCTTTGATCTTGCATAGTAACCCATTAGCTGGTCACAGATGACTCCAAATAACAGGCCAGGCAGCCTGACACCTGCCAAGAGCCACATCAGTCATCTTAGAAATTAATTTTCCTTTCCATTCCAGTGAATAAACTGGAAGTCAGATCCTCCTAGAGTTGAGGCTTAAGAAATCTGTAGCCCCAACAAGCACCTTGATTGCTGTCTTATGAGACACCTGGGAAAAGAGATAGCCATGTAAATTCTGCCCTGGTTCCTGATGCAGAGAGGCTATGTGGTCACTCTTACTGTGATGAGCTGCTACATATCAG
Organism: Hydrochoerus hydrochaeris; assembly: GCA_004027455.1. NCBI lineage: Eukaryota > Metazoa > Chordata > Mammalia > Rodentia > Hydrochaeridae > Hydrochoerus > Hydrochoerus hydrochaeris. The sequence goes on along the minus strand of PVLA01000130.1, from coordinate 319,621 downwards.
GGTAGGTTCTCACAGAAGCCTTGATAACTGATGAACAGTGTGTGGTGGGAGAAAGGTAGCATTGGAGCAGGGAATACAGTCTAAAAGATGCCCATCCTTTTATTGGAGGGTGCACAGTAAATCCATCCCAGAACAAAATATGCAGCAACCCAATAAATAGATGGATTTGTGTGTATTTATTTGGGTTCCCTTGTTGTCTGGTATAACTCTTACACCTCAGGGTGAGTTAAAATTTTAGGTCAGCAATTGTAATCAATTCTTTATATTATCCAGAAAACAGAATTCTGATTTCAGTGATGTTGCAAAAACAGAATTCTGATTTCAGTGAGGTTGTGTCAAAGATTGGGATATTGAAGTTTACAAATTGATTTGGACTACTACAAGATATTTTTATGTTATGTAAAGTCTTATATTCATTGAGTTAATTTATCATAAATAATATTTCTTCACAATGAGGGTGGAAATAAATTATTCAAAGATTAAAATTATATCTTGGATTATCCTATATATACTTCTTTAGATCCGCTTTCTGATCCTGGTCCTGCCCTACTTTGGAATCATGCATGCTCTAAGAGCTGGGTCCCAAAATAGATTTTACACATCATCAAAACAACTTTGCTGTGGTCTTCTGAGAGAAACTATCATACAACAATCAATTTAACTAAGAACGCTTGCAAGAACCAAAGGAAAGATCAAGAACTACTTTAACTCAGATAATAACACACTACTCCTTAAAATGTTAGCTTTAAAAAAAGAGGACAAAGCATGATTCTTGTATAAAAAATGTGAATCAGTTGAATTGCTAAATTCACTTCCTCTCGACACAGTTGGCATGAAGCACATAGTCACACTGAATTCTATGCCATAGAATTTAGATGCATTTTGCACATTAGTACATGAACTATTATCAGTAAGGCAAACCGCACTGACCTGTCTGAGACTGAATTTAGGGGAATAGGATGGTTGAGATATCTATTATCCTGAGGAAATATAGAAGATTGTTCAGAGAAAGTGCGTGATAGAGCGGTGGTACATTCTGGATTAAAAATGCAAAGTTAAGTCTTAAACTAGAAAACTACAGAAGTCCCAGGCTGCAGACCATGTGGCAGCTCCAGACATCTACAGTATCACTGTCATTTATTTTCCTGCCAGCCTCCATTTTTCCTTCCGAATCAAAAGCTAAAGTAAAACACACATGTGGGGGAAAGTTGTCAAAATTCATTTTATGGAAATGGGCGGCTCAGAAGTAGTCTTTGATCAGCAGCAACAGCATCTTTTGAAATTGAAATTGAATGGATTATGTGCTGATCTGTCTCTCTTCTCCTGAGTTGGGCCTGAAATAAATTGGAAATACATGTGAAAATACAAACTTCGTTTTGGTTTAAACCCTCTAAAATTGGCTTTTCCCGATGCCCGAACAAGACATGTCACAAAACGGCCAGCAAGGGTGGCTCTTAGAACAGAACCAACTTTAGGAAATACAGACACACTTATCTATTAGAAATTTTGTTTATAAATTGTTCGCATACATTTGTAATTAACCTAAAACTTCAGGTGTTTGGGTAGAGACTGAAAGACTAAATGAATGCCATGACTAAATTATATCAAAGTTTAAATAATGAGTAGGTGTCCTGGGGTTTGTAGTTCCAACTCAAGCAATCAGAAATTTTCCAGCAAAGAAATAGAACTCAAATGAGATTAAGCTAAACAAACTACATAAAACAGTTGAGACAGTAGAAATGTCTAATACTTGCACTTACCCTTGGTAGGTCCACAATCCAGACAGACTTCCTAATCAGGAGTTTATTTCAGATTCTCTTCATTGGCTCTGTCTCCCACTTTACCTTGCAGCTGGGATTTCAGGTGCATTGAATTTCCTTTTACCCAGGTTTCATCCACCCTGACTCCTTACACTCTAGAATTACATCCTTCTAGCCTTAGACTAGAAAATCTTCTTTCTGGCAGTTTCAGCAAATCCCATGAGATTGTGGCTTACTGCAGTTTATTTTTCTTTCTGGCAGTTTCAGCAAATCCCATGAGATCGAGGCTTACTGAAATTTATTGCTTGCTCCTGAGCCAAATCTATAGGCCTAGCATTACCATATGCTGCTTGGATATCATTGGCCACTGACTCGCCCTGATGGAAAAGAGAAAAGTCACTTGCACCTAAATTTTCTTGCCTGGGACCAGGGGCAAGTGGAGCTCCAACAAAAAGAGGAAAAAAGAAGAAAGAAAAAGAAAAAAGAAAGAAAGAAAGAAAGAAAGAAAGAAAGAAAGAAAGAAAGAAAGAAAGAAAGAAAAAGAAAGGAAAGAAAGAAAATCTAAGCAGAAAAAGCAACACATATTCATCAGATTTTAATAATAAATTCTATTAAGCAGTATGCATAGTTGTTTAAAAATATAATACTACATCTTTAAAAAATCATTATGTATGAACATTTTGTCCTGTGTTGCATTTTATCAAAAATGAGGACAGTCCCCAAATTAAGTGAAATAATGGGTAGACATTTATCACAGATGGCAAGTTCTTTGCGAAGTGTAACCCGGCAGGATTTTTATTGCCAGCATGCATGATGCCCCAAACTGGGTAAATCATTTAAACTCATTCCTGTCACTCATCTGATTGGCAGTGAAAAACAACTGGACCAAAATCTGTGACGTGCTTGGGGAAACATTGTGTGAGGGGAAAAAAAATCAAATGAATTTTCCAATACTGCATCTCTATGGTCAGCACACAGCTGTGATGCCCAGAGTGCTCACATGGATTCTCTCTCTGGACATAAGACTTTGTAATGAGGAGTGCTTGGCTTCAAGCCCCTTGACTCCTGATAACAGGGGAAATCCAGTTTGCCTCAGGAACACATACAGCTCACATCCTGAAACCAAACCTCCAAAGCATGACAGAATTGCTCTGGAATGGCCATCATCCACAGTTCATTTGATTTACATGGAGGCTTCTGAGCTGAGTAACTGGTCCAGTCTCTATTAGGAGCCCCCAAAAGGTGGTTGGCAAAGGATGGTAGCCAGTTCTGCCATGTCCTCTCGGTTGTGTGTATAATTTAACACCCATCTGCAGAAACAATTTAGCTGCAAATTAACAGATGGCCCTGCCCATGTGCAGAGAAAAACAGTGAGTCAGACTGCAAAATGACACTTTGGTAAAATAACTGTACGCAGAAGCGTTAACTTTCAAAGCTACTATGCATGATCTTTTTCAGCTTTCTAAACCCGTGCTATCAGACAGTCATTGTTTATTGCGCACTGATTGCGTGCAGGCATGGCAGAAAACAAGATAGGCATGTACCATATGGAGTTTGCAGTGCAGTGGGAGAAGACACGGGATGAATCAACAATCAAATAATCACAATCATTTCATGAAGCTATAGCACCCTAAAGAAAGAGACAGTGTGTAGGTGTGGACATGGGGAGGACAGGGAGATAACAAATGGAGGATTGTGACTAGTGACAGTCTCTCTCAGGGGGACCAGAAAAGAAAGGTGCAAACCAAGAGAAGCTTCAGGGAGAACCACTTTTAAGGACAAGAAAGAGCCCGCACCACGGCCTGGGAGGCAACTTAGGGAAAACGATGCTGCGTTTCTAGCATCGCCGTCACATTCACATCAGAGGAAATGTGCTCAAGCTTTTTAACATAAAGTTTTAATGTGAGTTTTGACTTTATTTGCACATAGGTGTCTCATTAACCAGTGTGGAAATGATTTCTCTTTGGCATCACAATGTAAACCTCTAGTGGATTTTGTGTGAAGTCATCACAAGTAAGAGAGGTAATGTCCACGTTAGGTGGTTTGATGTTGCCGTTCCAGGATATATAGAGATTTTAAAACAGCATACTCTACCCCATAAGTATATATGATTTCTAGTTAAGAAAGAAAAAAGGAAGGAAAAAATAAAGGAAGGGAGGAGGGAAGGAGAAAAGGGATGAGGGAGGATGCTTTGAGATTAGAGATTCTTTTTTACTGTTGTGCTCATGTATTTCCAGATCTTTGAAGTACTTGGCACATAGTAGGCATTTAAATCTAGTCAGAGGAATGGATCTTAAGTATCAAAAATTGAAAAATAGTTAAGAAACTAGAGGCTTGTTTGGTCGTATGTGCTGAATCACGTTTTACTGACAAAGGAAAAATATAAACAGAAAACGAGTTCCAGGCATAAGTGTTGGATACAGACCGTCGGCTTCAGATTCCATTCTGATGCCAGCTGGAGGGCTGAGGTTACTAGAAATGAGCTGAAAAAGTCGCACCTGCACCTGACATGGCTCTCCGACGGCATCACTCTCCAGCCCTCGAGCATTCACCACAAAGCACTGTTTTTATTTTTGGAACCACTTACCTTTATTTAATATCCCTGAATGTATTCATTCAATAGATAGTGCGCCTTTTCTATGCACTGCAACATTGAAACAGTGAAGAACACCTGAACCCAAGGAGTTTACATTCACACGTGCACACACACACACACACACACACACACACACACACATACCTGGAATCTTTGACAGACTGGCAAACGTGACCATATGAATACGTAGACTTGAGTGACACAGAGTAGGAGGAGAAGTAACCAATCTGTGTGTGGCTTTGATCTGAACCTCCCATGGGGCAAGTGTGAGGTTGTGAGTTCGATCCCCAGTACAAAAAAAAAAAAAGAAAAAGAAAAAACTGTTGCTAGAAAAATCAGTAGAGAAACAAGGACACTCAACTGGGAGTGAAACTGAAAAGGCTGAGGAAGAAGCAATATGGAGAAAAGTCCCAGGAGAGTGATTTTGCTCAGTCCTATATCCCAACGCTTTGACATTTTAGAAAGCAAGGATTTCATCTTCTTCTCAGGAAAAGAAACCAGAGTAACGTCTGTGCCTGGTGAAGTCATGGAGCAGCAGGCGTGGACAATAGGGACCATATCCAATTCTTAAAATAGTGCTATTACTCTCTCTCCAGATCTTATTCACTTCAAAGAAGTAAAAATGGGGACAAACTGTGCATGCCACATTTATAACCATGGATAGAGTTTTCAGTTTATTTCAGATGTCAGGGCCTGTAAGAAGAAAGAAGCTTGCTTTGACTTTTACCTAGTGGGGACAGTGGCAAACTACGGCTGGGTCTTTAGTGCAAAGCTTTTGGTAGCCTGCATCACCCTATGATCACTAAGACTTTTCATACTAATGGATTTGCCATTACCCAGCCTTTGATCTATGAGAGACTGCCCACTGTTTCTCAGAATCAGAAGACTCTGGGCTTATTACAGCCCAGCCTGTCCATAATGTGTTTAATATATTCCCCTCCAAAACTGCTACCCATATGATAGTTCTATAGAGAAATGATTTTCCTTTTCTAAAAATATGGCATCTTACTTAGAATTACATTTTCTAAGATGACACTAATCCAGTAATCACTTCTAGAAGCCTAGATGTGTAGGACAACATAATATAATAATTACAACACACAGATATGGGAATGGTGAGAGGAAATGTAAATTTCATCATCCAATGACAGTTGACATGAATTGAAGGTAAGCCTGAAAGGAAAGAAATGTGGGTCTTTTAACCCAGATCAAGTTCTCATGTGATAGGGAAAAAATTACCTGAAAACTTCAAAAATTATGAAAAGCTTATTTAAATTATATTGCATCAAAGTTCTTTTCCCCTCCACATTTCACTTAAGATAACCAGACCAATAATTTTCCTGTATTACAAAATATGAAGCGACTTCAAAGAAGACAGTCATTTTCTCTCCCTTTTTCTCCCTTCTACTCTATTTTATGTAAGTTAGTATTCATCACAAAGTGATCTCTTTATCTCTTGCAGAAAGAAAAAAATCAGAGTAATTTTTTATCATACTCGCTCCTATTCTTTCTTTTTTCTTCTGTTATTCTTTCCACAACACTCAGCCACTTTGTTTGGTGAGGTGAGATAGGATTAGCAAGTGATTTCAGTATAAAGCAGCTATTAACTTGCATTGTCTCACTAGGTACTGCAAGGACAGACATCAAACATCAAGATACTTAAAATTTTTACTCCAAGAAATTCCTTCCATTTAAATTAGAGAGACAGAGAGACAGAGAAGTACAGACAGAGAAACAGAGAAAGACAGAGAAACAGAGAAAGAAAGAGAGAGAGAGACAAAGACAGAGAGAGAGAGACAGAGAAAGACAGAGACAGAGAAAGACAGAAAGAGACAGAGAAAGAGAAAGATTGTCAAAGCATAATGGATTTGAATGAAGCATAATTCAATATTTTATGTAACAGTAAAATTATCCTGGGCTGCTTCCCCAAGGGTGGTTCACTTAGAAATACTGCTGAAAAGTCAATCTGTATAAAAAATATTTCCATCTTCATTTTAAAGATTAACACCTTGTTTCTTTTTGTTAGCAGATTGGAAATGGTACATTTGCTTTGCATACTCTGAGAAGGAAGAGAAATGTGACTTTGCAAACCACATCCTGCCAGCATCAGGTAGGTCTCAGATGTCAAACCAGCTCCCTCCACTGAGCTAAGAATGACCCAAACTTTTGGCACAGAGGGTTTTGTATCTGTGATGCTCCGTTTATGCTCTGACCCGGTTTGTCTCAGGCTTAGATGTCTCAGAAAATACCATCAGGTTCTGCAGAATGTATTCAGGTAGCAAAATGCACTAGAGATTGAAGAAGTAAAAACAGTACCAGGCAGGATGCTGCCTGCAATATAATGCTTTTTGATTCTTTTGTTGTTTGTGTTTATAACTGTTGTGTGCATAGAAAAACTGAAAAATAGACATTAAATTATGATATAAGAATTTATAAATAAAGATTTCAGGGAAGGGCCCAGGGCATAGGACAGGGAGAAGGTATTAACACAATAGTCGGTTTTAATCTGCCCTCCTGGCCCTATAATCCAGCACTCCTCACTAGGTCCCCCTGCTTCCCCTTCCATTTCCCCAGCAGGAGGGAGATAAGAAGGTCTTGCTAAATTGCTCAGATTAACCCCGACATTATGATCGTGCCTATTGTGTAGCTGGGATTATAGGCATCCACCACTAGAATCTAATGCTTTGTTTTTAAATAAGAAAAAGAAGGATGGCAGAATAAAGGCTAGGCTATCCAGGACTAGGAGTTGATATACCGAGAAAACAACAGTCTAGCAAAGAGAATAGGAAGAATGACTCTGAGAATCAAGAGAGAGCAGAGGAAAACTAGAAATCACAGAGAAATGAAGACAATGCAGAGAAAAGAACTAAGCAGTCTGGAATGCCGACTCCGATTAAGCCCTGAGGGGAGCGGTAGCCCTAGGGACAAACAGTGGATCAGCAGGGCCAGCCCGAAGGACACACGGTGGAGCTAACCTGCAAATACAAATTAGGATTGTACTCTGAAAGTGACTCCTTCTGCAGGAGAGGCTAGAATTGGAGGACAAATCCTTTGCAGAGCCTGCTGTATTTGGGAGTGATTACTGAGGAGTCATTTTGGGGAGGGTTAATTGTTTTCGACTGAGCTATTATGAGAATCAGAAGACACGGAGCACCTATACTCCAGGGTTCCTGGGGACTCTCTGTCACAGGGACTGGTTAGGAGCCAGTCACGAGAGACAGTTATGGAGAGGGGGCAGACCAGTCCCAGAAATGTAAGCATTGGTGAGCTCAGGCATGGAAGCACACGGTGGTCCCGCCATCTCCCGTGAGAAGCCAGGCTAGTTGTGTATGGTTTTCTGAGGGGACCGGGTCTAAAAGTATTGGCATTAATTCACCAAACTCCTTTCTCCCCTTCCCCCTGTGTATTTCCACCACAGAGCTCAGAGATCTGCCAGTGCTATCAGAGATTCACCTTAGATGGGAAGGTTGTCACATCCAAGGAAAAATAGATGTAGGGGCATTTGGACCAAGGGGTCACTTTGCAGGTCCTTAGGTTACTATGCTAGGTGGAAGCAGCAGTGATTTGGGTGCACAGAGGGGCATAAACTGTAAGAGGTGTCGGAGTGAATTGCAGCCCTGTGGCACACATCACACCAGCGATTGATCCCACCAGTAGAAATGGCAGTGCAGGACCCAGCATTCACACACGAAAAGTGGCATAGACAAAACGTCGACCCTAATAGCGAAGCACTGTCCCACTCCAATACCTGATGGACTGCGATGCTATAGATGCTGGGAAAAACCACTCACTCAATCTCACAGGAATTTTTTTGGAATTTACTTGTCCATTTATTTCTATTTTTTATGGCTTCTATTCTTTTTTCCTTCTTCCCTTCCTTTGGTTTATTTTGCTTGTTTGTTTTCTGACATTGTACCTAATTCCATTAGCTTTCTTTTATTAAAATAATTAACTTTTCTCTCTTCCTCTCATCATCCTTTTCTTCCTTTTTCAGATGCACCTTTTCTTTTTTTTTCTTCACTTATCTGAATTATTTTTATTGTTATTTTGAGTTTTGTAAGTTTTTAGGCATGTAACTGATTCTAAGCTATCATTGCTAAACTCTTATTGTTAGCATTGATATAGTTTTTGCATTTAGTAAATGTTTACCATATGTCAATATTTGGTTTGTCTTTCTGTCTATATTATTATTATAGATTTCTTTCCTATTGCTAAGGGTGGTACAGCTGTGGTTTTTATTGTTTCTTATGATATCTCAAAATCCACTTTACTTTCAACAGTATTTTTATTGCTAATCTTTGTTATTGTCAGTAATGCTATAGTTGTTTTTTTTATTTCTTTCACCATGTAACCATACCTGGATTGTATTTGTGCTACCAACATTACTGCAGTGCATTTGCTTTTGGTGTGGGGCTGGGGATCAAGCCTTCAGAAAAAGTTGGACTCTAAACGATGCTCGAACATTATGCTGAGTATGTTGAACAGGGTTTGAACTCTAACACATCACCAAATGCAAGGACAGCTGACAGGGAAACGTTCCAGCTCAAGGGATCTCCACAGCAGTGAGCTTCTATGTCTTACCTCTCTTCAACCTGAAGCATGAAAACAATAGAAATATGAGAATTTAAGACAGTAAAATGCCTCCCAAAACTCTTTACTCCCCAAAGTTGATCACATGGACACTAAGGAGGAAGTTACAGGCAAAGAACTCAAAAACTAAATGGCCAAAAATTTTAGAGCTTAAAGAAGAAACATCTAGGCAAATTCAGTGCCAGAAACTGAAGGGAAAGTGGATGTAGTGGGTCATAAACTCAGTGATGACAAGACACCACACAAGCTGGATCTCACAGTTGTTAAATGACCCAAAAAAGCCCCAAAATCAGAATTATAAAAATAAATGGAAAGTAGAAGACTATGGAAAGGGTGTAAGAACCTCAGTTATTGAAATCATAGTAGGAATCTGTCCAAAACTAGGGGGAAAATTCAATATTCAAGCACAAGAGGTTTATAGAATCCCACATACTATAATCAAATCAGAATATCATCAGAACACATAATGATCAAAATTTCAGATATTTAAGGTCAGGCAAGAATACTAGAACAACAAGTTACCTGTAAGGGCAAACCCATCGGAGTCATGGTGGATTTCATAGTGCATACCTTAAAAAAGTTGGGGCAAAATTTTTCAAGCACAGAAAAAAAAAATAAAACAAAAGTATCAATGACAAAAATGATAATGACTTTTTATGACAAAGAAATTCTAAAGAAATACCTGACTACTAAACCAGCAATGCAGAAAATACTCAAGGGAATCCTACACAGACAGAGAAGCCACAGTACCAAAGAGCCCAAGGGAAAATTTCTAATTATAACAATAGTTAAACAGAAGAAAATCAAAACAAAAACAAAAGAAAGCAAAACAGTAAAAACAATAAGAAACCAAAGGAATCAGCACTGGAAAAACAATGCAGTGGTAACACACATTACAGACATTACAGTAATAACTCTCAGTATGAGTGATCGTAACTTCTCAATCAAAAGACATAGATTGGCCAATTAGATCAAAAAACACATTGAAACTAAATATGGTAGACAAATCCCACCTAAAAGGCAGTTCATAGACTAAATGTAAAAGAATGCAAAATGATATTCTCTAAAACTAGAGCCAAAAACCAAGCAGGAATTGTTATCTTATTTTTAGACACAATAGCTAAAATTGGTCAGAAGAGAAAAGATGGGTACTACACACCGATAAAGGGAATAATTTAATAGAAAGTAATAACAATTGTAAATATCTAGGCACTGAATGTTGGTGCCCCTAACTTTATGAAACAAAAACTACTGGATATAAAAGGACAGAGAGAGACTGGTACAATTATAGCAAAGCACTTCAATACCCTACACTCACAATTAGACAGGCCAACCAAGCAAAAAAAATACATTAACAAAGAATTATCATACTTAAACCACACCATTGAACAAATGGATTTAAATGATGTCTACACATTTTCTCTATACCGCATAAAACTTTTCCCAAAAGAGACCCTATCTTATTCTATAAAGTGTATTTGAAAATACAAAATGAATAAAATAATTCCCTGTATACTACTGGATCACAGTGAAATGAAGCTAGAAATCAACAACAAAAGAAACCACAAAGATATGGATAGTAAATAGTATATTTTTGATTGACAAATGAGCCAGAGAAGAAGTCAGAGAGCAAATAAAAAGTTCTCAGAATCCATGAATGGAAGACATCATACCAAAACCTACAGGACACAATGAAAACAGTTCTAAGGAAGAAGTTTGTAACATGAATAAAAAAAACCAAGTCATCACAACCAAATAACCTTGTGATGCACCTCAAAGTCCTAGGAAAACTAGAACAATACAATTCAGAATTCACAAAATTAAAGAAATTATAAAGATCATAGTGGAAATTAATAAAATTGAGACTAAAGGAATACAATGGATCAAAGAATCAATGGAATACAATGGATCAAAGAATCAAAGACTAAAGGAGATTGATAAATCTTTGGATTTATCAATGGAATATCAAAGAATCAATGGAATACAATGGATCAAAGAATCAAAGACTTTAGGAGATTGATAAATCTTTTGGTAAACTTACAAAAAAATAAGGCGGGAAAGAAAAAGCATAACAATGCAATGAGAAATGAAGAAGGTGAAATCACAACTAACATGGACAAACTCTAGAGGAATATAGGAAACTACTTGGAGAACATACTCCACGCAACTGGAAAACCTAAAAGAAATGGAGAAAGTTTTAGATATACACGAAATCACCACAATTAAACCAGGTTGATACAATATAAGATGAACAGACCAATAATAGGCAGCAAAATAGAGGCAAAAATAAAATCCCTACAAACATGAAAATCCCAGGACCTTCAAAATTCATCACAGAATTCAAAAAGAATTTGAGGAAATATCTAAGAGTAATACTTGTTAAAGTCTTCCAAGAAATTTCTAGAAGGTAGCATCACGCTCATGCCCAAACTGAACAAATATTACCAGAATAACAGCAATAAAACCACAGACAAATCTCCTAAGTGAGCATAGATCTAACAAGTTACCAGCGAACATTAAAAAGATCATACATTGTGACCAAGTAGGGTTCATTCCTAAGATGCAAGGATGGTTCAGCATATGTAATCAATAGTTATACTACATCACATGAGCAGAAGAAAGGACAAAGCTCGCATGAGCCTCTCAACAGATGTAGAAAATAAGACCTTTGATAGAACCCAGCATCCAATATCTATTATACATCTTGGTCCTCAGAGACACGTTTGGTTTTTCACTACAGAGAAACACTGTAGTATTTAAATGAATGTGTTGTACTTATTTCACTTAAGAATATGGTCTCAAGGTTCTGCCACAGATATTGAGAAAGGGGAAGAAGATGCTCAGACGAGAAGGGAAACAAGAAAGGGTGAGAGGTGAAGAAGGGACAAGAAAAAAAGAGAAGAGAAAGGAAAAATGGAAACAAAACTTTTGTAAATAAGGAGGAAAAGAGGGGTTGAAAGGAGGGGAGGCAATGGGCTAAAAAGAAGCAAGACAGGCGCAATTCCTTAGGGTGACTGTTATCAGTACGGGCATCCAAGATTCACCATTAAAAACAAATTTTAAAAAAATCCAACCTCTCGCCATGGTAAAAATAAAACTGGCAAAAAACATGACCATATATGACAAACCTGCTGCCAACATCACTCTACATAGGGGAAAACTGACCGTTTCTTTTCTAATAGGAATTGACCTAACAATGAAGTGAGAGGCCTCTACAATGAGAATTGAAGCACTCTGGAAAAAAGAAATCAAGGAGGACATCAGAAAATGGAAAAACATCCCATTCTCCTAGGTAAGCAGAACCAATACAGTTAAAATGGCCATAGTTGCAAGAATGATATATCCATTTAAAGAATCTAGATCAAAATACCAACCCCATTCTTTACCGAATTAGAAAAAGCAACCTTAATATTCATATGGGCCCAGAAGAGACTCAGAATGACAGAACAAGCCCTGGGCAACCAGAACAAAGCATGAACTATCAAAATCCAGATTTCAAGTTGTATTACAAAGCCACAGTGATTAAAAAATAATAAATAACATTTTATAGTCACAAAACAAATATGCAGATCCATGGAACAGAAGAGTATGAAGAAACAAATTCAGGTACATTGAGCTATTTTGTCATTGATAAAAGGGTCAAACTTTTACATTAGAAAGAAGATGACCTCTTTATCAAATTGTACAGGACAACTGTTTATCCACATGCAAAAGAAAACCTGCACCATATCTCGAACTCTGTACTTTAAATAAATAAAATGAAATGGATTAAATACATAGATATTAAATAGAAACACTTCATCTGCTGGAAGATAAAGTAGAAAAACTCTTGAAGACAGAGGTATAGGCAAGGACTTTCTGAACAGACACCAAGTATACAATAAATAGCATCATGAATCAACAAATGGAATTATGTCAAATTTAAAGGCCTCTGCACAGCAAAAGAAACAACCAAGAAAGTAAAGAAACAATCTACAGATGGAAACATTTGTTTGCCAGTGGCAACTCAGATATAAGACATTTAATATATATCTAGAATATGTGAACAGCTCAAAAAAATTAGATTCCCCCAAAATAAAATCCCTAGTCAAAACATGGATAAGTGAAATGAATACACTTCTCAGAAGTACAATTGACCGATAAATACATGAAGAAATGTCCAGCATCTCTGACGATTAGAGAAATGAAAATTAAAACAACACTGAGATTCCACTTACCCCAGAAAGAATGACCATCACCAAGAAATCATCTAATAGCAAATGCTGGTAAAGCAGGAGGGAAAAAAGAACCCTTCTACTTTGGTGAGGATGTAAACTGGCACTGTGGAAAACAGAGATCCCTCAAAAAACTACAGAAATTCCACTGGATCCATTTACACCCATTCTAACTATCTTTCCCACAGAGTTAAAGACATCAGTACAGTGATACATCCATACCTATGTTTAGAACTGCAAAACTTACAACAGCTAAATCTTGGAAATGACAGATCAATGGATAAAGAAAATGTAGTATATACAGCATCTACCAGGGAGAACAACTCAGCAATAAGCAAGATAAATTTGTGTCATTTGTAAGCAAATGGATGTACCTTGAAACTTTGATGCTAAGTACAATAAATTAGGTTAAATGTTGCATGGTTCCCTTGTCTGAGAAACTCACAGTAAAAACAATTCAAAAAGCAAAATGTAGATGCTGGAAAACAGGGAGGTAAAGTTTTTGCAGATGGGAAGGCAGTCTAGGGATGGAGGGGGAGGGAAGAAGGGAAAAGGGAGAAAAAGAAAAAATTGAATTAGATGCAGTATGTATAGGTACCAACTCCCCTTGATGAATATATTTGTGTTGTATCACAGTCATGTACAGATAAAACTGTTTAAGTAGTATATCAATGGAAGCTAGTAAACCTAGGCACAGGGAGGAACCAGGCTTTGAAACACTTAGTATCTAAGTTTGCATGAGTGTGTTTACTTCATAGGACTGTTCTTTCTCCCTGAATAATACAGCATTGGTGAGCAGCCTACATGACAGTGGCTGGTGCATGGTCTGTTACGAAGAAGGCATCTGGGTTACTCGGCGTTTTTCAGTTATAAATCACGGGAAAAAAAGGAAGATGAGCTTCAACCTCCTGGGAAGTCCACGGGGTCCCCGCAGGCACAGCTGGATGCAGGAGTCCAAACGATGTGTTTCCATTTCTTGACTGCATCTTCTCTGAGACAGCTTCATTCTCAAGAGCTTCTCTTACTGTGGCGTTAGGTTCCTCCTCAGCAGCTGTACCCTAAAACCCTATGAACTCGGCCAATGCTATGTAAAGTGGGGCGTGAAGGCGGGTGGTAAACTTGCCTTTCCTGAGAACGGAAGACTGATTATTCCTTCAAAGCACAATGGGCAGAGGGTAATAAGCGAAGGAACCTTCAAATGAAGACTTGAACTACCATAATCAGAAGAAAAAGGAGAAGCACTGGGTAGGACTCAGCGGCAAGATGATTGCTGGGATCAAAGTGGAAGGTCTGCATAGGCCAATAGACCCAAGGCACTGGTAAGTAGAGACTGGGACATTTGAGGTTAGTTAATTAGTAGTTATTTGTTCCACCTCAAATGTCCCACATATATCTGTCATCTGATAGTGTCCCCTGATCGGCTGAGCATTTGTGACACAATAAAAGAGAAACTTCAGTGTCGTAAGCCCGAGGTGGACATCGTTATTGGTCTTTATCTAGCTTTCGTCTCTCCATCAACCTCGAGCCTATTGAGTTTTATTGTCACCATGTGAAAGGGCAAGAGAGAGCGTGAGACATTGGCAACCTTTATAATGCTTGCAGAAATTATGATTACAAAATTTTATTGAGACATTTCAATGACTATCATGTTTTTCTAAAAGTCCAAATGTAAGTGGGTATTTAGCTACAGAAATGTGTTCATTTGCTGTTTGCCCATGTAGGTATCCTGTGGCTTTAACAATATTTTATTGGTATGAATTTCAGTGTTTTACCTAAATTCCAAAAGTGTGTTTTCCTGCAAAATGCTACCTCCAAAGGATGGGAATAAATATTTTATGGTCATAGAGCTTTCTGGTTGGATACTAGATTCATTCAAAGTTTAAAAGTTTCACCTCACTTTGAAAAATTTATTTCCAATATAAAAATCCAAGTGAGGGACATGTTCTACCATTTCTCAAATTTATTTGCACCAAGAATTCTTACTTCCCACCTAGCATATAATATGCCTGCTATTCCACAGAGCACACATTGGAAAACATTCTTCTAGAATATTGTTCCTTCTGTGTATGACAGTGAACATGAAAGTTACTTAGAATTTTAGCATTTAGAAATATAGTTTAATCAAACATCTTTGGACAATAAAGCAACAATGAAAATCTCAGCTAAGTCTATGGCTCTAATTTTTAATGGTACAATGAAACAATGGGGCTAAATTTTGGTCTATAAATGAAGTCCTTCTCAGGATAATTAGATATATGGCAAATGTCTACAGCTTTGGTGTTTGACTCTGGTGGCATTAATCTTAAGACTGACCATGACTGCAAGGCAGTCAAATTATAATCAAATCTAAAGTGCCATAAAAGAGATACTAGTCCTTGGGGAAGTGTCACAAGCTTGACGGGAGCTGAATATACTATAATCGAGATGGGACAAAGGAGTGATGACTTTTTATATAGAGAAAATGACCTTAAAATCATCTTAAAGGAAATTTTTGATGGAAAAATGCAAATCCATAATTTCCCACCCCTTTAAAATCATGTTACTACTCCTTTTTATGTTAGGTAGGTTTATTTAGGGAACTGAGTCAACCGTGCCTGGAAACCAAGAACAGTGAGTCTGCTTCAGACAGTGCAATAGGATTCTCTTGAGTCCTTCTCCCTTAAGACCCAAGAAAATTGCTGTGGTTGTTCTTAAAGAGAAAAATGGACTCACACCAAGAATTAACCTGTAAGTCAACACACATAATAGTTGAAGAGGAGCTTCTATTGTTCTTTCATTATTGTATTGTTTTTTTTTTCAATCTGTTTCTCCAAACCATTAGTTGATCAGTAGAAGGTCCTCAGAAGTCATTTCATGTGGAAAGGTAGAAAAGACCTCCTTCTATTCACAGGAAAAACAGCGGACAGTTTTATATCTGTGCACCTGAGAACATCTGTTTGATCTTTTGGGAATGAAGCTAGGATTTTAGAAAATCCATTATCTTATTCAGAGTGTGACAAATTGAGCTTTGGTAAGGATAAAAACAGAGCTACTGAGAAGAGCTGGCCATGAAAATGAAAATTGAGTATGAGTGAAGACAGTCAGGATGGTCCAGGAAACAGAAGTTATATGAACACTTTCCAAAACCTCTCATTAGATGTGAAGTATCAAAAAGATTGAGACTTTATCCTTAGTATAAGCAAGAGAGTGTGTGACGAATGAAAGTCTTGTCAGCTCCCTTATCAACACTAAAAGAATCTTTTCAGACTTTCTAGTGTTTTCACTGTTCTTGTATTTCTCAAACAAAAACGTAGATTCCTGCTTCTTGCTTCCTTCCATCCTGCATCTTGGGAGACCATGGAGAAGCATTTGTAAGACTTGACCAGCTCCCTTTTACATGTTGTATACATGTACGGACAGCTCATGACCACCTCATGTTTATTAGACATCAGTGCACACAGAAAATGGGATTCTGTGACTGGAACACAGAAAATGTGGGATGATTTTCCTGTCGTTGGAGGAGATACCAGGAATCAACATCATGACCTCATGCTTGCCAGGCAGACGCTGTGTTGCTGAGCTGTATCCCTGGCTCTGGGAGATGATTTTTAAAACATATTTCCACATCAAGAAGTAAAGACAATTTTGAGAAATGATGGCAGTATACCAGAAGGACATCAGAATTGGTTTGAAGTCAAATTTGGAAATTTTTTGGGTATTTAAAAGAATACTGACAAAAATTGATCATAATATGTTGAGTGAAAAACCAACTCATAAATTTATACTGACACAAATCCATGTACACCTACCTCCATAAAGGAGGAAGAGATACTTGGAAAAAAGTTTACAAAAAGTTAACTGATTAATTGATTTATTTTCCAATATAAAAACTTTACTTAAAATGTGCAAGTACTGAAAGATTTACAAATCCAAGAAATGGAAAAAGTACTGCATATAAAAGGTATTATTGGGGTATTACTCTAAATTAACTTACACATTTGAATATGGAGTGTAGTTAGGTAACAGAATTAAACAATATTAAAATGTAATTAGGTAACAGAATCAAACAATATTAAAGTTACTGAGTTTGATAAATAACTGTGATTTATGTTGGCAAATGTTATTTTATCTACAGATGTAACAGGTATAAGTTGATCATGAAGGATTGGATACCTGCAGATTGCTCCAATAGCTCATATGAAAGAGATAAAAATGTGGCAAATGTTAGTAATTCATGCAACTGTACAAATAATATCCATTATTTGTTGAACTGGTTACTTTAAACTAAAACTGAGAAAAACTGAAGAACAGAACATTCAGGGGCATATTATAGCCTTAACTGGTTTTAACAAAGATAGAAATAAGAAAATAATTAGAAATGAATAAACAGTCTAAAGAAAACAAAAATTAAAATAACAAATTATAAAAGTAACACATGACATATAAACTTAAGAGATGACTTTAAAAAAGAGACGATTTTATAAAGACCACTAAAACACTTCTGTAAAGAAAAAGTAACAGAGAATTTAAAGCAACAAAATAAATAATGAAATTACACGTTTGGGAGCTTATGGAAATTATAAAAACTATACTATTCTATTCAAGTAAACCTGAACAATCATAAAATAATACAAATTAACAAAATACACACAGATAATGTTAACTTGAATTCTAGAAACTTAAAAAATGTTTCCCTTCAGTTATTGGTCATTGAATTTTTATATATGCACATTTCTTTTTTGAGACAAGGTCTTGTTAAGTTGCCTAGGATGGCCGCAAACTTTCTGTCCTCAAATGCACACAAATATATGCAGAAACAGAAAGACACACACACAGAGACACACACAATTATTCTACACTCATATAAGTTTAATGTCTTGTCTCAGTATCTCATATGCAAAACATCGATCCTTATTATAAGTGCCCCGCTAGATAATTAAAGCAAAAAACTTTTCAGGCATAAATTAAACATAATTCATATATATATATATATATATATATATATATATATATATATATATAGTACAGATCCACCTTAGCCATACATACAGACGGTAAAATCCTAGTACTACCTTAGTAAATTCTATTTGGGCGTATGTATTACAGTGTAATAGACCATGACCAGAGAGGACTACTTCAGAAAACCAACAGTAGTTTAGCATTAAAAATGAGTGAATTTAACTTTGCATAAATTATACCTCAATAATGATATTATTTCAAAAGTATGATATAATCTAATATTTCCAAAGATATAAACTCATATATATACAGGAATAAATAGACTATAAGAAAACATAACAAAACATTTGTTAATAGAATTCTAGGTAATGCTTATTTTCTTTTGTTCTCTATTTATAGTATTTATAGATTTCAAATTATCTACCAACAATATAAGACAATATCATAATGCCTTGAATAAAAAAGTGTGTCACCACTATTCAGGTCTTCAGTGTAAATATTAATTAAATGATCAAATGTATATTTATAAAAGAAAACTCACAAGTTTTAGCAATTCTGTTTTGAGGGTGCTTCTTCACAAATGTATCTGAAACCCAGGAAATATTCAACCACCAGGAGCAGCAGTAAAGCTGTAAAATGAAGTAGTGATCTCAAAACTCTTCCCCTAATCTTGATTTACACATTGATTTTACTTTTGTTATTGTTGGTTCTCCACACCTTTTTCAGTGATAGTTGATTACAAATCGATTTAAAGAGAAAAAAAAATCAGTGATTTTTCCCAATTATTTTATACCAGATAAACTAATAATTCAAAAGTGTGATATTTCAAGTGAACCTTCACCTTTTTCAATGATAGTTGATTACAAATCGATTTAAAGAGAAAAAAAATCAGTGATTTTTCCCAATTATTTTATACCAGATAAACTAATAATTCAAAAGTGTGATATTTCAAGTGAACCTTCCTCTTACAAAAATACATTTTCTTAATGAATTTTGGTCTACATTATGCAGCCTGAACAAGTCTTATAAGATTTGACAGTTTGAATTTTATAAACTTATTTCACAACAAAATTGGCACTCTTCATTTAAATTTATAGACCTGATGCCAGGCATCCATTCTGATGACTAATTAATGTGGAAGAGTGATTTTGTGCTTTGTGAGACCCCCCCCCACTTAAACTGATAGACTTGGCACAATGTATCCATTTTGATGACTTATTAACATAGAAAAATGATTTCTTTCTTCTGAAGACTCATAATTTACTGTTAGCGTTATTAATATATCACTGCTGAAATCTGTTCAGAAGCATATACGTGTATATGTCAGAAGCATCGACATTTTTTTCTCCCTAATGGGTAATGATAAAAAGGTATAGTTTAATATTATGAAATTATTTATAAATTAATTCTGGTTTATGGATAGGAAGAACGAACGTGTTGGGAAATTTACTGAATTGGCATTTATTAGTATTCCAGTTTCATTCTTAATGTGCGACTGCTCTTTTGTGTGAGAGTAAATGAAGAGAAGAGAACTGAGCTTTTGAGCCTGAAGAATGTGCTGAGAGTCTAACTGACGTGCTGGGCCCTTTCTCCAGCATCAGGTATTTCACACTGTTTGGCAAAGCCCTGGTGACTGCATGATCCCCTGGAGCACTGAGCTGAGAGGGTTAGTGGGCCACCTGGGCAAAGAGGGCTGGATGGTGACTGGAAGCCCAAGACCAGAGGGGAACCCCAGCTCCTGGATGCTTAGCTTAACTGACATCCGAGGCAGGGTCAACCCCACAAAGTGGCAGGGAGGACACAGGGATTTCTTTTCTTTTCTTTTCTTTTCTTTTCTTTTCTTTTCTTTTCTTTTCTTTTCTTTTCTTTTCTTTTCTTTTTTCTTTCTTTCTTTCTTTCTTTCTTTCTTTCTTTCTTTCTTTCTTTCTTTCTTTCTTTTTTTCTCCCCTTCTGTGTGCTATGTGCTGTGTGTGTAGCAGCCTGGACTAATTCCAGAACATTCACACTAAACTACATCCCCATCCCTTTTTATCTGTTATTTAAAGACTGAGTGTAAATTACTAAATTGTCCTACTAGGCTAGGATTTGCAGTCCTCCTATCTCAGCCTCCCAGAGTGCTAGAATTACAGGCCCACACACAACACGCTGCTATGACAAATGACTTTTCTTAAAACAAATGAGAACCACCACTGTTGGTGCTTCATGGTGAAAACATGGAAATATGATCCATATCTCTTGAAAGGGTTAACTGGAAAAGAATTCGTTCAACCCATCTTACATATAATTCAATATCATCGCTAGAAAACAGAGAAAAGCCAGTTGGCAGTCCCTCCACTCTCCCTCTTTCAGTCACCCACTGCTTCACATTGGTTGAATCAATACCCAGTCCTTCAATATATCTGACAAGAGCACAAGAGCTGATTCTGGCTATCTCTTATTTTTTTCCTCTGTTTTAACCTTTTCCTCCTCCTCCTTCTTTTCTTCCTCCATCCAAATTCCATTAATAGAATTCACATGTCCTCAAATAGGATTCCTCCTTTTACTCTGTTTAATCTGTTTTTTTTTTATTTCTGCAATGATATTTAACTAAGAATTAACTGACGCCAAGCACTAGAATCACAAGAACAAATAAACACGGTCTCAGCACTCTTAGGACCTCCAGTATCTGTAGTCAGCAAATTAGCAAGCTTTACCAAAAGAATCGCAAACTAAGTGCAAAGCTGAAAGTATGGAGGGAGTTGGGCCAGAGGGTAGGAGGTGGGACCTTGAGATGATATCTCCTTTCCACAGGAGTGAGCTTATAACAGGACTCAAAATGAGCAGGAGCTCCCCAAAAATGGAGCCAATAGGGGGCTTCCTGGAAGCGTGGTCCACAGACGAGGCTGTGAGGTGCAGAGTGTGATGTGTTCAAGGAAGAACCGAGAACGAGGGAAATGTAGTGCAGTTAGCAAATGTAAGTGCCCAGGTGAAGTGACAAAACAGTGTAGCTGCTCATTTCTAAAGGCACTCAGAGCCTCACCAGCCCTCCTCACACCACTAATCTCCCCCTTAGGGCTCCTCCCCTGAGTAACTGCTGTTTGACTTGTACAGGAAAAATTCTGTGCATGTTCTTTATACTTTTCTCACCTAAGCATAAACTGATAGACAACACAGCATAGCTTTCTGGGCAGTTACGCTCTGCATGAGCCATTGCTGATGCACAGTGCTGCTATGAATGTCCTGCGTGTCTCAGGGCATGGAGGCACAAATTCTTGTTGGTGTGATGCTGGCAATGACACTGATCTCTCTAGATTTCATAGGCTGTGTCTCTGTTTTTCAAAGTGGCTTTACCATTTGCTCTGTGTGTGAGGTTTCATTGCTGCATAACCTTACCACCCAGTGGTACTGAACTTCTTTTTAATTTTACTTCTGATAGTGGCTGCTTTTTTATTGTAAGTGGTTATTGTGGTTATTGCATGATAGAACAGGGTAAACTTGCCTGTTTGTAAGGCAGTGCTGAAGATGTATATAATAGGACTTGTCAGTAGATTGAATTCAAGAAATTAAGATAAGGGAAATATTAAGAATTACTTTCATAATCTTGTGTTAATAACTAGATGATGAGTATATCATTTTCTGAGATGGAGATGGCTAGAACTAGAGTGTTGGATTTTGCAGGACCACAGGTTTATTTGGTCTTGTCATTTATGAGACATGTTAGATATTCATCCAATGATAAATGGGTATTTTAACAGGAGTCCAGATCTCTGAAGAAAAGTCATCAATCCATATGTGCTTTTACTAATTGGAGAATGATATCTTTTTGGTGGAAATACAGATAAGAAAGAAAGTCTAAGACTTAGTCTTGATAATTGTGGGAGGTTGGCCAGAGGAATTAAAGGTCAATAAGGGGCTTATAAGGCAAAAGCATATGGACTGGGGCTGTATGGTTATAGATTAGAGGTGCATGCTATGTTTGGCCATTGTCCTTTCCCCTGCCTGATTACTTGCTTAGATTAACTTACAAAATGTCACATGGCAAACCTCCTTGTTCCTTGACACTAGGCTGTTTTTCTTCCTATATTTGCTTGTAATGAAGCTCAGAGAGATCTCAGTTCAGGGCTGCTCCCTGGACACTCCCTCCTGTTGGGTGTTCTCATCAGCAAGGTGCCTCTGGGCCTCTCCCTACTTGGACCAAGTCTCTTCTCTGAGTAATGTTTTCATCCTCTGTGCCACCACAGTTACACGGTGACATTGTAAAGACTATCTGAAAATATCAGGAAAAAGAAAAGACAAAAAAAGGAGATAGGGAAGAAGGAAGGAAAAATAAGAATACAACATTTTAAAAATAAACAAGGAGGTGATTCAAGATTTGTAAGCTGTAAGCTAAAAAAAAATACTGTTACTGTTCCATGGCTTCATTGACCCAGAGATTGGTGATTTAGAGAAGTGTTGTTGTAGCGGCATAGGAAGAAGATGAGCAGGATTGTGATGAACTGAAAAGGCACTTTAGAAAATGGAGACAGTACGTGGATCCAGTAACTTGACTGGGAAGAGAATGAAAGAAGTGGCTCAGAAAGGGGGAGAAGGGTCAAAGCAAGTTATTACAGAGATAAAAAGTCCAAGCAAATTATATGCTGTGATATAATTATCTTAGGAGGAGGGATACAATGAAGATGTGAGGAAGGAAAAGAAGAAAAGGAACAAGAAAAATCATGATGAAAGCTAAGGAACTATGGGTCCAGAGCAGAAGTGAAAGAACAGACTCTGAGAGAAACAAGGTAAAGAGGACAGACAGCCGGTGAGCTGGGAAAAGGTGGATGGAGGAGAGTGTACAGGAGGGTGTGATTTAAGGCCTCTCACTTTCCGAATGAGGTTTGAGTCAGTTTTTCAGGTGGCAGAGGAAAAGTAGTGGCTAAAGAACGAGAAAATGAAAAAAATAAAATAAAAATCTTACCCTACCAGGAAAGTGCAGCAAGACTGAAGGCTGTGACAATGCACATTACATTAAGTATGAATTAAAACACAGACCAATCACCAAGTTCTAGCTGCTCTGACAGTGTTCCACTTTTGAGGTCTTTGCATGAGTGGGGCTAGCTATGCTAGCTGTAGAAATAGAATAGCTGGCACACAGCAAGTGAAACAAATAAGAATGTATTTTTTTCTCTCATAATTGGAAGTTTAGAGATAAGAGCCTGCTGGTATTGATTCAGCTGCTAAGTAGTACCATTGGGATGCAGGCTTTTTGCATCTCTTTTTGCTTTTGTGCTTAGCATATTGGATATCTTTCTTATATCTGCCTTCATGGAAAGAATAAAGAAGGTACTTCACTAGCTTTGGAATTTTATATTAGGAAAATAAAGAATTTACAAGAAACACCAACAGACTTCTACTTTCATTGTAGTTGTGAATTCTGTGGTGCACAGCCAACCATAGCTGCAAGGGAGCCAGAAAACAGGTGATCTGAAGGTATATTTATGCTCTGGACAAAGCCACGGTTCAGTTAGTGAATAAGAATGAGCAAATGTACATGTATTTAGATAAATAGCTGTGCCTGCTGCACAAGAAGATGGTATCTGAGTCCAACCACATTAAAGATCATTAAGTTAATTTAATAGACATAGAGCAGAAAAAAAGGATTAATGATCTCTGTAAGAGAGCCATTATCTGTACTAAAAGAATAAAATTGGCCACCACAGAAGGAATTTAAAAAATACTATGGAGTTTGGGAGCAATTTACAAAGAAGTGTTTAAAAACAATTTTCAGCTAATGCCTCTACTTTGGGCAAAAATACATTCACTTGCATATGTAATTTCTTGTGTTTTTTTGCTCTTAAATAACCACAAATCTTCCAGAACATATCTTTATTTAAAACAAAATAATGACCAATTCATTCAACTACAAAGTACTTTTAAATGGATTTATTCTTAAAGACTGAAATATGAGCCACCATGCTATGATTACTTTTAATTAATTAAAAATGAAATAATGTACTTCTATACCCAAATTGCCACATTTCTTTGATGACACAAACTATTTTTATGAACTGCATTTGGTACTTTAAACTCCAGACACGTCCTAAATTCTATTTCCACTACACTGGCTCTACCAGTAGGCAAGTACACGTTGAATGTAGAAAGAGCAACACTTGCTTGCCTTTACTGATTACTGAGTTGTTCGGAACCCTTCAGAGCAGCACAGGCTTTTGCCTGCGTCAGTCTCTGTGATGTGTCATCTGAGCAAATGCCAGCGAGTGCTTTACTGTCCATGTATCTATTTCTGTCTGCACTACTATTATCATTGTTCTGTGTATAACTTGCTACCAAAATGGTTTTCAACAACAGGAATTCACACTAAAAAATTGTGCTGTCTCACAATTTCTATTGTAGATAAGGCAGACTCGGTCACAGACATATGATAAGCGGAGGAGAATTCCCAAGTTTTAGATAAACAGTGGGAGTTCATCATCCAGAGTATCCGTATTCCCAAAGAGTCGCTCCCACTGCTCCGGGAGGATACAGCCATTGTGCCACGGTCTGGTGCTACAGACAGACTAAGGATGTATGGTTCTTTTCCTCTACACCAGGTTCTCCACTGGGAGTACTGTGCACTTCTCACAACAGTCCAAACTCTTCATATGAGAATCATCATCCCTACTGTGCAGGAGAAGCTGAGGCAGGTGGACACTTACATTCCTAAAACTAAATGACAAAACTAAAAGAACTGAAGTCAGAATCAAATCAATAGTTCAGATTTCAGGACCTATTATTTTAATTACAGTTTCCCATCTCTTCTTAATATATAACCAAAAGTAAATCCTCTGCATAGATAGATGTAGAGATAGATAGATAGATAGATAGATAGATAGATAGATAGATAGCAGACAGACAGCAGACAAACCCACAGATTCACTGAGCTCCAATCCCAAAGTCCCACCTGCCCAACCAGGGTAGGATCACCAAACCCCTGACTTACTCAGCTGTCTACCCTGATGAAGTCAGACAGGGACTGTCAGATTCTTGTTTCTCTGCAACCTTAGAAACAAATCCTCTGAAGAAATAATTCAAGGGAGAAAGAAAAAGAAAAACAAAAGCGGAAACATAGACCTACACTGATTCATCAACTTAATGTATGTAACGTGGAATCACAGAACTATCTTGACTCCAAGAGCAAATGTTAGTGTTCCAGGCTGTTTGCCACTGTTTGATAATCTTGTGCCTTTCTAATTTTTTAAACATCATTTATGCATATCTCTGTGGAGTCTGTGTGTTATTTCTCTCTAAGGGCAAAGAAACAAAAATAACACCATACAGATCCCATATATTCATAAAGTAGCAAGTGTGACTGGTAAATCTGAACATTGCTTTACAATATTGGGTTGAATGGCCAAACACAAAGCTAGGCATATTTTTCAATAGCTCTTCAGTCCTTTAGTCATTTATTTCCAAATTGAATATGTCATTTACATTTAGACTAGCTGCCCACTTTCATTCTTCTGCAAGTGCTGTTAAGGAAATAACTCATATAATACAGTAACTTTGATTTTTCCTGAAGATCAATCTTTACTTGTTAGGGTGCAAACTTGACAAAACCTAGTGCATTTTAAGCCACTATCCATGATCTCATGATAAAGCTACGCACAAGTTGAAGTTGCTTTATTTCTTGTTATTTGTCTTAACAATGTTGTGATAAAACAATGGCAAGGTGACATATTCAGAAAACCCTACCATAAATAGTGAGTTTTCCAGAAAAGAATAACCCATTCAAGACCTACTTCTCCAATTTGTATTTATACTTGAACAACCAAATCGTATCTACAAAATTTCTAAAACCAGGACCAAAGTCTTTTCATTATGAAAAGCACTTAACTACCAAAAACATTCGGAAATTGATTATGTAGATTCATAAATGGCAAACTTGATACCATGAGAGGATGGAAAAACAATATTACCAAAGTTAAGTTACATGTATAAAAACAAAGGAAGAGTTGGGTTTTTGTTTGTTTGTTTCTTTGTTTCTTTGGTTGGTTGGTTGGTTGGTTTGGCTTGAAGGTTCTAAATTTTTGTAGCAAAGTGGTGGCTTTAATGCCCTAAGTATTCCCTACATGTGTCATATTCAAAGTATAGTCTGTTCTTCTGCAGCACTGGGCGTAGCTCAGAAGAGAACAGTAGTAAATGCAGGCGTGATAGCACCTTAATTACCACAGCCTGCAGTACCTACAGAAACACGATGGCACAGAGCAAACACACAGGCACACAGGACGCCCTTTTACCTCAGGTTGTCTGCACTTGATGAACTTGGGGTCTGCCTTGTAAATGATTCTGACATGATCATCACAGGTCTACACTCTTCCATATATGTTAACAGTGCACATCTGACCCCTCTGTACACTTTCTTCTAGCAAGTTCTCTTTACCCATTACAGAGCTGTAAACTTCTAGGTTTACTGTAGTTTTTCTTTATTAAGAAGTAACATTTTTACTGGGCTAGCATCTGCTTTAGGATTATTGTTGTTTTTATCGTCATCCTGATTACATAGTTGGCATAGCTGGAGTGGTTTGCCTAACTTTATATTCCCCACAAGCCACATTATTTTTACAAAGTAATTCTGCAAGGTTTTTTAGAAAAAATATATATATGCAAACAGTATGTATTGCATATAGATCATATGAAGACTCTCATGAGACATTTGCCTTCAATTCAAGAATGCTAGTCACTTTCAAAAGTATTAGTCTGTCTTCGAATTGTGAGCCCAGCCATCTATTGCAGTTCTGGTAAGCTCATTGTATCAAGTGCTTGGGATTTGAAAACACTCTTTTGTAATAAACATATTACCTGTTTCCTCTATTCCTTATGACTTGATGATAAGTGTTGCTATTTTACCTTTCCTTCCTCATTTCTTTTATAATTGTGATGTATCCTTCTCAGCAGCTCTCAACATTGTCTAAAGAAAGAAGAAAAGCTTCCCACACACTCACAAATATGCATATAAATAGCACATGCACACGTGGAGAGGTCTACTCCTACTGGCTATTCTAAAGCCATTTAAATGGAAGTTGATTGCATGGAACAGGTGGAAGGAGCCCAAAATAAGTCATCTGTAACTAAGTAGAAAAGATCAGTTGATTACCTGCCTCTTTAGAACGTTTACACTGGTTGTTTTGGAGTTGTGAAAAGACTGCTTCTATTGCCCTGCCAGGATACCATTTGTCACATCAGAATAAAACCAGCACTTCCCACAAGGCCTCCCGGAATCATTAAGAAGTTAGTGCATTCTCTCAGAGTCCCTAACTTACCCCCAGCAAGCATTTACAGACTGAGAGAATCTGAGTCAGCAAGTCATAAACTTTGTGTGTACACAAATGAGAGAGCAGGATCGGAGTGTTCCAGCAGTAAAAAGTAAGACATCTCCAAGGCGTAAGATAAAAGAGCTTAAGGAAACTCTGTCATCTCAGTTACACAAAAGTCCAAAACGAAAATGAGGCAAAGGAAGATTGGGGCTCTTTGTTAGATATAGAAGACACTACAAATTTCATCTACATCATCCATTCATTGGACACATATTTGATACAGACTGGAATGAGCCTGGTGATGTGTGCACTACTTTGTTGGTGCCTTAGCTAGATCCCCTTGGCCTGAAGCTACCCTATTCCCACAAGGGCCAGGAGTGTTGTCTATCAGTCACTCAAGCTTCATCTTCTTGAGAACTCCCTTCAGCTCCAGTGAATCTCCTTTCACATCGATGACTGACTCATGCAGGATGGAAGTTCACAGGCTTCCAAGTGAAACAATTCAGATTTCTTGCCCCAGAGCTGCCAAGGGGGTTAGGCTGAGCATAGGTGAGCAACACATTTGACTTTCAAGCCACTGTTCCGGTTCTATCACCGGAGGTTGTGAGCACTCTCTCAGTAAAGCATATATATATATAAGAAACCTCATGTAGGATTCTTCTTGAAATCTCAACCTAAGACACCCACTTCCTTTGTGCCAGGATTGCTTCGAAGTACTCAACCAGACAGGCAATGTTTCTGCCATTAGAGAACTTATATTCTGTTGACAAAATAACTTCAGGTATGTGCTTCGTGGAGAAGAATCAAGAAGGTGATATGATGCTGTCTAGGAACAGGGGAACATTATCTAGTAAATGGACAGGGAAGGACTCAGGAGAATGACAGCCAGGCTTTGACTAACATGTTGAGAAGCTTCCAGCTACATGAAGTCATAGAAAGAGGGTTTCAGGCCAAGGGAGGGACAAATGCAAATGTCCTAGTTCAGATATGCTTTGTTTGCACTAGCGGGGACCCTCCTTCTCCCTTCCTGCTATCCCTTTCCGCGATAGGCACTGCATTGGGATCATACTGAGATGTCTCCATCACCAATTCTCTTCGCTCCTGAGTAAGTGCAATGACATCTGAGTGGGAGACTTAGAATAATTCTTCGCGTTTAACTCATTGGCATCTGTAGCTGGTAGAAGGAAGCTGCCAGGTTTGAAGGAGCAGCTCTTGCCCGCTGTTTTTATTACTGCTTCCCGGGCAGGCTTCCTGGGAGATACAGGAATCCTGTCCTGCTGAGATGCTGCATGTGGAAGGCCTGGTTCAGTTTACACAACCTCGAGATTCAGAATCAATAAAGCGCTGGACTCAGCAGCGCTCAAGCCAAGACTTCCGATCTGGATCTGCCCTCAGTAGGAACCAAGGTGATGTTTTAACCCCATCTGTCCTGCAATTTGGTCCTTGGGTGGGTTTTTAAGCAGCAAGGTGACAACAGGATGCTCTCCCTAAGACAAGGCTCGCCAAGACTCATCTAGGGAAAGAGGTTCTCAAAAATCGGAAGAATGGTGGGCAGATGAAACACTAAGTCACATACAGAAAATTCTGTGATTATTTGCTACATCTTTTAAAATAAAACCCAGCCTCTTAGGTAGCACCCTAGAAGAATTAACCTTTTCCTAATTTCAGCTTCACATGTTATCTGATCCATATTTTCCTTCCATTGTGGCTTCTGTAGGTTCTCAAGAATGTACCAGCTCTTACCCGCCTCTCTATCCTCTCTGAATTGATCTTAACAATTCTGCTCACCTTTCTCAGGCCTGGATCTACATTATTTAGAGCTCAGATTCAATATCATCAATCTGTGGAGTTCCCTTCAGGTGAGGCTATTTAAAAATACCTAGATTTGGGTAGATATTTCCTAGCAGCCTAGTGTGTTCATTTTCATATTTTTTAGAAAAGCCTGGAAGTATCATGGTGTTTGATTACTTGTGCGCTGTCTTTGTTCTGGAGCAATCTGTAAACCCGGTGAAATGACATTAAACCTTCCAGTCTCCCGTTTGTTTTTTCTTCAGCACCTAGTATAGTTCCAGGCACAGGAAATGATGCTAAGTTTGCTGACTGCAGAACAATGGAGCTTTTCAGCAGCCTTGCTGAGGGCCATGTGGGGTGTTTAGGAGACCCAGGTTTCACACTGTGTTCTGCAGTATCTCTCCACGGGTTGCATCTGAAAGAGAAGAGATGGGGCAAAGCTGCCCAAACCCCATGCCCACTTCACACAGATCATCTTCTCTCCTGTGTCTTTTACAATTTAAACCTCTTCATAAAATTTCTCTTAAAGGATTTCCAAAACACTAAAAATTTTGAGAATGCAGATGTAACTGAAATAAAGGGAAATTATGAAAAAAGTTGATACTTTGATAATTCTGATAATTATTCTAGACAGGGAAGAATAATATTTAAAGGTTATCATTATTATCCAACTTGACCTGCATCATTTTGATATCTTTTCTTTTTTTTAAAAAAAAGTATCACTCTTCAGGAAATCCCCAGTAGAGTTAAACTAAGTTTGAAGCTATTTGCAATGTTTCTAAAGCTTGTCCTTTAACTCTTCTATTGTTTACATGTCTGTCAGGTGAAGTTTTGTGCCCTTTAGAAAATAATTCAAACTTTAAAAATCATACAAGTGGCCTCCAGGTAGAAGGAAGGCTCTGTGTGAGCAGGGATCAGTTTTTTTTTTTTTCTTTTCTTTTTTTTTTTTTCTCTCACAATCACCTATCAGTGAAGTGATAATGGACACATTGCATGTGGTTCATAAATGTTTGATGAATGAATGTTAGAAGTGAGAAAAACAGGAAAGTCTTGGTAGACTTGGAGATCAAGGAAGGTAAGGATAGACAACAAAACTGGAAGGACAGAAATAGAAGATTAATTTAATTGAAGGGGTGTTAATTCAATGAGTAAACATTTTAAGGATAATAGCAACTGAGTTTTTCCACTTTGGAAAAAGGATTTATACTGATAAGAAGAAAGAAAACTTTCTCTCTCTCTCTCTCTGTCTCTGTGTCTCTGTGTCTCTCTCTCTCTCTCTCTCTCTCTCCCTCTTCCTCCCTCTTTTGCCCCATCCTTCTCTCTTTTTCCCCCTTCTCTGAAACAGCCAGGGGTACAGACAACCCAAAACCAACTAGCACATGCAGTCTTCAATTTTTGATTTCTACAACTATCCATTACTAAAAGAAAGCAAAATTCCTTGGAGTAAAGGTTAATCCCAGGGCTGGGGCAAGACTAGATGTAGATGAACCTAGACTGGCTTAATCTAGACTGTAAGAATTTGCTCGTGGAAGAGTGAATATGACCAAAAACCTTCTTTATCTCTTCGGATCATTTTTGGTTCAAAGTTCACATTGTCTGTAGGTAGAATAGCGACCCTTGCTTTTTGGGGGGGTTCCTGTTACAAGAAGTATTGTTTTCCATCCTTTGACTTTCAGTCTATGAGTTACCTTTGAGTTAAATGGGTTTCTTGTAGACAAAACAAACTGGTATCAAATTGAAAAGTCTCCCACTAGTGTATTCAATGTGAACATCAAAATGAAAAATGATCATAAGAACTTTTAGCTAATGAGTAAAATGAATCTATTAGTTTACATTGATATAAATAAATGGAAAACACAATTTTTATAATAGAATGTCAAATACTGTACATGCAGAGAATGATGGACTCAAACAATCACCATGTGACAATCATCACAGTGATAATTCAGCCAAGGTGCATCAATAAATGCTGCACTAATTAATAAGAAGGATAAGAACCTGAATATTCATGAATGTCAAGTTGTTTTCTCATTACACATACGTGTGTTAGTTACACAGGGAAAAGCTTCATTCATTTTCCACTGGAAAAATCTGTAAGTAACCCAAAGGAATATATAAGGTAATACACAGCCCACCACCGTTTAAGACACCTCACCCTTCAACAGGTATAACCCGAGTAAGCTCATGAGGAAATATCAGATGAACCCGAATCGGGGAATATTCTAAACCATAAGTCACATGTAAATTCTAAATTATTACATAAATGTGATGGAGATCAAGGGAAGACTGTAGAATTGTTAAAGATTAAAAGGAAGTAAAAAGACTCGACAACTCAACACAATGCATAACGCTGGCTTAGATTCTTTTGCTTGAAATGACATTACTGGAACATAGGAAGGATTTGGAATGGGTGCAAGGGTTACAGGGCATCCATCTGCCAGTGTTAATGACCAGTGTCAATGGAAGTCTGTGCTGCAGTTATATAGAATAATGTCATTTGTGAGGATACATACTAAAATATCAGGTGGTGATGGCACCTACTTAATCTCAAATGATTTAAAGGAAATTTTTCTATGCTAGACTTTTATCTAAGTTTGAAAGTATTTCTACAACAAAAAGAAAACACGTTAGTACTGCTCTGGGTTTTCTGAACATTGTAGCCTATCTGAATTTCAGTTCTTGAAATTCAAGGCATACTAAAATAATATAGAATTGTTTTGATGTGAAGGCATAAAAGACTTCTTCATTGAATATCCTTTTCTCCTTTTTCCTTAAAATTTTTTTTTCATTTAGCAGATATTTATGGACCATGCCAGGTATGCCATTAACTCTTCTAAAGAAAGAATGTAACAGAGTGAATGAAATGGATTTAGTTCCTGCTTTCCTGCAACTGGACTAATTACAGCATAGATGACAATCAAATACACATCTATCAGACCATGCGAAAGACATATCTGTGTGTACACCCACCTGCATGTGTGTGTGTGTACGTGCGTGTGTGTTCCCAAGTTAGATGGTGATCTATTTTAAAAAGTGCCACTGATTACTAAGTAAAAAACTTACTGAGAAAGCTAGGTGTGTGGGTGCACATCCGTGAGTCCAGCGCTCCCAGAGGCTGAGGTAGGAAGACTGAAAGTTTGGCTCTTGCCTGGGCAGCTTTGTGACAGTGAGATCCTACATCGAGACTGACAATTAGTTTTACCAAAGCTACTTGTGATATAGCTCAGTGTGGTGGGTGTAGGTCCATACCCAGTGACAGAAAACCAAAATGAGAACAAGAAACCTGCTTTCCTCTCCTCTCTAACTATTCTTTTATTCCTTAATGTGATTCCCTTCATGTCCTACTAATAGCATTCCAACAACTGATTATAAAAGATAAAGGAAAAAAACACCTGACACATTCTTGATATTTTATAAATATGAACAAATCTCTGGTCATTTTAGGTGGATTTGAAGAAATTTCTTTTTTTTAAAGAAGCTGCTGTCTCAGAAAATTGACTCTGACTCTTTGACCACTTTCCAGATGCCTAGGGAAAAAAAGTCAAGGAACACATACATAATTAGTTTTTCTTCCAGCTGACAATTGTTCACAAATCAAAGGAAACTGACCTAATATCCTCTTACTATTTTTGATGGAAGTAAGGCATTATGGTAAAGGTAACAATATAGAGTAGAGACTTCTTTCAGAAATGTCACGATAGGTTTCAAAGAATGACAAGTCACAAATGATGCTACAAAAATTGTGGCCTCTACTGAACCCCGAGTATGAGATAATATATTTCAGAATACTGACAGCATGTGTCTGATACAGGTTTATTCTTCCTGTTTTAGAACTTCTCTTTTGTTTTTAAGTTACACTACAAATGACACCAAGTTTTAAGGAGCATATTACCTAACATTTTGCTAGATGATAATTTTAATTTTTTTATTATAAACATAATGCATTTCAATTACCAAAACATGGGAAATACAGAAGTTCATGTTTGTGAAGAAAATATTTATCTATACTGTCCCTTGATATTTTGTTCCAGTCATATATATAGAGACACATAGCAAATACATGGATGTGCAAATATATTAAAATTTCATAGTTATAAACATGCCTTTCTATGTACTCTTTAGTAACATGCTTTTTGAAATAAATACAAAGTATTTCATTAAAGTTCAATAATTTTTCAACAAAACCATTTTTGTTTGAACATTAAAAGTATTTTAAAGTATATTATAAATAATGCTTTTGTAAATATATAAGTATGTGATAATTTTGAATATTCTACTATACTATGATAAACTTTTTGAAATGGAATTGCTGAGCCATGGGGTATATTTCCTTTAGTGTGTAAATTATTGCTCCATTTCATTGTCTACTTTTACAGTACAAGGTGAGAAAGGAGTAAGGATAACACTTGATATTTTGGAATTAGAACTAGTATTAGTATCTACTTCTTATAACTAGTATCAGTATTTTACCGACCTAACCTAGACTCATGGAAAAGTGTAATCCCACAATTAGGATGGAGACCTAGACAAATATGTAGTGTATTAGTCACTTTCCTCATCACTGAGACAAAATACCCAATGCCTGCAACTTAAAGGAGGAGAGGCTTGCTTTTGGCACATAGTTTTGGAAGTGTCCGTCCGTGGAAGGCTGTCTGTTATGGCAACCAGGAAACAGGATTAAGGGAGGAAGTGGGGAGAGAGATGAACCTTTCCGGCTCATGCCCCAGTAACCCACCTCTACCAACCAGTTCCTACCACCTAACAATGAATCAGCTATGGTCACCCAGTGATTAAATCACTTTACAAAAGCCTTGCCTCTGAGGGCATGTAGCTCTTGGGAGGCATCTAGGTATAAACTATAACATAGTTAGAAGAACATGAATGGAAAAAAGATAGATGAACTCTAATATCTTCATGGTTTAGAAGATATGCAGCAAGATTATAAGAGTTTTAGAGAATGGGATGAGAAAAGTTGGAAGCCATCAATTAAGTGATGATGATCTCTATGGCATAAGTTTTTTAAAAATGTACAAAAATAGCATTTTAATATAAACTAGGCATGCATTGATAGATTTAGGTAGAAACTGATTTGATTTCATTGGCCAGGTCCATTTTTAAAAATGATGTACGTGTCAAACACCAAGTACATTTGTGTTCATAAAAATTCTCCATTCTAGACTTCTCACAATGATTTGATTCTCATTTCACATATTTTTGAATATCAGTATTTCTCATGACAACTTGCTTTGTCTTTAGGCAGTTTCTAAATTTACTGCTTTCAGTTTTCCCATCTTAAAACTCATAAATATAGGATTTTTAAAAATGTAGACATGCAATTTAGTATTTACCCTTTGGGACATGGGTTCAGCTCACAGTGCCTTTTCCCCATGTCATCCTTCTCCTTACCAACCCACAATACTAAGTTTCCTATGAATTCTGCTCCCTAAGACATAAAGGATTAAAGGTCAAGTGTGTATGTCAGATGTAGGTCCTTTTCCACTAGACCTGGGATTTAGGTTCGAGTTATTCAATGCTTAGACTGGAACAGAGAAGATCCAATATTCAGGAGAGAGAGGCATCAATCCCTGCTCTGCACTGCAGACCTGCAGTGGCAAGCAGAGAGCTAAACAGCAGAGGGAACCTGAGCTGGTAAGGGATGTGGTACCTGAGACTAGGACCTGCCCAGCTTACTCCTGCCTGGGCACTATAAGAAAAACCTTCAGTCTTGCTCAGGGCATCTCCCCTTCCTTGAACTTAGCTCAAAGTTCTTAGCTATAACAAAATACTAAGAATGGATAATAAATCATATAATTTCACACATCCCATAGCTGAGATACCCTCTAATTTAGTCCGACATACATCTTATCACACTGTTTATAAAAACAAAAATTGAACACATGCACCTAATCCAGGACCTACGCTTCTTGTTTTCCTATATGTACTTCATGTCAACATCTACTTTTTAAAAATGTCGTGTATAACTGGTTGTGCATATGTGTATGAGAGAGACGGAGACAGAAACACAGAGAGAATTACTTCATCATCCAACTGCAGGGTTCCGAATTTCCCATCGCGATGGAGGGAAGTGGCGGTGCACCAGCACCAGAGACGTTTGATGAAATTTGGCCTGGGAAGCAAGAGCAGCCAGGAGGGAAAGAAAGACCGGAAGAACTGGATCTACCCCTATGAATGGCAAGTCCTGGGGTCCTTCTGGTCTACCCTTACAGTGCCATCTGGAGGAGGCACATAGCAGTGGTGAGTGCCACAACATTTAACACAGGTACGGCAGGGACATGAGCAGGTCAGATAGTCCACTGACGCCTCTGGCCTCCAAAGGCTCAGGCTGTGTGCTGACCACGCACACAGAAGTATTCTAGCGGCTGGAACTGTGCTCCTGCTGGTCCATTCTTCTCAGGGAGAACTGTAACACACAGGTTGCAAAATCACTGAAAGCAGACTGGGGACCACAGAAAAGCTTGACTGTTTTCTTATTAGTGACAGGTCAAATGATTTATCTTTAGCTGTTGGTGTCAGCTTCCCACATTTGCTCGAGACGAGGTTACCAAAAAAATGAAAATTTCCCGTGTTTCCTATTCTGAAGAAAATAACAATGCAAGAACAATGGTAAGTAGCAAGTAGGACTTAGCTTTGTGTTTGAGAATTAATTGAGGAAGCAGGTAAGGACTAAGACAAGGACAGCATATGATCCATTGAACACAAAAAGTTTTAAAAAAAATGCGAGCAATTTCTGCCACAAGAAATTGAAGTGTTTTTATCTGATATTCCAACCATTTTCTTTTCCTCTTTTGTCTCTTTAACAGCGTTATGGAGTTATAATTCAGTTAGCATAAAATCCACCCATTGAATATGGGCAAATCTTTGGTTTTTAGTGCATTTATTGAATTGTGAAACTATGAACATAATCTAAATTTAAAATGTGTTCAACATAAGAAAAAAGAAACCCCATTTCACTGCTGTTAAGTCCCTTTTATTTTCTTTTTCTTCCCTTCTCCCAATGTCTGGAATGTATATTCTGTCTTTATAGATTTGCCTATTGTGAACATTTTATTTAAAGGCAGTCATGTGACATGTGCTTTTCTGTAACTGATTTCTTTCACTCAGCATAATGGTTCTGAAGTTCATGAATGGCATAGCAAGGACTGGGATTACACATAGCCACCCAGACAGATTTTTACATAAATTCTCCATTGTTAAAAGATGACCATTAATTTAAAATCTCAATGTAGCCTACAAAAGAGATGTGTGAGGATTGATCTATTTTTTAGGTCACTGATTTTCAAGCTGTGTTGATAGTGAAGATACTGTAGACAAACTCTGAACAAATACTGAAGCTGTTTCATCATGTCCCGTGTACATAGAGAACCAAAGTCGGGGGTCTACCCAACGTACAAGCAAGAAGGTATTGAGAGCTGAGAACTGTTCATGGAGAACTTTTAATAGTAAGAGAATGACTAACAGTTGGTTTTGTTTTTATTAGTACAAAGATAGCAATTCCAAACAGCATTAGAAATAAAAATAATCCTCCTCCAAAATGATTTTTGTTCATCTGAGTTGTGGATGAATAATTACTGTGGTTTCTGCTGGGTTTTATTTAATGCTGTGTAATAAAGTCCAGGTGAGTCAGCTACTGTTGCTTTTTCTGTAATAAACACAATTTTGAACGCGGAAGTTTATTTAGAGAATCTCCAGTTAGGATTTGGCCATGGGCACCTGCAGATTCAATCTTATACCTTTATTCTAGGCTAAGCTCTTGACTGTTTGGAATCCTTGAACCTCGCCTCAGGCATAGCTTATATTCACAAGCCCTGAGGAAAGGTGTGTTTTGAATGTAAATAGTAGATGTAACACAAGCACCAGCTGCCCGGAGATTATAATACAGAAAAAGAAAACCATGGGACACTTCAAGTCTGTCTTTTTATGTGACCCCTGGAGCATCTGAGTTTACAATTTTTGTAAGTCGCTCAGTGAATAGAGCCCTAATGTTATTTTTTAATGGAAAAAGACAAATATTTAGGCCCAAGTTCCCCATTAAAAATGTATCATACTGATCTCCTTTCTCATTGTTTATTTATTTATGGTTTTGCTGGCACATTCATATGTAGAAATCAGAGAAATGTTCTGTCTCCGTTTTTTTATGTTAGGATTACACTTGGTTCATTGAGCACCCCTTACAGAAAAGAGTTTCGTCCTGCAGAAGAAAGGAGAGATAAAAACCACCTTTGTTAGGGTGTAACAGCTTACACGTAGTATAGCCAAAAGTATCTGCAGCTGGAAGACACGTGGGGCACAGAGAAGTCACACATGTACCAAGCCTTCAAGCATGAGCAAGAAAAGGATGCCCCCCCATTTGATGATGAAGGAGCTGCTGGAAAAGGTTAAAGGAGGAGTCAGAAGTTAATTTAGACCGGTTGGGCATGAGAAGCCTTTCACACGTGTGAGGGGTGGTAAGCAGCAGTGAGTGTGAGCTTCTCGAAAACAGTCGAGGTCGGAGACACGTGTTTGACAGGCATCACGTGTATGATGACATGGGGACGTCGCAGACAAGCTTTGATGCCCACCGACGTCATGAGACGCTTCCTGTGTGCTCTCCATAGGTGGAGAAGCCAGGACTGGGTGGCATGAGGAGCTTGTCTCACATGCAGAAAGCATGAGCACACTCTGTCCACGAAGAACCTTCTAAAAAGTTTTAAACATGTTAGTACTGTTTTATAGGACATAAAGATTATATTGACTTCTAAATGACGATAAAATGACAAAAGTTGGTCATCTCATTATTACGAGGTCATTGATCCTCGACAATATTTAATGCATCAGGACAATAAAAGAGGTATTAGTTGAGAGGAGATGTGAGGGAGAGGAAGGAAGACAATACAAGAGAATATTACAGGGTTTAAAATGATGCATCAATGAGAAACCTATTCACTCATTCACAGGTGAATTGTGAATTAAGGATTTGTTGCTAGGGCTAGGGATGCAGACAATAGAAATGACATCCTGCCTATGGGTGACAGCCATCAATAGGCTTGTCACCTGGGTGGAATATAAAAGGACAGAGAGAAAGCAAGCTTGCTGCTGCTGCTTGCTACCTTCCTGTCTGCCGTGCCAAGGACTGTTTCTCCTCTGTGATGCTCCTCTGCCATGCCGCCCTGCTTTGCAGCCAGCCAAATACGAATTGAAACCTCTGCAAACTGTGAGCTGAAATAAACCTTTCTTCCTTTAACTTTTGTTGTCTGGTATTTTGTTTTGGCCACAATAGACGTCATTAAGCCAGACATGAAAGTTGACATTATCGAGTCATGCACAACAGTAAGTATAAGAAGCCACCTTTTCAGAAAAAGAACGACAGATGTTTGTAGGGTTTGGATGCTATTGCCCTTCAAAATCTTCATGTTGAAACTTAGTTTTCCTTGCAACAGTGGTAAGTAAGTACCTTAGATGGTGGTTAAGTCGTGACCAACTAAGGCCTTGGGCATGGGTTGCTGTTCTTCTCAGAGAACCCAAGAGAACTTGCTTAAGTCTTCTGCCATGTAGGTGCACATAGAAAGTATCATGAAGCAAAGAATGGCCCTGCCCAGAGTCAGACAGGTATAGAAAGTCTGGAAGAAAACAAAAAATCATACCCAACATTGCTAGGACAATAACAAAGTGGAGACTAAAAGTCCAATGGTGAGAACTGTCTTCTTTTCCAAAAGATAAACTTTCACATTATCAAACTGTTTTGCAATACATCTGCACTATTCCTTAGTTCAAGACTGAAAGAAAACAAC
Organism: Hydrochoerus hydrochaeris; assembly: GCA_004027455.1. Classification (NCBI taxonomy): domain Eukaryota; kingdom Metazoa; phylum Chordata; class Mammalia; order Rodentia; family Hydrochaeridae; genus Hydrochoerus; species Hydrochoerus hydrochaeris. The sequence continues at coordinate 280,675 of PVLA01000130.1, read as the reverse complement.
TCATTAATGAAACACAAATGCAATTGATCTTGGCTGATTGTATTCAGCCAGATTTTCTTCTCCCAAGAAACACTCAGCTCTTTAAATAGAGCTCAGCCTTGAGAATAAAACTCTGAGTAATCACAACAAGGATGATGTATTTAAGCATCTTTGGGTTGGGGGAAAGTGGATGTTTCTTGTTGCTGGCCATGTGAATAGCAAAACTCCTATTTTCTAACCAGCTTACTTGAGAAAGTCTGTCTTCATCAAAGACCAAATGATTGCAGTTCAGCCACCTGATATCTTCTTGCTGATTTAATTAACATAGCGCTCCATTACCAAAATGTAACAACATTATCAAGCTGTCTTTATGAAATGTGGGCCAACCGTCAGCAGAGAGGCTGCCAAAGGGGGCTTGGATTTGGAGGTTATTTTCTCATTTCACACAAGGACAGCTTAGCTGGACATTGTAAGCTGCTCACTGTTTTATTAACTGGGGAATATCTGAAGAAAAAAGCCAAAGGGCACGGCCAAGTCCAGAGTGGAAGGATCATGCCGGGGTAGACAATGGATATCACATGTTGAACTAATTAAATATTCCCTTGCCTCTGGAGACCTTCTACTGGATACACAAATGATCATTCCTAAATCAAGTTCACGAGTGAAAGTACATGGTCAAGGGAAATTTCCCCATTTAACTTGGGCATAGTCTCTGAGCTGTAGGAAGCACACTTCCCTTTGACCTTTTTCTAGTTGAGAAAAGCAAGCCCAGACACAGTGTAAGGAGGGTTTCCTCCAAGGAAAATAATGCCCAAGTCATGGCAGGCTCATTCCTACAGCAGCATGGCAGGTCATTTGGGGAGTGAACTAAGCCAAGTGTAAAGTCATGCAGCTACTTCTCACTGTCTCTGTGGTCACTATCATAGTCTAAAAGTAGAGACATGAACCCTTGTGAGCTTTTCGTTTTCTAAAAGGGCAGCCCCCATGTGTTTATTGTCTTGCGTTAGAGAGTAGCCACACCTGTGAGGTGCACAATGCCCATCTGACTCTGGCTGTTGCATCTTAGAGAACAGGATCTTCTCCTAGAGAACATGATCTTCTCCCAGCATCTAACGTGACTTCTGAGGTCAAGCAGGCTCCACATTATAACCCACATCCAGAACTTTACTACTTTCCTACTGATTCTAAGGAACATTGCATGCTCTTTAGTACGACCTCCAAGGTCAAGAGAGTGTGGTCCTTCCTTCCTATCTCTCCAACTCTATGCTCCTTGCTCTCCAGACTTCAGCCCCACCCCTATGCCAGCCTCTTCCCAATGCCTACTTCTTGTACATGCTATTTCTCTTTTTAATGTTCTTCCAAGCAAAATTACAATATTTAACTGGAAAATTATTACTGATCCTTCATTTTTAAATTAAAAGTTTCTAATTGAAGGATCTTTTCATAAATACTAGTCCTCTTCAGAGTCCCCCATTACTCTTCTTGCTGAGGTCATTGCCTTGACCTAGCAGGACTTCCCACAACTGGCTGTATAAGTTTTTCACACTGAACTTCTCAGCAAAGCACAGTGTTTATTAAGATAGATGACATTTGAACTTTGTTCATTATGAAGTCCAAGGACACTTGCTATCATATAGAAAGTTCTCCATAATTAACTAATAACTATATGATCAATAGGAATTTATAACATACTTACTGTATTCCAGGCATTACACTGATGGAGAAGCAAGACTGAAGCAGACCTGGGTCATTCTTACTTATTATACACAACTAAGAAATAGGAATGATATTTTTATTTGTTTTAGGCTATTTCCAAAAAAGCTACTAAAAAGTATGGCATTTCAATTATATGAGACAATACCTAAAATTAATCCAAGCTTGTAATCCCTGATATCAGAGTTGAACAAAAGAGAACTTTTCTTTCCCACATATATTTCCAGCCTGAACTGGTCAGAACCTGATGAGCATAGGATTGTCCTCTCACTCTCATTGCCAGACATAATTAATTGATTACCATTAATTTCTGGGCATTAATTTCTGATTCCTTTTAACACTGTCCAAGAGGCCACCTATCATGAACTGATCATAGCGAGCAACAGAGATGAAACTGTTCCCCACCCCCGTTTCCAGCCCTAAAATGACAGCCACGATGTGAACTGACAATAGTTCAAACGGAAAATGTTGGCGTTTTCTGCCCCTGAGGTCCAGGCTGGCACCTGTCTTTGAATGAACCGTTGACAGCCACACACTGCAGCCAAGTCACTTAAACCCTGAATTTGCCCTGTTCTCAAGCATGTTCAAATGCTCATTAAGTGGCTCCTCTCCACTGCCTGTGTTTGCTGACTGTCGTGTTTCTTGAGAATTTTAAGAGCCATGGATAAATGCTTTCCAAAGATACGATTTTAAAACAGTCTTTACGTTTCTAGGAGACCAAAGAAGGCTGAGTCTCAAAGGTACAACTCGTCCCTTAATTTTTAACTCAAGAGAACAACCATTTATCTGTCTGTTTATGATGCACATCAATTCACTATTTTGAATTACTTCACTGTTTTGAATTATTTATGAACCTATTTATTTCCTAACACGAATGTGTGTAACTCATTTCAGTATGCATTCTTCATTAAAGGATTTCAAGCCATTAATAGAAAAATCCACTGAAAACATAAGCGTGAACTTCAACTTCATGTGTTTCTTTTGTGTTAGCACCTAAATTGAAAAGCAGCAGCTCATCTAATCATAAGCCACTCTATGTGTGTGTGTGTGCATGCATGTGTCTGTGCGTGTGTGCACGTGTGCGTGTGTGTGTGCGTGCATGTGTCTGTGCGTGTGTGCACGTGTGCGTGTGTGTGTGTGCGTGCATGCATGTGTCTGTGCGTGTGTGCACGTGTGCGTGTGTGTGTGCGTGCATGCATGTGTCTGTGCGTGTGTGCACGTGCGCGCGTGTGTGCGTGTGTGTGCGTGCATGCATGTGTCTGTGCGTGTGTGCACATGTGCACGTGTGTGCACATGCATGTGTCTGTGCATGTGTGCATGTGTGCGTGTGTGTGTGTGCGTGCATGCATGTGTCTGTGCGTGTGTGCACGTGCGCGCGTGTGTGCGTGTGTGTGTGTTAGCTCCCGGGTGAGCAGTAACCCTAAACTATAACTTCTGGAGATTTGCAGTTCTTCATAATGTATTCAAATAAATAAAAAGCTACATTCATATTTAATGGATTATTTAAAAGCTTTTTTTCCTAGAGAAAGCAAAATCTTTTCCCATTAAATATAAAATGTAATATTAAAATAAATTAAAGCTTGGGCTGAAAGTACAGATTCTTCAAAAGATAGATAGAAACACCTAAATTTTAAGGAAATAATACAATGTGTATATAAAAATGTAAATTGGATAACAAAACTAGTAACAACAATAACACATTTTATAGTGCTTATATGTTGATTAGCATCATGTTAAGTGTTTTACATATTAGGACTCATTTTATCTCTGGAACAGTTATGTTACTGTTTTCATTTACACATAAATAAATTGAGGCAGCAGGATGTTAAGTAACTTGTTCAGAACCATCCAGCAAACAGGTTTCACAGTTTTTGGACCCTGAGGGAGATCACAGAACTGGCAGATTCTGTTTGGGACTCTGCAGTTGTTAGTCCCTCCCCTACACCGCCTCCAGAGTCTGGCGCACTATTCACTAGCACTCTGCACACTGAGCTACATCCCACAACATTTAAACAAATGATTGAGACAGTGGATCTTACTTAGTTAGGAAATTGCCCAGACTGGGTATGAACTTGAGATCCTCTTGCCCCAGCCTCCCAGAGTGCTGGGATTACAGGCATGTAACTCACCACCCATTTCAGTTTAGTGCTTTACTTTTCCTTATATAAAGAAAAATCAGTGGAATTCTTACATGAAGAGACTGGTTGAACAGGTCTGTATCTCACTTTCAGAATGGAATACTAACTTTTAAGGCTATTGATATCTACAATTTCTAAAAATGTTTATCTATTGCTTCTGCCAGGAAGCAACCCACTGGGGATATCACCTCCAATAGCACAGTTCATTTGACATATAGCCAGAGTGAATATTCCAGGACCTAAGTCCTGCCTTACTTTACATACCACGGGTGTTAAAATGTCTACCATTTTTCTGTGTCAAATCGGCTGAACTGAAAAGAGATTCTTATCCAAAGGAAATTGATCTAAGTTATTAACAACCAATATTGTTCTAGTAAAAAACAATCATACAGTAGGCCATGTGTTACAAAGACCAGTGAATGCCATCTTATCACAGTTTCTTGTTCCTGATTTGCCCATGAGCTTTGGAAAAGGTGAGAATTATGTGCTAAGTCAATTGAGCCTAAAAAATATCTAAATTATCTTGCAGTTGTAATATGTGTTTTTCTGTCTACAAATCTCCAGACTCATTTCCTGCCTAGAAAAACAATAAAACGTATTAAAAAGTAAGGACATGGTGAAAATGTGGGATGAGATGAAAAATATATAAGTAATCAGTGCTTAACAAGGTGAGAACAGATTGGAGATGAGAAATTAAAATAAGCATGAGATAAAACTTGAAATATTTAGATGAAGAAATGTAAAAGGGTAAAAGTAATAGCATAAAATAAAATTAATCATAGAGATAAAATTTTTCAAGTCTATGATTAGGATTTAGAGACTAAAACAGAAATTACTTACTTATAACACTATATTGGGAGGCTGAGAAGTACTGATATAAAAGATGGAACTTGGAGGTAAGGAGTTGTTGAACTGGAAGATTGCCTTAGAAAAAGGATTTAACAAGTAAGGTAAACTGAGGCAAGAATCAACAAGTCAATTCAGCTGATATACTTAGACCAGTGACTCCTATACTTTAGAAAAAAACAAGGTTCACCTGAAGACTTCACCCTCGGAGTTTTTAATGTAGTAATTCTGGTTTAGAGCTGGAGAATTTGTATTTCTTGGTGCATTCGGAAAGTTCTGTCAAAATACTATAAACTGAGCAGTATATAAACAACATGAACTTATGCCCCCAATTCTGCAGGTTGAAATGTCCATGAACTGGTTTAAACATGTTACTTCCTAGCAACATAGAAGGGAAGCATTGCTCTTGATGGTTTTGTTTGTCAGAGCACTAATCTCATTCATTCATGTTGGCTGTACCTATTCCTAATCTAGTCATCTTCCAGGGGCCCCGTCTCCTAACACCATCACCTCGGGAGTTCAGATTTCAATATACGAACTGGAGGAGCAAGCACTCAGAACACGGCACAGAAACATTAGGGGGTCATATTAATGCTGCCATTGACAATCCAGAGACTCCAACATGAGGCCCTGGCTCCAGAAAATGTGCAAAACTTATCAGGATAAGCATATTTGCAATATCATTTTCCAAAAAGTACAAAGGTATAAATAATTTTGTTATCCACTGAAAAGACACTGGAGAAATATGTTTAAAAAATACCTAGTGGTGTTTCACAAACCTATGAAAATGAATGAACTACAGCTATAAACAGCAAATAGAAGAACCTTAGAAGGGTAAGGGAGAGCACCTTTGTTACTTTTCTCTGCTTGCTGAGACAAAATACCTGACACTCAAAGTTAAAGGTCAAAAGATTTATTTAGCTTACAGTTTGTAGAAGTTTCAGTCTATAATCTACTGGCTTCAAGGCAGGGTGACACAGGGCAGAGGGGCAACAGTTGATGGCAGCAGAGGACAGCAAAACCAACAAAGTGGGAAGACAAGACCCCATCTCTTATATTGTATTCAAACTATCTATCCTAGCATGGGTATAATGTTCACACCTTTAATCCTAACCAAAACTATGACAAACCAATCAATCAGTGGACTAATTTACTAATCATACACCCATAATCTCAGCATCACACAGTATAGGTTCAGTCACCTCTGAAAAAGCCCCCCATGAACACATGAGGCATAGGGTGACATCTAAGCATGTCATAGCAAGAAGTGAAAAGATGGAAGTTACAGGTGATAGCATATGAGAAAAATCACTTCCTTAGTTCAAAGTGAAACAAAAGTTATTTAGACTATGTGAATATGTGCTTAGAAATCTCTTTTTTTAAATATGAGAATAATAAATATAAGCAGACCAGAGTAGAAATGAAAATGTCTCAAGTGCATCCTTCTTTATGGCAGAGTAGTATTCCATTATATAAAAATATCACATCTTTATTTATTCACCAGTTGATGGGCACTTGGATTGTTTTTAAGATTTGATTATTACTAACTATGCCTGCAAATGGATGTACCTTGAATCCATGCTCTTAAGTGAAATTAACTGGACACGTGTGTAAATACCACATTGTGTCTCTGGTGTGAGAAACCAAAAGTGTAAATTAAGACCAAACTGTATGATAGATATTGTGAAATAGGAAGAAAATTTTCAAATGGGGCAGGGAAGAAGGAAGAGGGGAAAGGGAAAGGAGAGAAGGGAAAAGTTAAAAAAATGAGGAAAGGAAAACATGGAAACAAAGCTTTTGGGAATGGGCAGGGAGGACAGATGGGAGGGCAGGGGAAGGGAAAACCATTTTACATCTCTTGCAGGTGCACATTCTCTGTGATGAGTATGATCGTTATGGGTATCTAAAATGTCCTAATAAATCTGATTTAAAAAATAAAGAACGTGAGTATAAAAAAATGAAACGAACAGAACAGGACTGGGAAGGAAACTTGTGGATTGATCAGCACTTACTGTGGGACTGTGAGTGGATTAGGCAGTGAGGTCACAGGTTTTGTTTCATTATTACTTTTTTAAATCTGTAAAGAAGAGCCTAGCTGTCTATCTATCCGTCTACCTACCTACCTATCTACTTACCTACCTATCTGTGATTTTGTGTCTATCTAAATGGGTGTGTCTACACACACACATACACACACACATACACACACACACACGTATTCTCTCCCATGTATCAAATATTAATTTTTAAAATATATTCACTGTTGTGCTTTAATGTTATGTGTCCAAGTTACTAGGCCATAATACCAATTTATCTGGGCAAATGCTTTACTAGATGTTTCTGTGAAGGTATTATTTAGATAAAATCAGCATTGAAATGAATAGATTTTGAGTAAAGTAGATAACTCTCCTTCATCTGAATGAGCTTTATCCAATCAACTGAAGGTCTTAAGAAGAAAAATGAGAAACCAAGGATAACATTTAGCTCAGCAGCAAAGGCCCCAGCCTAGCAAGCGTGGGACATGAGTTAGATCCCTGGTACAAAAAAAAAAAAGAAAAAGAAAAGAAAAAAGAAAGAAAAATGAAGAACCCTTCAGAGACAAAGGGAATGCTGTCAGCAGATGGTCTCAGTAGATTATCAGAGCTTCCCTTGGTCGCTACCATGCCAGTCAACCGTGCAGATTGCTAACTTGCTGGTCTCCAAACTTGTGTAAGACTAGATATATTTTTTTTTCCTAAGTCTTCCCTTTAGGAGACAGTAAGATTCTGGCTCCAGGAAGAATCCTCAAGCAGGTTTCCTCATTTCCCTACAGAAGGACACTTGGGCTGAGAAATGGGATGTCCAAGAGCCAAGCACAGTCCCCAAAGAAGTTCTATGACTGACTTATTTCTGATTTATTTCCTACCAGTCCTGTGTAAGGGTGAATTGGTCTGGACACTTGCGGTTGAGTTGTAAAAAATAGCTCAATGAGCTTAGACAAGAAAAGCAAATATATTGACTCTTTCTTACAATTAAACCCTCCCAGGGGTGGGCTGGCTTCAATACAGATTGATGCAAAGGCTCAAGTAAAGTCACCAGCCCTCAGCTCTTCTCCTCCAACAACAAAGTGTGTAGAATGCCCAGTATCTTCAGTGAGATGACTGTTTCTTGGTGCTAGATGTCACAAACATTCTGGAAGCAAGTTGCATTCTCCAGGGCCGGTTCATGGCTGGAAAGATGGGCTCATGATAAACTGAGGCTTCCATTCTAACCCTAATTTTGGTTCCTAACCCTCTTATCAAATCACACAGATTCAGGGTAGGAAGAGGGATTTTTTTTGCCTTAATAGAAAATCATCAAGGATGTTTTTATTAAAGGTGAAAGGTTGGATGCTGGGCAGACAAAATTTTTAGACTATAATATAAAAAATATCTATTAAAAAGTATAATTTTAACAGCACAACAGATGATTGACTCCAAAAGAAGAAGGGTTTCTCTTCTGAGTCAGAACAAGCGAGGATGACTAATGTTGTGATAACTAAGGCAGAACTGGCTGCAAGAAAATATCATTCAGGGGCCACCAACATCTGTTATCATAGAAGTTTAGCACTAGATGGGCCTTTAGATTGGAGAGCGCCAGGTCATTACCTTAGAAATTCAGCACTAAAGAACATCCATGTTCAAAATTGACTGAATGTCAATCAAAGAAGTAAATGGCAAACTTGGGGAGCTAAGTAAAATTTTAGTTTTAACTTAATTTGTGAAGAGCAAGAGTAAAAGTAAATACAGATGAGAGAGTGGTGCAGTAAAGATAGGGCAATGCAGAGAAGTGTTACTGGATGAACCCATTTGAAAACTGCTGTTTTCAACCTCAAAATGTTAAGCACTCCTAAGAAGCTTTTGGATTTATAATTCTTCTAAAACTTGTCCAGTTTAATGCATTTTCAGTTTCCATTTAGTTAAGACTTGTTCACAATAGAACTGTTTACTTTGTCAGTTAAGGTCATAACAAATCCAGCTTAATAGCATTTACATCTGCATTTGTATAGCAGACGAATTTTGTTCATACTGCATTATTTCACATTAAAAAGAAAAAGATGTCAGATTCAACCATCTTCCTTATGCCAAAAAGTCAAATTTTCATGTTTTCATATGCTAAATATCTCCACCCATATTTCCAAACTGCTTTTATTTAAGCCTTGGCAGTAGATTGCAACATGCAATGATTTATCTTCATTTCTGTAACTTTTATTGTATTGTGTTAAGAATACTTTCATGAAGTCGACCATCTTCACAAATTTTTAAGTGCAAACTACATTATCGTTGCCTATGGTGCCACATGGGACAGATGAACTCGGGAACTTATTCATCTTTCTTACCTGACATTTCAGGGATATCAGTTAGCAACTCTTCATTTCCACCTCCTGCCAGGTGGTGTAACCACTATTCCATTCCTAATGTGACTATGAGTGAAACTGGCCATTAGTTGTCGCCAAGGGCCTGGCTTATTCTTTTTAGCTTAATGTATTTAAGGTTCATATTTGTCATCAATATTGCAGAATTTTCTCCTTTTTTAAGGCAAATATTATACTCTAGAATGTAGATATTAACCTCATTTTTATGACTCATTCATTCATCTGTGGCCATTTGGGTTGTGTCCACATTTTGGTTATTGTTATTCCAATTTGAATTTAATTGTGTTAGAGGCTTGGTCCAAGTACTGGAAGCGGTGTTCAGAGGGGGGGAAGGGAAATGATTGGATGGTTATACTGTGACCTCACTATGGATTAATCTAAGGATGGGCTCATAATTTAATGAGAAGTGGAGGAATGTTAATTGGTGGGGCCTCTTAGGGGAAGTAGACATTGGGTACATACACCCTGAAAGTAAAACACTGGCTATAGTCCATATTTCTCTCTCTCTCTCTCTCTCTCTCTCTCTCTCCCTTTCCCTGTGTGTGTGTCTCTGTCTCTGTATCTCTCTGTCTCTCTGTGTCTCTGTCTCTCTCTGTCTCTCTGCTTCCATCCTAATCACCTCCAAGATAAGAGCTCTGTGTTCTCCACTATGATATTCAGTCTCACCTCAGGCTCAAACAGATGGAACCAAACAAACTTGGATTGGAACCATGAGCCAAATAATATTTCCTTCTTTCCAGTTTTCATACATTTTGTCAAAGCAACAGAGAGTTCATTAAAACAAGCTGGAACAGAGCTGCACAGAGATCTGATCTTTGTAGTCATTATTTTCCTAGAAAAGCTCGGTCTTTTCTTAAGACACAAGAAGTATATCTCATCGGTCTCAAAATGTGGAAGAAGAACCAGCCTGAAGCACCAGCTTTGCCATCACATTAGTAACCTGAGTAGAGCTTAAGGAAATTTCTACTTAATTCTCTATTGCTTGGGTAGCTGAAAAATAAAGTAGACCTTTGTCATTCTCAAAGCATATGTCTGTACACCATCTCAAGTCTTTTTTATACCACATATTTGATGTGACTTCTTCTATAAACACTGTAATTATAGACTGGAACACTTCATGGTGTTGTGATTTGGAAGATAATAGCAGGAAGCAAGAATGTCCCATCGAAGTGACACTGCCCAGAAACTGGCTACACTCAGGCCCCAAATAGATGATCCACAAGTCCACATCTGCATCACTAAGCATAACAAAAGTGACTTTGCTCCTTGACATTTTTTTTATTTTGAATGATTTCAACCTGTAGATCATAATGGAAAGACTGTATCAAGCTGCCATTTATCCTCTGGTTTGACTTAAATATTTTAACAGCCGCTTACAATATTTGCCTCCACTTAAAATAATACTGCTTTACAGACACAGTTCAAATCTCTTTGTGCTGGGTGCTTGAGATATTTGAATTAAGAGTGAGCATAGCTTAGGGACTGTCACTTTCTCATTGCTGGGACATAATACATGACAGCCCTAATTTAAAGAGGGAAATGTTTATTATTTATTTATTTACTTGTTCATTTATTTTTAGGAAAGATTTATTTTGACTCACAGTTTGTAGAAGCTTATAGTTGACTGGCTCCCAGGCAGGGTGACACAGCAGAGGAGAAAGACAGAGGAGAAGCAGAGCATGGCAACGAGGGAGGAAGGAAAGAGAGACAGCAAGAGTTAGAGAGAGATATGGAGAGAGAGACAGAGATACAGATACAGACACAGACAGACAGACAGACAGACAGGGAGACAGAGAGAGAGACAGATCAACCAAAGAAGAGAGACCCTTCCAGGAAGGAAGATAGACCCTTCTAGTTCACACCCTGGGGACCCACAATCTCTGACCAAGCTTCACCTCCCAGCATTACACTGGGTCACAAACTCACCAGTGTACTAATCCACTGAAGAGAAACAAGCCCCCATGATCCAGTCACCTCCCAAAAGCTCCACCATGATTGCATGAGGCTTTGGGGGGACATCTAGACATAAACCATAATAGGAGTAAAGGGCTTATTTTAGCGCCAACACCTTGGATTTGAACTCCAGGATCCACTAACCACCTGTGTAAACATAAGCGAGTTATTCAGGTCCTCTGTGCCTCACCTGTTAAAACAAGGGTAGTGATAATATTGCTACATATGATTAGGATTGCGGTACGGAGTAACCAGTGTATGCCCGCGACCCACAGTGGGTAGTTCAGGCACACAGCAAGCATGCTTGCTACTCCTCCTATAGAGCCCATGTCACTCAGGGTTTCCATTAAGGTTAAAGCAAAACAGAAGCTTTTATCAGTGTGTTCTCCAAATGCCACCTTTACTTCATATATCTGACATTGACATGCCTTAGCTCTCAATGTGACCCAAACTCATAACTTGCACAAAATGCATCGTTAAAAAAAATCACTATACTCCAAATAAATGATATATCAAGTCATAAATGCTGAGTAGCAGTGAATAAACCCAGGGTGGCAAAAACAAGCAAACAAACAAACTAACTAACTAACTGTGAGCTGAAATGACTGCAAAGCTCTCTGGAGAACCCCACATCTTCAAGGCTCTACTGAGAGACCCCTTAAAGATATTTATTTGATTCTATGTCATGTTTTAAATTGGATATAAGGTTAATAAACAAGGAAAAAAGAAGTTCAAAAACAAAAGTTTAAATATCTTGCTGATAAATTGCAAAACTATGCCTGTGATTATCACCCATTCCAGCGACACACTTCATTATATTCATACAGACAAATGCATTTAACATGCTGACAAGTTCAATTTCCCTATAGCTTTGTTACCCAAATTACTTATAACCCGAGAAAATGTCAAGTGCCAAGTTTTTTAAAGGGTAGGCACAGCTTTTAAGCAAATTTGTGAAATCACAGCAAAAAGTGGCCTTTGTTGGCATTCTCTGATTGGCTCTTTCTGAAAATAAAATTCTAGGCTTTCCTTTTCCATGAAATTCATTCATTTGCCCATTTTGTCATTATTCATTGCTTAAATAGTCAAGATGTTGAAGTTTACTGGTAAATATCTCATTGAAACAAGTTTGTAGGAGAAGACAATATATGTAATTCAGCTGTAAACTTACACATATCATGATATGAGTCTTATTATTAGAGAAAATATTCATAATGACTGGACTATGTATTGAAAAACACATGATCACTATAAAAGAATGCAAGGCTAAATCTGAAACAGGATTTGTTCAAAAAGTTATTCTTCAATATACTGTGTGAATCGATGACCAGTATGTACCCATGCTCAAATCTTACCTCACGTGAATACGCAAGCTGTGGAAAGAGGAATAATTTTACTGGCTTAAATAATAGGACTGTTATGGCACAAATAAACTACCAACTAACACAACCATAAAATTTATGATCATTTAGATTTTAGATATCAGAAGCCAAATTCTGTTTTCTTAACTGACCTGGAATACATTTTTGCCAAGAATGAACAGTTTTGCAAATTATGTGTACTGATAGCAATACTGTTGAAAATAACTTCACTGTATTTACCCACATCAGGACTTTAGATATTTATAGGTAATCAGCACACATTAATCAAGCATGTTCACTAATCACTTAAAAACAGTTTTTACTACATAACGTAATGAATATTGTAGTTTCTACTCTGATGGATTATCTTTAACTGTAGTTTTTAGTCCCATTTATAAACTGTACATGTAATTCCCAGATGAGTTCAGAAACTTATAAATACTTGAATTTAACTACAGCTTATCTGGTTAGTTAATTCTTTTATGAAAAATACCATTTCTGTTTACTGGATAGTCGAAACTTCTAATTAAGTTTACAATTACCATAACAATGATAGTGAAAATCAGTGCCCAGTAAAGTGATGGACATATAATGAATCTAGTACAGATGTTGGGGGTGGGAGAGACAGAGAGAGAAAGAGAGGGAGAGAGAAACAGAGAGAGAGAGAACTTTGAAAGAATCAGTCTTCAAGCACTTCAGTGCAAGTGATTGAAAAGAATAAAATGCATTTCTTATTGTACCTATATTACTAGGGAAAACACATTTTGAAATGGATCGTGTTTGCAGCCAATATTGTTGTCCTTTTATTCTTCATGTTAAAAATATCCTGAAATTTTATTTAATGATAATTCAGCCAACGTTCAAAAGTGGTGACATGCTGTATTCTGTGTCACTGCAAGCTCCATTTTCCTGCTGTATTTTTGTATCTACTTAAGGTCTAGCACAGACCGTAGCACAATACACTTAGGTGAAAATTTTTTCTCGTCTATAGGGTATGGATGTATATGCATGTGAGAATAATGGGATCCAGATTATTAAAAATCATTATTTCAAAATTCTCAGGGAAAGCACATATCTCCATCTCTTTAGGTTATGTGGAAAATACGCAAAATATAATCGCTTTTCCCCAAAATTAATAAACATAGGGATTCTCAAAATATGGAAAATCTAAGTTTATTTATATGTGAGTTTTCTAAAGACAAATGTACTATAGAGTTTCTGAGGTGAACAGAATAAAAATATTATGAACCAAAAAGCTGTTACAGAGTTGGAAAGTTGCATCTATTCTTTTGATTGAATTCACACATCTCCTCACTGCATAGGAGAGCAATTAAAGGTAACATTTTATATGGCAAGAGTTCCTCAAAGATTGGCCTTGATCTATTCTTGTAATATGGGAAATCTCTGAAAAAAATCTTCAAATTATTAATTTATGAATTTATTTCCAGAAAATCAAAGTAGCCACAAATCTATGTCTATTAAAGTGTGTGTCTACATGTATAATTAAGAATATTAAGCAAATATGAACCCTCCCATTTTTACTAAAAATTGATGATTTTGATAACTTACATATTGGACTAAAATGCATATGTAACTTATTTTGAAACATCCAAACATGTTTGGCAGTGTTACATTGTGGACAAGAGTGTGTAGATTTTGGATTCAGATTCCTCACACAAGTAATCTGCTTTATCACTTTAAATCTCCACTTTAAATGAAAAATTTCTTGGCTCCACCAAGTAACATGGGATAATATGTTTATATGTACTACTCTATAATATGGGACAATATGTTTGCATGTATTATTGTGAGTTAACACAGGTAGAAAACAACTTTAAAAAGTAGCTACCACATACTACTCACTTAATAACTGATATCATTTTCCCTTATCAAAATTGAGATAATAAGGTTGTAAGAACATTTACTGGATAAAAATATTTAAGAATGGCACTTTGTGCAATTTGCCATCTATCCTGATTTTTTTCCATTTAAAATCATATATTAGCTCTGCAAGTGTATCAGCATGCCAAAGCTGCATAAGAAATAGTCCCTAAACACTGATTGTGGAACAAATCCACCCTTTTCCTCCTCACAGGGCAGTGAGGGGCGTGTTTGCTATGATCCATCTTGAGTAGGTTCAGATTGTTCCAGTGTTTTCTCATTTCATAATCAAGCTGAAAAGCCAGTGGTTATTACCTTGTTCTTTTTACTCTTCTTTCAGAGCACATTTTTGGATTTTGTCAAGGGTTTTGCCTTATAGTTATGCACTCTGACTTCTGCCTGCCATCCAGTGGACAATATAAGCCACTATACAAGTATGAAAGTAATAGATCAGAGAGGGAGAAAAAATAGTTTTACAAAGATAACACAAACTTCCATAACCATCAGTTTGTTATTCCCTGATCTACTCTGCCATTAGGAAAATGAGGCATCCACTCAGTCAAGACACCACTCACCTCCTGGCTGTACACCCAGTTTCCAGGGTCCATGTTATAGTTTAGAGCTTATATATCCAGAGCCTCACTCTGAAAGAATTCCTTCACCTACAATATGCAAGAACTTGGACAAAGTGCTCAACTTCTCAAAGCTTACAGCTCTTCATCTATAAAATGGAGATTGTGTTAGTCAGCGTCCATGGTTAGAACAACATTTCTGCCTTTACATCTTAAAAAAAAAAAGAGAGATTTGTATGGGTTCAATGTTTCAGGAGTTTTAGTCTATGGTCTGCTGGGTCCAGGACAGAAATATCAAAGCCTAAGGACATGGTGGAGGAAAGCTGCTCTCTTCATGGTTTCTGGGCAGCCCTTTTAGCTACAGATTCAGCAAACAGCCCTTTCAGCTCTGCACTCACTGGTTAACCCATTATTACACTGGCACAGATGTAATAGTAATGATAACATTGTATGTTGCTAGAAAGGCTAATGTATTGAAATGCGTATCAGGCACTTAGCATGTGGCTGCCTGCCATACTCGGAAATTGTTTTCCTCATGAGTATGATTTGTTACAATCAAAAGATGAAAAGCAGCATCAGTAAAGAAGCCATCACATCTTGCAGAGTCAGGAAAATGCCTGAACTTCCAAGTCTTCTTTTAAGGGAGTCACATAGGACAGTCTAAGATTTTTACTGGAGTCAGTAACGTAGGCACACAGTGTGCCTCTTATTGATCGCCGTCATCATAAATCACATGGTTTGTGTAGACTTGTAGACAAACTGGGACAGTCTGGTCAAGGCTTCAAAGCATTCTCAATTTTATTATCAGTAGGAAAGGGGATATTTTAGGATCTCTATTTCCAGTGTCTCTTTTCCGGTAGCCATGGTTACTCTCACCCTTCATCATAAACATCCTAATTGGAAGCTGAGCACATGGTCTCTTAAAATATCAGCTGAAGTCCATTAACCCTAAGTCCCCATCAGAAGAATGTAGCTGGAAAGGTTGAATATTATTATCCAAAAATGTTTTTTAAATGGGTGAATAATTTCAGTTTGTGGCCTTCTGCTAACAATAAGGCAACAAGATGACCAGAACTCATCTTGCACTTGAGTTAGATATCAGTGCTGAGGAAAACAGAAGCAATGAGATAGAAATAGTCTTAGCACTTGACATGGGGAAGCTGTACCAGTCTTGCCTTGCCTGACTCTTTCTGCTTGTGTTTCAGAAGAGAGAAGTAATTATGTGTCTATCTATCTATCTACCTATCCATTTATCTACCAAACTACTCTATCCTACTTAAGCCATATTGGGTGCATTTGTGTATATTTGGGAGAAGGGAAGAAAAATTTTTCTTCGAGCAGATTAGCTAATTCATATCAATATAGAACTGAATCCATCTTTAGTTGATGAAATCCTTGCCTGTTTCTCCTAGGTGCTCTGCTCAACCCACCCTACCATAATGTGCTCAGCACAAAGGCTGACATAGAGACCAAAAGCCTCCATCCACCATGGTGACTTCAGGGGGGGCAAGGGGAACAAGGAAGGAATATTGTATAACGAGTGAAAACTGGGCATTCACTCTCAGCACAGAACTGCAGACCAGCATATTCCTTCCATAACGTTGTTTTAGGGTGCTTTTTGATGAACATCATTCTTTCTCTCCACAGCGCATGTATTTTTCAAACATGAAAATCACAACTCCATTCAGCTGAGCTTGTATCCTGTTCTATGGGTCTGTACCCTTATTCCACCCCACCTTCCCCAGAATGAAATGAATATAAATCAAATTGTAAAAACCCATCAAGGAAGCTATCTATTTCTGTCACAAGAAGCGGAGAACTTTTTATCTTGAACCATAGGAGGCAACATATAGGTATTAGCTTTCTTGCCATTTGGCTTTTAATACCTTGATTCTATTTTTAGGGCAATTTCTCTGAAAATCTACATGAGAAACTTAAAATCTGAATATTTCTGTAAAGATGTGTAGGTAACTTTTCTTATTAGTGTTTTTCAAAAAATAAGCACTATTTGAATACGCTTGTCAATACATTGGAGACGGGCATTTATTTCTCTACCCTACCGGAAAGGTTCTAACTCCTTCTAGTGGAATTCCACTGTTTTTTCCAGAATATTCCTCACAGAAGCCTCCTGCAGTATCACTAATATTTAAAGGCCTTCATGGCTTTCATGGCTGAATACTGAACAGCAGTATGTTAGAAGATAAAGTCAGTGTGCTCTGTGTGAAATGTTTTTTCTATAGACATAGATATATTCATTTTTTACCTCTTTCAGACCCACGTGCAGAAGTACACCTTCTCAGTGCGATCTCTCCTTATTGCTTTACTTAAAATTATTATCTTCTACCTAGAACTCCCATCCTTTATTAACTGTTTTTTGTATTTTATAGAACAAATGACTTTCCATTATAAATACTTTTATCTATGCATTATTTTCATAGACTGCCTTCTCTTTTCCACATTAAAGTGCAAAATCTATGAGAGAAAACACATTTTGTTCATTAATATACTTCTTAGAATAGAGTTGGACTCACATTAAGAGCTCAGGATACATCTTCTGAGTGGAGAAACAGGAATATATCTCCTACTTGCATGTCTCCATTTGCGGAAAAATGTAAAACCAGAGTACACATTTTGGCTCCCACTGCATTTCGAGTCTGAAGGCTATATTTTACTTTAATAACTTTAAAAATTGTAAAACAATCTTTTGAGATTTTGTACTTTGAGCCTTTAGGATATACGAGGTCATGCACTTGCAGGTGTAATTTAGCTGACCAGGTCTGAATTTATATAGAAAGTTTATCCCAGATTATCTAGGTGGGTCCAATGTAATCATATACGCCTTATAAAGACAAAACGTGATGACAGACATTCAAGGGTAAAGAGCAGAGGAAATGAAACACAAAGGATGTCAGAAAGATTTAAACCAGAAAGGGCCAGCTGGCTCTGGCTTTGAAAATGGGAAAAGTAAGCCAGGCACCAAGAAAGACATGGGGTCCCTAGAAGCTGAAAACAGCTCTGGGCTCAAGGCCAGAGAGAAAACAGGGACCTAAACCTAGAACTGATTCAACCGGACTCTGCCAACAATTTGGATAGGATTGGAATTAGATTCTTCTATGGAATGTCCAGACAAAATCACATCCCTGCTGTGATTCTGGCCCTTGATTGTGGCCTTGTTAGACTATAAGAAACAGCAAACTGAGTCAGATGTCTAGCCTACAGAGCTTGGAATAAAACAATCACTTTAAAATGCAAAATTTATAGTAATCACTATGGTAGAAATAAAAAAAAAATACAGCACCTCCCCATGAAAACATATAATTCAGAGAGCTCCAATCCATTGGAATCTTTGAGGTTTCTTTCGTTATTCTTGCAGGAATTTTACTTCCTCTTTTCACACTGATCAGATTCTAGGCATAAGCCAATTTACACACAGCTTTTCCCTGACTAGAAAAAGCGTTAAATAACTGTGGATATGTGAATGAGAAGACCAGAAACTTTAGGCTATTCCCACCCCCCAGAAGAATCTTGTGGGGAGAAAGTAGAAACAGCTAACGAAATAGAAGGTGATTAAGGACAGCAGAATGAGTGATTCTTGAAGGCTGTCCTACTAAATTCAGTGTAAGTCAGAAGATCTTGAAAAATAGTCACCCAAAAAAGTACAATAGTAAATTAAAATGCATCATATAAATATTAAATCACAGCCAACTGGCACATTAGTAAGCAGTAATCATTAATAGATATTTTCACATTTTACCCAATTTAATATTAAGGCAATTACACTTACAGGAAGTGTGCCTCTTCAATCATTAAACATAAATGAGTTAAACTCTCCAATCAAAAGACAGAGTTTAGAGACCTGCACACCTGTGTTTATTGTGGCATGATACACAATATGGAACTACATTATGGAACCTAGAAATTTACCCACAGATGAGTGAGAAATAAAATTTGGCATAGACCCACAATAGGGTGTAATTCAGCTATGAAAATAAATAAATTTTGGTCAAATAAAATTTGTAACTAGAGATCGTGCCAATGAGCAAAGTACATCAGATTTAGCAAACATTGCATGGTCTCTGTAATATGTGGCATTTAAAGCACAAAAGTAGAAAGAGTCTATTATTAGATGAGAAAAAGAGAAAGAGAAGAGGGGGCAATGGAACCTAAAGAATGGTCAAGATACATCATACACAGTGAAGCCCCTCCCAAAAATTGTGACACAAATGGCAATGGTGGGGCAAGGGAGTGACGGAAGAATGATTGAAGTATTTCATGTGATGCACAAATATACCAAAATGAGGCCAGCCTTCCTGGTAAGAGGCATGAGCATTATCTTGATTGGCTTTGTTCTGTCTTGTTTTGTTGTATTTTACTATCTTTAAAATAAAATAAAAATAAAAAATAAAACAAATATACCAAAATGAAGGCCACTAATCCATATAACTAATATGCACTGATAAAAACATGGAAAAAAATTGACAGAACATATCAAAAAATCATCTGACTATGTATAATCTACAAAAGCTTCACTCATTTTATGTCCAATGGCATGAAGACTTCAAAGTGAAAAGATGGAAAATTATTTTCATGTAAATAGTAACCATAAGAAAGCTGGGGTAGCAATAGTCATTCATCTGAAACAAAACAGACTTTCAATCTAAAAATGTTACAGAGATAAAAGAAGATATTATGTATTTGTAAAAATTTCCAGTGAAGTAAGGCTATATAGAAATTATGAACATTTACATACATATAATAACAGGACAGCAAATATGCATGGAAAAACTAATCAAGGTTTTCTATAGGCTCATTCACCAATTGGTATTAGAAAGCAATTCACATGTACACTTTGACTCAATTATTTCACTTTTAAACCTCTTTTTCTGAGGAAATAAAGTAGTAATGCCTAAAAAGTTACATGTACAGGAATTTCCATTGTACTATTTGAAAGAATCAATTGTTAAAATAATGTTTAACTGATAATATAACTAGATGTATTATGAAACAATAAGCAATATTGTATAAAGAATGCACATGGTTTTAATTAAATTCTATATAAGTATATTTGTTATTTTTAAGTCTTAAAAGAATATAGTTTACTTTGTCTTAGGGTAAAAACAATTGAAAAATACAAATTTGAAAGTAAAAGATAATGTAATTTGACAATGTTTGTCTGCTAAAGCAACAAAGATTTATAAATATTTTCTTTTAAAAGATGAAAATATGATGCTTACATAACAATCAGATTGTAGAATGCATGTGACAAGCATGGGGTCTTAACAGGGAAACAGTCACATTCTAACAATGCAATGGCCTGCCACGACTCAGCTAGGATTTCAACCTTAACCTTAGTGCACCTGCAATTACCACTGTCTCTTGGACTTTTCAACAGTGCTTGTTTTAAAGACTAAATTGGCAAGGACGAGCTTGCTGGTAACACTGGGAACATGAACAATTGCATCATAGGGTGAGGGTCTCTATTTTTATCTGAGCAAAACTGATGCTCAGATAGTGAAATGAAGGTGAAAATGCAATGGGGAACAAGGCTCTGAACCAAGTGTGAGCCCATCATTGTCAATAGGGGTGAGCTATATCCTGTAAGAAAACAACTCATGACAGACAGGTGGCTTCTCTGAAACCTGCAGTGATGCCATAATAGCCATGTAAGTTTCATTTAATTTTCTTCTTCTGAGTTCCCCCAGCTCCTTCTTTCATGCACATCATGCTTCTCCACATCTTCATCTTCTTTACTTTCTTCCCTTTAACCAATCCCATGAATACTTGTATTTGAAACACTGATTGGAGAAGGAAATTTCATCCAGCTGTCATGTACCAAAGACAGATTGGCAGTTACTTTAAGATCAACAGCTGAAATTTCCATATAGCTGGTGTGAAATTCTCCTGTAACCTGCCTGTTTGGGAACCCAGAGAAACTGACAGCACTCAGACCAGCCTCCTCTCAGCAAAAGACGCCTCTAATATGCTTCCAGTTAATGACAGCCTCAGTATGTATATTGCATGTCATGTGTGGTTTTCTTAACTCTAAAACCTCCCACGTTCAGCTACAGATGACATTTCCAGTGTGACAGGCTTTCAATGCTAGACACATCTACACATCACTCATGGGGGTGTCTGGCAAATTGGAGGATGCTGGTATTGGTCACAGAACTCCTTTTTGTGTCTCCAATGTCCTTTGCCTCCTTATTACTTTTAAAATTAGACATTTAATGAGCCTAACCTCCCCTTTCCCAGCCCTGCTGTCTCTGCTTTGATACAGAGGTGGTTTGCAAACATTGTGGGACCACCCAGTTCTTTCAAGTTTGTGAAATATTAACTATGCACTAAGGAAGTGGATGCCTTAATTGGCTAGTAGCTGGGGAAGCTGTAAATCACACCCAGCGCACAGGTAATGTTCATTCCTTGGTGATAATAGTTTGGCCTACACAAATCCCAACATCTCTACTCTTGAGCACCTCTCTAGATGATACATCAGAGTTCTAAGGTATTTATACTGCCTGAGACATCTTTAGAAACTGCTTTTGAAAGAGAGCATGTCATTTGCAACAGCCCTGAGGAGAAACCAGGGTTGACAACTTCTGAATCTGTCTGTCCTGTCTTATGCCATAGCCCTGCACTGAGCTAGGGTAAGCCAAAAGTTTAAGACTGATTGAGAATGTACCATATGCTCTCCTGACACTGGGCATATACATACATCTGTGTCTGCCTTCATCCTGTATTTTGGGAGCATGTTAGTTGAAATTTCAATTACCAGACAATGCATATTATTGTTTAAGCACTTTCTCTGGTAGCCAGAGACCATCCAGTTGCCAGATATATGTAAAATGTCCAAGTAAAATGGAATCGCAGAGAACAAGTAAGTGATGTTTTAGTATAAATCCAAAATCGTCCCACATATTGCATGGACCATATCTGTGACAACAATCAAAATTATTGTTTACCTGAAATTCAAATTTAAATGAGCACCTTATAATATTATAGAGTGGACTGCATCCAGTAACCTTCATCCAACCGGGGGAGCCAGGCCCACTGAAAGGGGAGCCAAGCTGGCACCAAGCCATGAGGTGAGCTGCAGCTTGCCTGGAAAAGTTTGGGACCATCAATCTCGGAGGCTGGGTGCCTGCCCAGCCCCCTTAGTTCACTGGACTAGGCTTCAGAGGTCCTGCAGGCTTGAATAGACCAGCCCAGCGACCTTCATTCATCCAGGGGAGCCAGGCCAGTGCTGCTGCTGCAAGGTGAGTTAAAGCTCACCAGGGCAGGTCTGGGAAATGTTGCACTGATCTCGGCAGGTGGGTGCCAGCCCAGCGCACTTAGGACACTGGTCTAAGCTCCAGAGGTTCCAAAGGCTTGAGTGGACCACTCCAAGCGACCTTCTTTCAACCAGGGGAGCCAGGCCCACCACACAAGGTGAGCCAAGCCAAGTGAGTCCCAGTAGCAGAGGGCTCAGGAGGTGATTTCCAACATATCCAAGGAAAGCTTCTGAAAATCGCTGGAAACATGCAAATATAGGAAAATGACAAAATGAAAGACCAAAAGGCAATCTCAAACCTCCTGCCCATCCCAAGAAAACCTAGGAGCCATGTATACAGAAGAAAATACTACACATACACCTGAAATGCCTGAAATGGTATCAACTGAAATAAAGAAGCAAGTACAGGAAGCTATGAGGGAATTCAAATCAGAAATATTCTCCCAGGTAAAAGAAGAAATGATAAAAGTAGTGAAAGAAATACTGAATGCATCCAACAAAGACACAGCTAAACAATTAGAAGAACAAAGCAAAATGATAGAATTCCTGAATGAACAGTTTAAGAGACAAACAGAATGCATTAAGCAGATTCAAAGAGATATACAGGAAATCAAAAACTCTAATGAAAGTTGCAAAAACCACCTCAACAAAAGTGAAGACAGAATCTCAGACTGTGAAGAAAAGACTACAGCTAGTGAACAGGAAAGGAAAGATCTTCTAAAAATAATAAGAAATCAGGAAATAACAATTCAACAGCTGCAAGATGATGCAAAGAAAAACAATATAAAATTAATGGGGATAAAAGAAAAAGAAGGGGACAACACAAATGATGTCAAGAGGCTATTTACAGAAGTAATAGCTGAAAACTTCCCAAACATGAGTATGGAAACTGACATACAGATTAGTGAAGCATATAGAACTCCAAATAGCCATAACCCAAACAAAACTATACTCAGACATATAATAATCACCACCCCAGAAATCCAACATAAGAACAGAATATTAAAAGCTGTTAGAGAGAAAAGACAGGTCACCTATAAAGGAAAACTCTTCAGTCAAGAAGAGCATGGAATGAAGTTTTTCAGATCCTAAAGGAAAATGACTTCCAACCCAGACTGATGTACCCTGCAAAACTGCCCTTCAAAATGGATGGATAAATAAGATACTTCCATGACAAAGAACAGCTGAAGAACTTCATGATCACCAAACCAAACCTACACAGAATACTCAAAGACATTCTAGATACACATAGGAAAAAACCACTAAGCAAGACAGACAATTAAAAAGAATGGAAAGTTAAGATACAACATCAGAAAGGTAACATGTCAACAATAAACCAATATATGACAGTTATAACCATTAATGTAAATGGCCTCCATTCACCTATTAAAAGAAAAAGACTGGGAGAGTGGATCAAGAAACAACGTACAACCGTATGCTATCTACAAGAAACCCATCTAACCCAGAAGGAAACTCATAGACTGAAAGTCAAAGGATGGAAAACAATACTCCATGCAACAGGAACTAAAAAAAAAGTGGGGGTAACTGTTCTGTTTGCAGACAATGTGAACTTCAAACCAAGAAAGGTCCAAAGAGTTAAAGAAGGTCACTACATACTAGTTAGGGGAAACCTACAAGAGGAAGAGATAACAATCTTAAATATATATGCACCAAATTCCAGAGCACCCAACTACAAAAAGCAAGTATTAACAGAAATGATAAATCAAGTAGGCAATAACACAATTATAACAGGAGACCTTAACACGCCATTGACACAAAGGGACAAATCAATTAGACAGAAAATCAGCAAAGAAATAACGGAACTGAATCATACCTGTGAACAAATGGATTGCATAGATATATACAGAGTGTTCCATCGAACAACATCAGAATATACATTCTTCTCAGCAGTACATGGGAGATTCTCTAAAATAGACTATATACTAACCCACAGAACATATTTAAGTAAATGCAAAAGAATTGAAATTATCCCATGCATGTTATCGGATCATAGAAACTGGAAATTAATGATAAAAGTAACTGCAAAAACCCCACAAAGACATGGAAATTAAATAATACACTCCTGAGCAATCAGTGAGTCACAGAGGAAATTAAAGAAGAAATTAAACAATATCTACAAGCAAACAAAAATACAAATACAACTTACCAGAACCTGTGGGATGCAATGAAAGTGGTCCTCAGAGGAAAAGTTATTGCACTGAGTTCCCACATTAGGAAAACAGAACGAACACAAATAAGCAACCTGACATTACACCTCAAACATCTAGAAAAAGAAAAGCAAGCCAAGCCCAAAGCCAAAAGAAGGGAGAAAATTATAAAGATCAGAGCAGAAATTAATGCAATAGAGACTAAGAAAACAATACAAAGAATCAATGAATCAAAGAGTTGGTTCTTTGAAAGAATAAATAAAATTGACAAGCCCCTAGCCAACCTAATTTTAAAAAGGAAAGAAAAAACTCAAATTCATGCAATACAGAATGAAAAAGGTGAAATCACTACCGACCATGTGGAAATACAGAAGAACATCAACAACTATTTCGAAAACCTCTACTCTCATAGGTTCAATAACACAGAAGAAATGGACAGATTTCTAGAAACATATGAACCACCAAAGTTGGATCAAGAAGATGTAAAACTGCCAAATAACCCAATTTCTATGAATGAAACTGAAAATATAATAAAGTCCCTATCAACAAAGAAAAGCCCAGGCCCAGACTGATTCACTGTGGAATTTTACAAGAAATACAAAGAAGACTTAATGCCAACACTCCTCAAATTCTTCAATGAAATTAAAAGGGAAGCATTTCTCCCTAAATCATTCCTGAAGCAAATATCGCTCTAGTACCAAAATCTGAGAAAGACCCAACTAAAAAAGAGAACTACAGGCCAGTCTCCCTAATGAACATAGATGCAAAAATCCTCAATAAAATACTGGCAAACAGATGCAGCAAATCATCAAGAAGATTATACACCACGACCAAGTGGGATCCATGCCAGGCATGAGGGATGGTTCAAGGTATGTAAATCAATAAATGTAATCCACCATATCAATAGAGCCAAAAGTAAGAATCACATGATCATTTCTATAGATGCAGAAAAAGCTTTTGATAAGATCCAAAACCCATTCATGATAAGAACCTTACAGAGAATTAGAGTAGGTGGTCTCTACCTCAATATGATAAAGGCCATCTATGACAAACCAACAGCCAGCATCATATTAAATGGCAAAAAACTGAAAGCCTTTACCTTGAAATCAGGCACAAGACAAGGATGTCCCTTATCACTGTTCCTATTCAATATAGTACTCAAAATACTAGCCAGAGCAATTAGACAAGAGATAGAAATAAAAAGAGTAAAGATAGGAAAAGAAGTTAAATTATCATTATTTGCAGATGACATGATACTCTACATAGAAGACCCCCAAACCTCTGTTGAAAGACTCCTAGATAAAATAAATAAATTCAGCAATGTAGCTGGATACAAAGTCAATACTCAAAAATCAATAACATTCTTATACACTAACAACAAAATCACCGAGAGAGAAATAAGAGAAGCCACACCCTTCACATTAGCATCCAAAAAAAAAAAACCGAAATACTTAGGAATTAATCTAAAGAAAGATGTAAAAGGGTTGTACAGCGAAAATTATAATACCCTGAAAAAAGAAATAGAAGAGGAGCTCAAAAAATGGAAAGACATTCTTTGTTCATGGATAGGAAGAATAAATATTGTGAAAATGGCCATTCTCCCAAAATTGTTACACACATTCAATGCAATCCCAATGAAAATACCATTAACATACCTCATAGATCTAGAGAAATCACTCCTAAAATTCATCTGGAATCAGAAGAGACCTAGAATAGCAAAGACAATTCTAAGCAGCAAAGCTAAGGCAACGGGCATCACAATCCCTGACTTGAAGGTATACTACAAAGCTACTGTAATAAAATCAACATGGTATTGGAATAAAAACAGACCTGAAGATCAATGAAATAGACTAGAAGATACAACTACGAACACACTCAGCCACCTTATCTTTGATAAAGGGGCCAAGCATGTTCAGTGGAAGAACAACAGTCTCTTCAATAAATGGTGCTGGAAAAACTGGCTATCCATATGCCAAAAACTAAAACTAGACCCATGCCTATCACCATGTACTAAACTAAAATCCAAATGGATCAAAGATCTAAATATTACAACAGAAACACTAAATCTGTTGCAAGACAAAGTAGGTAAAAATCTTGAAGACATAGGGGTAGGTAGAGAATTCATGAACAAGAACCAAACTGCACAGGAAATACTTCCCAGAATCAATAACTAGGATCACATCTTTTTAAAGAGTTTCTGTATGTCCAAAGAAATCTCCAGCAGAGTGAAAAGAAAACCCACCAACTGGGAAAAAAATCTTATTGAACTGTCCCTCAGACAAAGGACTTCTGTCTAGAACTTACAAAGACTTTAAAAAAATCAGACCCCCAAAACTCAAAGACCCAATCCAAAAATGGGCATCCGAGATAAACACACAGTTCTTAGATGAAGAAATATGAATGGCAAATAAATACATGGAAAAAAATGTTCATCATCATTGGTCATTAGAGAAATACAAATTAAAACCACACTGAGATTCCATCGCACTCCAGAATGAATGACCAGGATCAACAAAACTAGCAACAACAAATTCTGGAGAGGCTTTGGAGAAAAAGGAACTCTTCTGCACTGTTGGTGGGAGTGTAGACTACTGCAACCACTGTGGAGGTCAATCTGGATATTTCTCAAAAAGCTGGGGTTGGAGGTCCCATTTGACCCAGCTATTCCACTCTTAGGCATATTCCCAGAAGATCTGAAAACATCTTACCACAGTGATATATGTGCACCCATGTTTATAGCAGCACAATTTGTAATAGCCAGATCTTGGACACAACCTAAGTGCCCATCAACCGAGGAATGGATAAAAAAAATGGTGGTATGTTTATACAATGGAGTACTACTCAGCTATAAAGAATTATCACATTGAGATATTTATAAATAAATGGATGCAACTTGAATCTATACTCATAAGTGAAATAAATCAAACTCACATGTATAAATACCGTATAGTCTCCCTAGTTTCTGAAATGGTAAGAGTACAGAAGATTTTATGGTAGTCATGGTTCACCATTATACTGCTTTGAAGTCTTATGTTTTCATTCATCAGTTGGAATGGTTTTATTCTGTTTTGTTTGATCTTAATATATGTGATTGTATGAATAGTTACTTTGAAGGCAAGACAATATGGCAGGCATTGTTGATTTGATATCATCTTGCTCTGAAGTCCTACCATGCTCTTGTTTTTCTATTACCATTGGTTCTATCACGTTGTGTCTTATTGGATTTTAATATGTATGATAGTATAAACAAAATTTTTATGGAAAATGAGAATATAGCAGCCATTGTTCATCTTCAGTTATTTGGTTCAGAATGCCTTGCAATACTTTCATTCTCTTGAGTGGTTTTATTCTTATTTTGTTATGTTGACATTATTGTATAAAGCTAAGCTCAACTATTTCAAAGAAAGAGACATTATGATAGCTACTGTTAACATCCAATTGTCTTGTTGTGAAGTGATGTGTTGCTTACATTGTTCTGTTCTGATCTGCTTAGATCTGTCCTCTTTTGTTTTATTCTCTTTAAAATGAAAAAATTTAAAAAATAATATTAGTTTATAAATCTAGAAACCTTGTTTACTCTGCTCACATGCATGGTAGGCCAGACATGCCAGGTAAATTTTACTCTTTTTTTATTATAAAAGCAAAACAAAATGAAATATAGAAATGATATAGAATTTTTAAGAATTAGGAAGAAAATTTCAACTAATAGTTGGCAGAAGTTTTTTATTTAAAAAACATTTACTTAAAAAAAAACTCTTGCTAAACTGGATGTGGTGAGATATACTTATACTTCCATCATTTCAGAAGTCTGAGGCAAGAAGATTACAAGCTGGAATCCAGCCTGAGGAACTTAGAAATTTCATAAGACTGTCTCAAAATAAAGAAAGGCCCAGGAATGTATCTTGGTATGATGCCCTATGTTAGATCTCCATCGAGAGAAAGAGAGACAGAGACAAAGACAGAGATAGACACAGAAAGAGAGACAGAGAGAAATGAACAGTGAGAGATAGAGACAGAAATGGACAGAGAGACAGAGAGAGAGAGACAAAGAAGAATGAGGAGGAGACTAAGACAGAGAAGAGGGAAGGAAAGGGGAGGGGAAGGGGAAAGAGGAGAGGAGAGGAGGTGGATAAAGCTGGAGAGGAAGTGAAGAAGGAGAGGAAGAAGGAAAGACAAGAAATGAAGAAAGCAAGGAAGGAAGGAGAGAAGAGGAGGAGGAAGGAATCTACCTTATTCCCTGAGTAGGGTAATGGCTCCAGTATCTAAACCTGCCCCTTCAGGTGTGCCCTCTCCTGTCCTCCATGCTTGTCACGCTCTTCCCAGTGTTTCTCAGGATCATCTGCTATTAAGACATCATCGTTTCACACTGCGCATTTCCAAGAGATTTCTATTCTATTCGAACCATGTCATGGTAGATGTTCCTGCTTATGCAAAAGCAAAGAGAAACACCAAAACATCACCTAGGATTTGGAGGCAGATTTATTTAATGTCAATGGCACTGACAAGGAACCAATCCTAACAAAAATATGAGGCCTCAAAGGCTCAGGGGGGATGTTTTTATGGGGTTGCAAAGGGAAAGTACAGAGGTAGAGTGACCAGCTATACCTCCCAGTGACCAGCTAATTCTAAGGAAGAGAAGTAACAGGAAGTTTAACAGGAAGTGAAGTAAACCAGAGGTTTCCTGCAACTAACAAACACTAAAGTATACCGGCTGGGGGTGAGGGGGCGGGAGGTTGGATTTTCTGCCACACTTACTATTCAGAAAGTGGCACTGCTCAGTTCTCCATCCACAAAAGGGACTCAAGATTCAAGTATAGGAAGTTGTGCCAACCAATTCCCTTCATCCCAACAACTGTATTCATAAGATTTCATCCCTGTGACAAATATCTGAGATGATGGACTAACAAATAGAGAAGATTTGGTTTGACCCCCAGTGTTAGATGTTTTACTTCATGATCAGTTGGCCTCGTTGCTTTGGTTTGTGGCAGCACATCACGGCAGGAGTACACAATAGCCCAAAACCACTCACTTTACGGTGAACCAAGCAGCATAAAAGAGCAAGGGGAAAATAGGTGGGGTCCCCAAATCCCTAGAAGGTACAGGCTCAGTGATGTAAAGACTTCCCATCAGGTTTCACCTTTTAAAACTTTCATCACTCCCCAGGAGTGCCAAGATAGGGAACAAGCCTTCCATATGGATCTTGGGGGATACTTAAGATCCAAACTATAGCAATAATTCTAAGATGATAAGATTACTTGTACTATTCCTTGTAACCACTGGTTACAGACATTAAAAATTCTTACCATCACAGGCTGACAAATAGCAACACAAGAATTGAAGTCTAGGTAAGCCTTATCTCATGTACTTGAACAATAAATACTGCTTCTTGGAGGTCATAAATAGTATTTTACCTTATCTCACCCAATGTCTTTACATAACAGAAGCTTGGTAGATAGGGCTGGACTGAAAATACTGAACTGATATAAACATAAGTGAAACAGAGGCCAACAAAGTCATTAAAAGAATGCATTCCCAGTTGCAACTCAGGGTTCAGTAAAGGCACAGGAAAGATAAGGTAGCTGAGATAAGGTAGATAAATAGTTTGTAAAGTAGGGTTATGATGACTACCTACAGTGTCAGGGGTGAAAGAATGCAAAATGGTCATCTGTATGGGGAAAACCATAAACTTGAGGGCCTGGAGGTCACTGCAGAGTCTCCTGTGAGTCTGTAGAGTAAACCACTATTCCCAGTTCAGAGTCTGGTTCTGGCACAATGTGGATTCTCAGTGATTACTTGATTTAAGAATAAGTATTTGTGTGTAACTGTAAGGGAGGCATTGTTCACTTTCCCATCACTGAGACAAAATATCCCACACTGGTAACTTAAAGGGAGGAGAGATGTGTTAGGCCAAACCAATGCACAACCGAGAGCATTGAGGCAGTCAAAACTGAAGCAACGTTTGGGGACTTTATTGTCAACCGGCTTTGATTGGGCCAAGGGTGAAAAGACAGTTGGCCCCAAGCAAGGGATGAGCATGTTTTTATAGGGGAGCTTAGGTGGGGGCAGGAGGAGGTAGTGCTGAGGGGGGTGCAAAATTTTGTGTCTCTGAGTAGGGGAGTCTAAAGCTAGGTGACAGACAGGGCAGTGCTGGGTACAGGGGTTGCTGATAGGCAGAGGATGTCTCTTGTGGTTTTTCATGGAACCAGCTCTTTGCAGGTTGAACTGAGTGGGGACAGCTACTGGTTTCCTGTTGAATGCCATGTCCCCCTAGGTTGAATAATAGATCTATTTGGGGAAGTTTTTTCTCTCCTAGTGGGGTAAGACTCTAATTCAGAGGCCTACAAGGTGTACTTGGCAGGCAGTTTTAGTGGGTTCAGTCCAAAGTCAACTGACTCCAAGGTAGAAAAACATAATGGAAGGGAGAGACAGAGGACAACTGCTCTCCCCATGGCACTCAGAGAGCAGAGGGATGGGAGGACTAGAGAAGAGGACATATGTACCTTTCCTGGTCACACCTTTCCAGGGATCACCTCTACCTAGGCCTCACCTTGTACCAGCACCTTTACCCACTGAACTCACCAGACAATAAACTCGCTGATGTGTACAGTGTTCCCAGGATTGAATCACCTTCCAGCTCCATGAGACTTTGGGGGTAAATTTTAGATCTAAGCCATAACAGGAGACCAGGTAGAAGAGCTCTCTTGGCCTGTCATTGTCATGTGAGCCAGAGAAAATTAGAAATAAAGCCATGATCTCCCACTGAACCATGAAAGCCTCGGGCTCCTACTTAGTTATTGTAGACCCATTGGTAACCTCTTGTAAGTTTTGAAGCACACAGAAAAGGAGATGTTTTAAATTTTTCAACAAAAACCATTGTGTTATTAAATATATAGTCATGTATACTTTGGAAATATAAATTCAGAAAAAGTAGGAGGAGGAGAGAAGCAACTATGGACAGTCACAGAATTCCTTTCACAAGTTTTTAAAGAAGACATTGGAAGAGCATTTCACCTATCACTTTAAGTTCTCAGGTTGCTTCCCCAACTTATCATGAAAGTGGGGAAAAAACACCTTTTAAAAGTTGTCTTGGTCACTTTTCTCTTGCTGCTGGGACAAAATACCCAATGTCCAAAAAGAAGGAAGGAAAGGTTTACTTAGCTCACTGTTTGTGGAGGTTTCAGTCCATAATCACCTGGCTCCAAGGCAGGGGGGCACATGACACTAGGGCAACACTTCAAGGCAGCTGCCAGAGCCAACGGGGAGAGAACAAGCTTCTTTTCCTCCCTTATATTGTAAGCGGGATACTCCACACCCCGCGCAGGTGGAGCACTCTGTGCCCTCCTCTTGCGCAGGCTGAGAATATTTACAAAGGACCCTGGCTCCATGTTGAGTCTTAGTTAAATTTCTAAACTTCTGAAGTTGACACAATGTATCAGTCATAACAAGAGTCATAAATGTGAAGACAAGGAGGCAAAGTGAAGAAATATTATCTGAGATTAAAAAGCAGAAAAACAAATTTGATTTCAAAAAGCAAGGACTAAAGAAAACTCACTACAGAGAGCCCTTGGATAAATCCACTTACTTGTGTGCTTGATGGCAGAATTATTAATTTTGGGAACAAAGGGTAAGAAAAATTAACTTTAGAATATGAAGAAAAGGGAAGACAAATTCACTATTGAAAGAAAGAAAATATGAATCTCTTACATAGAGAAATAAAAGAAAGCCAAATAGTAGGAAAGATCCTAACATTCCATTTTGGGACAGAACACAAAAAGAGCATTTTCAGGAAAACCTATGATGTGGGAAAATTTGGTCTATGATTATATGTAATTATATAAGGACACTGAAGAGAATAGCAAAAGCTGGCATTTCAATATGATTATCAAAGAATGCCTTAAGTTTGTTCAGCTGATCAAAATGAGAGAGAAAAATGCAAAACTTCAGACAGTGAAAGCAGTTACTGCACTCCTGGAGATGTGCACTGCAGATAGGCCTGTATTTCAGAATTTGTCAGTTCTCTGAGAAGTCGGGGTGTTTCTTTGTCATTTATCACCTTAGTATCAAGTCAATCCAAATCCTGAAATCCTTACATGTGGAAACCCACAAATTAACTCAGGTAATAACCTGTACTGCAGAGACAGTGAGTGGGAAGTGAGTTGGGGGAAAAGGAGGCACAAGACAGTACAAGGTAATACTCATGTTCAATCTCAATTACATTTAGGCTGCTCAGAATTTTAAAATGCAACCATCCGTACTTCTACTAAGAATTGTGCTCTCCGAAGACACCTGATTCATGCTACACATCATGTTCTAATTAGCTATTACCACAGAGCCACCACACGCCCTACACTGTTCCCAACTTTTCCTTCCGTGTGTCATCCTTCAGATCACACTGAAGACCCTTTGAGAACTAAGAGACTGAGCATCCAGCACACATGCAGCATCAGACCTGGCCTACAATAATGAGAAATGTGGACTTGATTTGATTTTTTGATCCTTCAAACCAAATTTCTGAAAGAATGCTCAGAGGTTTAAAATATGAAGGAAATACACAAAACATTGTTGCAAGGTAAATGGGAAAAATAAATCTATGTAAAGTAGGAAAAACTAAGACAGCTTCAACTTCTCAAAAAAATCATTATTTGAAATTGCTTGTGAAAACTGCTAAGGACCTCATCATAAGTTATTTAAAGGAGTGACTTTTTCTTGTGTAATCAGAAATTAGTCACAAAGTTTCACAATTCTCTGCAGAAAAATAGACTCAGAGTCTTTTTCAAGTAACAATCTTTTTTATTCTCAGAGCAGTTGCCTACTCCCCCAAAAAGGTAGGTAGGAAAAATATATAAATGTGTTTTTGAAAACTTACTTTCCAAAGGAATAGTGGTTATTTTAGTGAGAATATTTTAGTCAGTATAGCCTATTCTGGAAAAAAATCCAATTTTCAAAGTTCAGTAAAATTCCAAATTAATATATGCTCACAGGTGACAATCCAGTGAGATTTTATTTGCATTGTTTTCCTTTTTCGCTTCTTTGTTGCCCGCCTTGTCTTCCTTTCTTTCCCCTCCTTCTCCTTCCTCCTCCTTCCTCTTTTCCTTCCTTTCCCCTTCTGTCCTTCTTCTTTCCTCCCTTCCTTCTTTCCTGCCCCATTTCTTCCTTTTCCATACCTTACTTTTCCTTCACAACTGGGCTATCCAGTCCAAAAACTCAGTAATGTTGAGATTGATAAAAAGCACTACCATTCCAGAGTATCATTTACCAAAAATAGAATAAAAAAATCTATTTCTAGCTATTTTCCCAGACTCTACAGCTGGCTGTACATTATCATATTAAAAGGAGCTGAAGAAAAAATATGGACTGTGAGTTATCATTTATGGCCTAGTGACATTGTCTCCTGAGTGCCACAAACTGATCATTTCAATGATTTTTCTTTGGATTCTGGTGCCCTGAGAACTGAAAATCCTGTTACCACATTTGGACAAATCAAGACCTCATTTCTTGCTTTCTATGACCTTTTGATTGGATGAATGAAATTTAAACTTTAATTGCATGGCTCAGTTTTCAAGAAGGAAATTCTGTAAGTTTATAGGCAACAATAGGACAAGATGACTAAAATAAGAGTAGCAAGTAAACTAAACATGGTGCTAAACTCGGGTGGGAGCTGCTTCTGGCATAGGCAGAGCACAGAGGACAGATGACAAGAGTCAGAATAATTAACACTAATGAGAGGACTTCGAGAATGGACTCCATTCATTTATGGAGACTGATGGGAAGGTGTGCATAACTTAATACCGTGATAAAGCTAAAGTGGCACACACAGGAGCCTGTAGCTTGAGCTAGTGGACTAGGGAGCACACAGAATATATTAGGTAGGATTCCCTATGGAAGCAGGAAAAGCAATATAAAGAGATAAGCAGAGACAGAGATGAGAGGGAGAGAGATTAAACTATAAAGAATTGGCTTGTGGAGCCATGAAAGGTGGGAAAGCCAAAATGTGAAGTGTGCCAGACCCAGGGAAAGCTAGCACTGCCGATGAAGTCTACCTTACTTAGCTTGACTGACACAACACGATAATGTAGACTGGATGGTTTCAACAGCAATCATTTATTTCTAACAGTTCTAGAGCCTGGATAACCTAAGTTAAGGTACTTGAAGATTTAGTACCAGCAGGGGATTGATTCTGGGTACGTGGATGCCATTCCTCTTGCTGGGTCCTCACATGGTGGCAGAAGGAACAAGATCTCTGGGGACTCTTACAAGAGTGCCAATGCATGTTATCAGGGCTCCACCTCCATGGCTTCCCCGAGTCCTAGTTACCTCCCCCAAACCCATTCTCCTAACACTACCATGTAAGTAAGTACGGTCTTGATATATGAATGTTACAGGCAGAGAAGAATTTAGTTCATCACAAATCCAAAACACTTAGCTAAAACATTTCTCTGACCTACAGGAAGGTTGGACTTTCTGTTCCATTCAAACCTTCAGTGGATTACAGGAAGTTCTCCCCCATTTTGCAGGGCAGTCTGCTTTACTATACTGATTACAATGTGAATCTAATTTAGCATTAAAATCTACTGATTTAAATCACATCATCAATAAACTACCTCATAGAAACACCCAGAAAAATGCACAGGCATTTCCTGATTGCCTCAAGTTGCCAAAATTAGAACACTTAGTCATCCCATCCATGCAAAACCAGGCACACAGACATTTAATCCTGTAAGAGCCTAAAATCTGTAAGGGTCTAAAATTATGCAAAATTAACTATTATGAAGTCTTTTAAGAGACTGACCTGCAAAAGCAGAGCAGTGGTAGAGCAGTCCTGTTTTGCAAGGAGAAACCTGAGTTTGGGAATCAGCAGCTGGGGAGGAAGAGTTTTACAGAGCACACCCATACAGGTAAGTGCGGTGTAAGACGTGTGCTGTCCTGACAGGGAAAGGCCACCCCTGGAGGCACTGATAATGGTGAAAGAGGCTGAACGACCTCAAAAGAACAAGGTTGTGTAGTTTCTTGGTTTTGTGCAGTGCTTCAAAGACCTTCTACCTTTTACCTCAAATCACAGTGAAATGCCTGCCTCACATAACTGTTCTGATCATTATATTTGGGCAGGTCAAGGGAAATGATCATCTACCATTTCTGGGTCAGAGGAGCAATAGAAAGGGGACAAGCATTAAAGCCAAACAGAAGGGAGATTAAGAAAGAAGAAATCAAGAGCCAGTGTTGGCTGGACAGCCCAGAGTCATAGAGAGGAAAATGTGAAAAGTGTGGTTCCTTTAATCACAACCGCTTCCTACAACTGTGATCAGAATATCACCAATGCCGGATATCAGAGGAAACGGACACTGATATTTGGATCACTTTTATCTCGGTAGAGACAGATGAGATGCTTCATATTAAACAGTTTCACTCTCCAAGACCAAATTTTTAAAACAAAATATTGTACATAATATCATTTATTTTGGTGTGTTTTAATAGATATTCATAGAGTTTGGAGTAACTTACAATATATCCTAATGAATATTTTACATCATTTAATCAATGATCTGGGGATCTGAAAAAAAAAAAGAAAAACAACTCTAAGCTAGTGTAAAATTATAACCAAAAATAAAATAAGAAGTTGTTGGAAACCACATTGTCAAGTCTATGAATTTGCAATTTGCAAGTCAGTGCTGAGATTTAACCAGAGTATAGATGGTTACTTTATTACTCCTTAGAACAAGACTGTCCAACATAAGACTAATTTTCTTCAGACCTAACTCAAATATATCTTTATCTCCAAATCTCTTTAAAAGCCTGCTCCTCTAGAGGGATTACTATGACACATGATAGTAGCTGAATTAGTTACAAATTAGAGCTCCTAGCAAATTTATCCATGCAGCATAGCTCACACAGACACACGAGGGTTCTGTGTCTGTACTCATAGAAATACACCTCTACAGTCATCTGCTGTCCAGAGAGAGCAATGCAAAAGCAGGTACAGTAAAGCAATGTCAAGCAGTTCATATCAAAGTGTCCTATGACCTTATCACTGGGCGTGGGTTGTTTTTCTAAACACATCAGCATAATAAGTAATGTCACCTCGGTGAATATATATATGTGTATGTAAAACAAAATTACATTTAACGTAAATGTAAACTATGTAAGTCTGAAAAAGTGTGATATCAAGATATTTGTAGATTTTCATTTCAGCTTAGGATTCTAATTAGTAAATGTGTTTGAAGAGCGCATGAGCCATGTGTGATTTCAGAGCTGGTCAAGTGACTTCCAGTCTTGGCTTTCACTCTTGATTTA
The DNA here is from genome assembly GCA_004027455.1 of Hydrochoerus hydrochaeris. Taxonomy (NCBI): domain Eukaryota; kingdom Metazoa; phylum Chordata; class Mammalia; order Rodentia; family Hydrochaeridae; genus Hydrochoerus; species Hydrochoerus hydrochaeris. The sequence goes on along the minus strand of PVLA01000130.1, from coordinate 244,116 downwards.
TGATTATCCTGTTTACTAGCTATAACTGGAAATGGTGGTTAACCTTTGGAAATACTAGGTAGAACACAGTTTTTTTTTTTTTTTACTGAATCTATGACTTCTTTGCTATCATTTAACATAGCATAATATAATCTAAATTCTTGTCAAATGTCAATGAATAGACACATCTCAGATGAAGAAGTACAAACGGCAAATAAACAGATGAGAAAATATCAGTATCACTGGTCATCTGAAAGGTACAAATTAAAAGAACCCTGAGATTCCATCTCACTCCAAAAGGAATGACCATCATCAATAAATCAAACAATAACAATGGCAGGGGTGTGGGGAGAAAAGGAATCCTTCTCTGCTCTTGGTGGGATATAGATTAGTGTGAACATTGTAGAAATAGGTACTGAGATTCCTGAAAAAAACTGAAACTAGAGGTTCCACTAGGTAAAGCTATTTCCTTTCTTGATAACCTCTCAAAAAAATTAAAAGCATCGTACCATAGCAATACATGCACACCCATGTTTATATCAGGACAATTTGTAATAGAGAAACCTTAGAAGCAACACAAACGTGCATCAACTGATGACTGGTTAAGGAATATGTGGTTTTTTATACAACAGAGTACTACCCTGCCACAGAAGAAGATAAACTTCAGACGTGTCTAAATAAATGTATGCACCTTGACACCATAGTCTTAAATACATTGGACACACATGTTTAAATATCACATTGTTTCTCTTGTATGTGAAAACAAAAGTGTAAATGAGGACCAAGATGTAAAGGAATCTTGAGAAAGAAGAAGAAAGACATTCAAATTGGAAAGGGGGAAGGGGAGATGGAAAAGAAAATAATAAAAGAACAGATGGAAAAGAATGGAAACAAAGCTTTTGTGAATAAGGGGAGACAGAGGAGTTGAGGGGATGGAGGGGATTGGGGAAAATGAAGAATCAAAATATATTTTGTACAGGTACAAATTCCCTATGGTGAACATGTATGTATATATAAAGATCATTGTGCATATATAAAGTGCATCAATAAAATCAATTTTAAAAAATAAATTCTTGTCAGATTCCATAACAGTACAGAACAAGTGGCCACTAAGTGATGCTTGTTTTGTTGTTAACCTTGAGCATGACATGAAAATCAGTGACATGAAATGTGCCAAAAATGCCACAAAAAACTTAAATAACCACAATGACAAGAGTATGCCATTGATTTAGAAAATAGTGTTTAATAAAATATCAGCAAACATGTTGTAGAAAGTTAAAGAAACATCAATGAAAATACGCAGGTGCAGCTATGATTGCAGATTCTTGTGAGCTGATGATACACTGTCGCACATTGAACTTTTACTAGAAAAATAAACTTACATTATGTGAGTTTGGGATCACAAGAGGTCTTTAGGAAAATATCTCTCGGTAAATGTCACTGTGCTGTGTAACGAAAGGCACTGTGACCGACTTTTACAAATCTATATACCTTGTAAGTGACAAGTTTGGCCCTCATTATGTCCCTGAATCTCTCAACATTTTTACTTGTAAGAATGTTGGCATAAGTCTATCAGAGAAAAATTGGCCATAAGTAATGAGTTAGTTCAGGATTCATGGTAGCTGCAGCCCATGGATTACTCTGTGACAATTTAGAAACTTGAGATTGTTTTTTCCACATTACTGTGAAAAGTAAATGAAGGATATACAAACCTATGTGATTTTATGATTCAGCATATAAAACGCATGTCCCTAAGCCCATATTGATAAAGATTATTTACTGAATGATCAACTGAAAGAATCAATGAACATATGAATAAAAAAATATACAGGGTAGATAAAGCTGTGTAGAAGAAATTCAAAAATCTATGGAGAAAATCCTGTGCTCTGTAAGATAGAGACTCCTTACTAAGTCAGTTGTGACTGAACTCAGTGGCTTCTTTCCAAAGGCTATGAGATGGAAGGGAGAGAAAAAGATCAGTTACAAAGGAAAGGAACTTGGCCACCAGCTCCTCAGTGTGTACCCGAGTGTGTCAGGAATGACACTGAGGTCCCTCCTTCCCCAAATTCAAACCCCAAGTGTAATAAGGAAGACCATGCAAGCTGAAGGATGTTCCACCAAACACGTGAGTACTTGTTTCTCCTAAACTTTGTACCTCTCAACGTTCAATGCTGTCAAACACGTAGAAAAACCTGAATAACTACCATAGCCCAAAGGAGGCTGAGGAGACAGGGGCCACGTGTAACACAGTGTCCCGGGTGGGATTCAGGAGCAGATAAAGGAGTTAGGCTGACTGACACCAAGGAAATTACATGGGGACCTATCAGAGTGGGGTTCATGTGTGGGGACTCTCTAGACTATCATCATCATTTTCTTTTTTCGAATCTAAAATTATTCTGAATTAAAGAATATATGAAAGCAATTGTAACAAATCTACAATCACCGCCTTTTTATTCTCTGAATAGCCGTATGATATGATAATGTTCCAACAATAACAGGTACCATGCCTGACACATTTGCCTCCCACAACAACAGACAATTGGATAAAGCTCTTTTTCTGATGACTATATTTTAACACATCACATGGAAGCAGGAAATTGGGGGTGGTGCAAAATAGTCAAACAATGGGGCGTTTTCTGTGAAAGTCGTGTAGACCCAAGGAACATGCGCAGAACCCGGCATCTGGGAAGCCTCGTACACTGAACCAATCAGAAAAGTGCTCTTGTCTGCATTTCCATCTGGTATGACTCCAAGCAAGTCACTGGACAGAGCAGTTTAGGAGAGTTTTTGTAGAACAACTGCCCCGGGGTCTTTTGCCTAAGTGAGAAGCCAATCCGGAATTTCAGATACAAAGAGGTCCTTCCCCTTATCCTCTGGGCTGCTCTGAGCCTGCCCATCGCTCATTCTCATTCTGCGTTGTGTACTTTTTTTTTTTCACCTTTAGTAAATGTACCTCCCCAGTACTGTTCCTGTGTATGTTCCCCAATTCTTTGTTCAAGGCCCAAAGATCCAAGAATTGCCCTGGGACCCCACCATCCAATAACAATATGAAATGCATCATAATTAGAAAAATTTAAAACACTCACAGAATGATAAATAATTTTCTCAAAATTCATCAAAGTCAAAACACTAAGAAAACGGTTATCCTTAAACATGCTTATAAACTATTCTACACATTTGAAGACTCGTAGATATTTTCATAAAAAGGAGAAAGGTTCTTGACTTCATAAACTAACATAAAGCGAAGTTGCATCCCCAGCCATATTTAATTTTTAGAAAAGGCCTCTGTAAGTCACTCCATTTCCCTGGCTACCTGAAACTGTGATCTTCCTGCCTCGGCATCCCAGAGTGCTGGGGTAACTGGAGACTATCACCACACCCAGATACCTTTTTACACTCTTGCCTTTCACGGTTCCAGTCTTATCTGTTATCATGTACCAGGATGGCTCGGCTTTGCTTTGCTTTGCTTTTCTTTCTTTCTTTCTTTCTTTCTTTCTTTCTTTCTTTCTTTCTTTCTTTCTTTCTTTCTTTCTTTCTTTCTTTTTTCTTTCTTTCAAGGCAGGTTTCACCACATAGTCCACTCTAGCCTTGAACTCAAAACTACGGAGCCCAGGCTGCCCTGAACTTGTGATTGTCCTAATTCTGTCTCCCATGTGCTGAGATTACAGTCTGTGCTCTCCTTTGTCAAATCTTTTTCTGGTTCCTTCTTCTCCTATGCTTGAGGCTGAATTTTAGGGTTTCTACTGGTCTCTTCTTTGCAGTTCACTTGTCTTGCTGCTTGACTTTAACTACCACACATGGTTGGCTCCCAAATAAAGACCCACCAGCTCCCACCTGCCCCTCTGTCTGAAGATAGTCTCATTCGGCCAGGTGCTCTATGCCACTCGGAAGTCTACTGCATAGCTGTCCTGAATTTCATCAGGCCCAAAGTGGGGTTATAGCTTCAAAACTGAGTCATAAATCAAAAATGAAATCAGAGAGTTCTTTCAAAAATGTCCTTTTCTGTCTTAATGAAGAGTCTCTTATTCTCCTGTTGTTCAACACAAAAACCCAGCAGTCACGCATCTTCCTCCTGCACCTGCACCTCACTGCCTGCGTCCTCCCCTTCCTGCTACACACGGGGACGCCAGCTTCCACCGCGGATGCCTCTGACCTGCACGGCAGCAGTCATCTCTCTGGGCCTTCTTGCTTGTTCTTCAACTATTACCTTACTTCATGTACTCTAAAAAGTGCTTTTTCCCCACTTGCAGAACCTCTGAAATTGGAATGTGTCTTGCAATCAGTTGAGGGTGCTTTAGAATTGCACTGGTTCTTTTCTTTTTCTTTCAAATTTTAACATCAAACACAAGAGTGGATATTACAATCAATGATGTCCTAACTTTGACAAAATGAGTGGCGTGTATTCTCCACTCAAATATGAAGAATCAACATTTTAAAATTCACATCAGATCATGCAACTTCCCCTGCCAAGCTGTTCCAATGGTCTCCTGCCACTTGGAGATAAAACTAAATAAAAATATCACCAGCCTAACCTGCCCAAGAAGCTTTTTATTACCTAGCCCTGCCTAAGTCCTTGTGTTTACCTTCTTGCAACTCAAGGGCACCGTGACTCAGACACCCTGGCATTCATTTTACTTCGTGGAGCAGGAGAAACCTGTGGTAGACCTCAGGATGTCCCTTTTCCCATACATCTGTGTCTAATGTTGCCACTTTTCAACATCCACCTTCTAGAAAATGTGATTTTCTGCACAGTAATTGATACCTGAAGAAACGATTTGCTAACGGGGAGGGATAGGACACAGTTATAATCCCAGCATTCTTCAGAGACTGGGGCAAAAAGAACACAAGTTTGGGCAAGCAAAGATCCTATCTCAAAATAAAAAAATGACTGAGAATATAACTCAGTGTAAAAGCCTGGGTCTAATCTCCAGGACCACAAAAATAAAATATTTGCCTATTTTTTAGTTGTTCATTGTCTTCTCCATGGAGCCATAAGCTGCACGATTTCTGGGAATTTTTCTGTCTGGTTGCCTGATTCCTAGGGCTGGGGTAGCATCTGACCCACAGGTAGAGTCATTTTGTAGACTTATTCAATAAATAAAAAAACCTCTTTTTCAGCACTTGACAGCAAGTGTTTTTAAAAAGCCCCTTGGAAAGGCATCATGTTGCTATGAAAAATTGCAGTCTGGGGTGTGTGGCTTCACTCTTTGTCTCTTCCAGTCTCAAGTGATATGACATGGCCAAGACACATGGTCACGGAGGCCTCCACTTTCTCATGAATAAATTAGGACACCGTGGTTTAATATATCTCCTAGTTGTGCTAGCAGGAAAATAAAATGAGATGATGTATAGTCAAATTCATTGATCTCCTTTACAAAGCACGCCTCATGTTATTATGCTATAATTCTCCACTGTTAATTAATCATACCCCTAGTTTTATAGGGCTACCTTCATCATGCCGGGATCAGCCTGACCTTTAGAAGATTCAATGTGCACCCAGTGGCCGGGTCTTGGTTTTTAGTACCATTCTCCGTGAAAATGAGCTAGGTAGGGCTCCTCGGAGAAATGGCTGATTCCAGGGCTGGGGTAGGGAAAGTTCAAGAGGTTCCTACAGCCACTTCCAGTGCCATAAATTGAGAAAGCTCTCAAAAGACAGACAAACAGAACTTTGCCATGAGATCACAAGGACAAGCACAAGGAATGCCAAAGCTGGTACACTTAGGGAAATGCAGCAAGTAATTTAGTACTTGATTAGAAGCCAATGTATAAAATAAAAACACATAGCTCCATATTAATATAAGTGAACAAATGCATAAATAAATGAGAGGGAAAGCACACATCATTTTACCTGTGAATTCCACATAATATACATAGATATATTCCTGTAGGTGATGGAGCTTAATCCCCTCCTGTCACAGACAAGCTTTGAGCATAGGTGATCATTGTGACCCACTTCCAAATAAAAGCATTTGGATACAGGAAATCTGTGTAGAAACTTCAAAGTGCCCCCTCACCAACGGGTCATAGTAACCATCACAACAATGTCATCCAGATGTCAAGTGTCATCTCTTAGGAGGGTCAAGAAAGACTGCTCCTCTGTAGTCTTCTTTCCCAACATGTGAATGACAGGAAAGTTCAGAAAAATATAAACTAAGAGGTGGGCCTCAAGTTAAATGACCAGTGATTCTCAATGGTGTGCCAGATCCAAGGAGACCTGATATTTAAACATATCCTGAGTCAGAAAGAAATACAGTAAGGGAAAGCTGGTAAGATCCAAATCAAGTCTGGAGTTTAGTTAATAATGATGAACACTGGACATGTTTGGTTTTGGCAAATTCCCCAGATCACGTGGATGATAACAACGGAACTGGATTGGATTGAGGCACATAGGAACTTCCTCCTCTCTATGCATTTTCTATAAATCTAAAATTCTCCTAAAATTTGAAGTTTAATTGTAAAAGCTCAATGTGAGCATTTTTTTAAACAGGTAACGTTTATAGTAGAAGGCTGTCATTGTTCTAGGTATAAGACATCTAAAACTGAACCTTCTTCCTCTCCAGGTTCCTATGCTGCTAGGATCAGCACAGCGTTTGGCTGAAAGGTTGCACTTCCTCACTCTTCTGTGGAGCTCCCGGTCCTCTCTGATAACTCAGAACCATGCAATGAGATGAGGGCCAAAGTATGTAGAGGAAATTCTGGGATGATTTTTAAATGAGGGACAGACAGCTGGAGAACACCACATTTTAAACTTTTTCTCCTTTCTCGTTTCAGCTTCTGGGCAGCTGGATACAGAGGCAAACGATCCAGGAGACCTCACACATCATATGCGCTGACCTTTAAGTGGGAAGATGAGCACTGAGAACCGAGCAGCGGAGAGTCAGCATCGCACATGACCATGCCCAGCTGCCCTGCCTCGCCAGCTCTCACCTGGCCACCTCAGCACTGCTGTGACTCACAAGGGAGGAGGACTCGGATCCCACTGTTTGATGTCTGACTGCTGCAGGATTTGGGGCCTCCTACCTTCTGCCTTGCTAGGCCTGCATCTGTAGGTGATTAAGAAGAAGTCGAGGTCCTACCACTATGATCACTGGCTAGAGATCAAATACCCATGCAAGGCACTGTCTGTGAGGACCTTCACCCCAACCCCAGCCCTAGCTATATGAGATACACTGGCCTGTCACTGCTGCTCTCTCAAGCTATTTCCGATATCTTTTAGAGGCCTGTCTGTTCCCCCAAAGATCTCAATTGCATAAGTAATAAAACTTTCCATCCCTTTTCTTTTAGTTGCATTGAAGTATCCTTGGCAAATAAAATTGTATGCATTCAAGATGTGGAATATGAGATTTTCATATAGTTGCATACTGCAAAATGGTTATCATAAGCAAACTAACATATACTGTCACACAGTTACATCATTTTTTGTGTTAAAAAGCTTAAAATGAACTCTCTTAGAAAATACAGTGTATACAGTACAGTGTTGTTAACTACAGGGCACCATGATATTTCCTAAATGTATTGATCCCATATAACTGAACCTTTGTATCTTACTTCCTGGACATACTCACTTATTCACACACAACCTCTGGTAACCACCAGGTACTCACTGCTCGTGTAAGTTCAGCATTTTATGAGTCCACGTATAAGTGACTTCATGTGGCTCTTGTGGTTCTGTGTTTGATTTATTTCACTTAACAGTGATTATTCTCCCTTAATATGTGTGTGACATCATCATTCCGGAAATGCTAACTAGGCATTAGAAAGTTGATTATTTGCTTTGGTTAGTGAACAAGACAGAGTTTTTAAGCCTCTGAGATTGAGAGTTTTGACAATAAGAAACTTGTTCCAAACCAAAATAATACACCCATGACCCCATTTGATCGTAAAGACAGTGACAGTGAAGTCAAGTTTTGTAGTAGGCAGATTCTGAGATCTACTCAATGATTCTCTGCCCTCTGATACTTCCCTCTCCCCAAAAGTCAGCCCAACTGAAAACTTGCTTCAAAACAACTAGATATGACAAAGATGAAGTGATTTTGCAACAGTAATTAAATCCTTAATCGGATGATTTTGTGTTAATGAAAATGGCGATTTTCAGTGATTCTTTTAGGGGGTCCAGAGGTCAGAGAGCTCCCCCTCCACCCTTGAAAACAGGAGCTGCCATGGTGAAAGAGCCACATGGTCGAGATCTCTGGGGCCTTGGAGACCAGTGAGGGCCCTGGCTGACAGCCATCCATTATTGGGCTTTCAGTTACATAAACACTCTGCCAACGATGAGAGGGTCAGAGAAGAGGACCTCAAGCTCCAGAAAGGACCTGTCCTGACTGGCATCAGGATTTCAGACTTTGGGAACCTGAGCAGTAGACCTAGCTAAGCCAGCTGTGCCCAGCTTTCTGACCCACTGAAAATGCAAGATAATAAATATCGATTGTTTCTGAATCACGAAGTTTGTGGTCACTGGTTTTGCAGCATAGGAAACTTACATAGCACCAACATTTTCATTTGAGAGATGGCAGGATTAAGGACTATTGGAGAGGTCTGGCATGTGCTTATGGGCCCTGATATGAAGTAAAAAGGTTAGGGCTTCAACCTACGGATGTCTTAATTCAAACTCCAGGCTCCCTGTTACTGTTATTCCGCTTTTGTAGTTTGCATTTTAGTAGATGCTGAGATTTTCTGGGAAATGACCCAAATCTTACCCAGCCTTGCACTGTTTGGGACATATGCACTGTGCTAGGTTCTCAGCAGATGTGGACTCAATTCAATGCACAGTTGTAGGAATATTGAGTATCACGGAGAAGCAGGTTAACTTTCAATAACCCAGTACTCAGTTCTCAATCATCTTATCAGATCCTCACAGAAAAGTTCTCAGATACCAATTTGCTAAGGTTCAGCACCTTCTATCAGTTCTTACACTAGGCAGATGTGTTACGCGCAAAATTAGACTGTGACATGAGATTTTTACAAAGCCTTTCATTTCTGCTTAGCTCCGTTGCCTGACTGCACAATCTGAAATTAGAATTTGTTCCCTTTGTGTGCATCCCAGCCTGTCATTTTCATGATAATTACTCACTGTCAAATTTTTTAAGATCCATCTAGTCTACATTATCTGGAATTGATTTTTATCTCTATTTCTAGCCTTCTGAGTAACATCTTTTGGAATAACCACACATCTGAATACTCAAGGCAGACAAGGAAACGTCATTCCATAGCATACCTCTTCTCGCTGAAGGAATGCCATGTGGGTAGCACGTACACTATCAGGAAGCCATGAGGCCGTAGTCTGACGGACCTCTGCAGGTCACTCAGACCAATGTATCCCCTGCCTTACCTCAACTCCTAATAAAACAGCGCCCGGGCTGCTCTAATGATTTCTTCCTTGCTTGAGCTGCATTGTTATTCTACCTTTTTATGGTTCTGTATGATATGTCACCCCACAGTCACCCAAAGTGAAGACGATGCATCTTCCAGATCATCTAGGAGCTCTGTGAGTCCAAATACAACCTTCTGTGGCTTTGCACCTCCAGAAGCTAACCACGTACCCTATACAAGTAGCTAAGTAGTATATACTGAATAAAAAAACTGAATGCATGAATGAGTATCATTCTTTCTAATTAAAAACCTTCAGTAATCTCTAATTTTGTGTAAATCAGATATCATTTGCATTTTGAGGTCTCGTAAGATACCAAATATTTTTATTGCCATATATAATATATTAAATGATATTAGTCATCCAATCATGACAGATGGATTGGTGGGATGTGGATGGCTTCATGGATGAATTGGCATGGCTATTATTGCTGCTTTAACGCAAATTCCTTGAGAGCAGCGACCACCTTTACCACTCCTGGCACAGTGCTTAGCTCAGAAATATATGCTCTATAATCATTTATCAAATGGAACATAATTGTTTTTACTTGATCATTACAAGGCTGAAAATTTTGACTCAAATGATTCAGTAGCTAAATTACAAAACAAAAAGTGTTGAAGTCCCACTTCCCTGAGAATATATATGTAGCTTAGAGATCATAATAATTCCCTGCATTTGGACTTAAATCACCATCATGGTAAGAGAATTACAGTTAAGGAAAAAAAACACATGACATCCAGGAGTTTCCATGGACAAGCATAAGGATACCAGGAATATTCCAATAATGAAGATTGTACCTTTATCAATACTTGAGATCTCTGCTCAGGCTCCTTTGCAAGTATTTATTTATTTGAAATGTTTATGGGAACATTTTAAGATAATAGTAATTATGCTCACTTTAGAGAAATAGAAATCAGAACTAACAGAAGTGCTGCTGTTTTCTTAGGATTGTTTGATCTTTTTCCATTGTTTTTGTTTTGTGGTAGTGAGAGATGAATTCAGGACCTTTGGGCTGAGTTTCACCCTCAGGTCTTTTTCTAGTTTTTTGATTTTGAGAGAGTGTGTCCCTAAATCTTTAAGTTGCTCTGGTTAGGCATGACTCGTGGTCTTCCTACCTCAGCCTCACAGAGTTCTGAGATTATAGGCAGCCACTGCTATAGTAGCATATATTTTCTTAGGTTCACATGGTTTGTTACACCCATTAATTTTCTACAGCTCTCAGTCCTTATCAGAATGCTGCTAAATGAGATAATGCCTGGGAAAATGTCAAACCACAAGGCGAAAGTCACGCACTAACAAAATATGCTTCACCAATGCTCTTCATGAGAGAAATGATTCTCACCAGTCTGTGGCACGATGACTATCACCTCTTCTCACGCCTGGATGACCTGCTTCCTGCCTTGTCATGTGCTAGTGACAGCTCATATCAGAAGCTGGTCTTTAGCCACTTCCTTTCTAACCTTATGCCAGAGGGAAAAGCTACACAAAACAGAATCTGTTATAAATTTTAAGAGAGAATAGATTACAGATTGATAGTTTGGGTGCTGATGTCAGCTTCCAATGCAAATCCTAAGAAACCATTACTTTGATCAAGTCTTTTGACCCCCCAAGCCTTACTGATTTCTTCCCTAGAACAGAGCAGATCAGCCATCTCCAAATCAAAAGGTCACTGTGAGGATGACTCCTCAGTATGGACTCAGAACCCCTGGCTTAGAGGAGGACTCAGTTACGACGAACTTTATTTTTCAAGGCAGGTGACCTCACTACACTATTTGTGGAGAGTTCTACTTCATTTTTCTCTGAAACTATTTGCATAAAGTGATACATTTGTCAACAATACCCATTTGAAATCGTCTTGGCTACAGATGAAAGAAGATGGAGTTAGACAATTACCTGGGAGAGAATGCATCTGTTGACAGAAACTCAGATTTATTGCTCATCGCAGGCCATGCGTGACCTGGTAACCATCCACTTTCCAATGCCAAGCACCTGGAATTAAGGCAATGAACATGACAAACAGAAGCTCGACTTGTTTGTGTAATGACAAAAACATCTAAATGAGCCTTTGTCTCTTATTAAAACCAGCAGATTTTGCCCCAGAGTATTAAAAGTTTTAATCCAACATTCTGTTTGCCTTCAGGCAAAGCATTCTGTTAGGTAAAATGAAAAGCACAGCATTTCAAGTGCTGCTCCCAGAATGTGATAAATCAAGTTTTTAAACAAAAATGATAAATGTCGTTCCTTTTCTTATAAGTAATTTTAAAGCCCAACTCTGTAATTGCCTCTAGATATCTCAGTTTTTCACACAGACTTTGTAAGAGACCTCACGATGTTTGTCTCATTTCTAATAAGTTCTAAAGGAGAGCTCAGTTTTCTTTTAAAACATAGATTTCTCCATCTCTGGTGAATGAGACTGTATGAGCTTCATAATTTCTTACTTACAAAACACCACAGTGGAGGAAACTGAACTTGTTTGCTCTCAATTAAAATTAATAAGATGCATCATCAAATATTTTTCTTGAAAATTTACCTTGAAAATTCAGAATCTCACACATGTTGAGAAACCTGAGGCCTAGCAGGGGCATTCCACTGCCAACCCAGTAACAGTAACAGAAAACAAACATTTCCCTTTAAAATGTGTCACAGAATGATGGGCATGTGGAAAGCCTTGGAAACAAAGTCATAATCATACTCACAATCATAATGGACCCAACTGATGTTTGATGAGTGAAAACTGGAAACCGTTCAGTCTCCCCATTTCTAAGCTGATCTTTCCTATTGCTTTGCTCCCTGACCCCCCACACAGTCATATTTAACTCAACAATAAGGCAGGAGGCAGTGTGGTCTCCACCTGTGCACACATTGCCTAAGGGTCCTTTCTGCATTTCTGTGGTGTAACTAAGAAACTGGCCCCAAGCGTCAGGAAACAATCCCTCCACTCCAGCATCAGGACTTGTGTAGCCACTGGGAAGACTTCTGTGCTGTGCAGTAACACTGAGGAGCCAGGAAGTCTTTTAAACCTAGTGTGTCATGTCCAACAAAATGCACCAGTGTTTTGCCAATTCCAGTGGGATACACATATTCCTAACACATCAGTAACTTTGGGGGCCCGGCTTAATAAAACTAGAAGAAAATATTTTTGATTTCAAGTGTTTTCCAGGGAAGATTATATTTATTTCATTCTAAGATGTCTAGATACATTGTAAAAATAATACTAAAATCATAACCTCTTAATTCTCTCTCTGTCTCTGTCTGTCTCTGTCTCTCTCTGTCTCTGTCTGTCTCTGTCTCTCTCTGTCTTTCATACACACACAGTTTTTACCCCCTACCCTGCCCCTTCTTCCTTGCTCCTTCCAACTCTTGGCCCCTTTTCATTTGCAGAAGCTCTATTTTCATCAATTTTCCTTCTTGAGTTCTTTTCACAAAGATTATTTTTAAGATTCCTTTTTAAAGTATTATGTGCAGACACCAACTCCACATGATAATAATGACCTTCATGTACTGTAAACATAATGGCAGTACACAATTTTAAAAATGGCAATAATCGTAACAGGAAAACAACATAGAAACAAAAGGAAAACTCAATCTTTATCACTCAAAGATAACCACTACTATTTTCTTTCTATTTTTTCTTTCGGTCTTTTCTTTGTTCTTTCATTCCTTTCTGCATGTATTCCTCCCCTTAATTGTTTAGCTCTTTTTCCCAGAGCCAGATATCACAAATCAGGACTTTGGGAAAGTTTTATTACTCTGTACAGAGTGGCCCTACCACAAAGAGTATTGTGGGTATTCAGCCTGTTGCCGTGAAAAAATTTTAGAACCATGCCCAGAAAATAAGAAACATTTGATAAATGTTGTTTATTATCATACATTCATGATTCATACAATTAAATCACACCATACATGGCATTATGTTATATAATTGCTCAAATAAAATATTTTGTCAATAGTTCCCAACATCACTGAATGTATTTCAACATTTTAAATTGTGAATGGTCATCTCTCTCTCTCTCTCTCTCTCTCTCTCTCTCTCTCTCTCTCTCTCACACACACACACACACACACACACACACATCCTTCTACTTACTTAATTCCTTCTTTTGGCACATTGTGTTGAGCTCAGTTTTCAGTATGTATATCCTTCTAATTGCTTCCTAAAAAGAAATCATAAGAGATCTAATTAATCCACATTTTTAAATTTCTCATTCTATGCCTCCTTCTCTACTGTATTAAAGTGCTTGTGAGAACAGAGTAATAGAATCATGTGACCATACAGGTGGATAAGGCAGCAAAGCCTCAGTTGGGGAGTCCATAGGAAGCTATAACATAACTTACACACATAAGTGTCTTAATATCTTTAACAAGAAGAATGCAGACTTAAGCTAGCAGCATTTAAATCAGTATTTAATGACAGAGAGATAATACAGGATTTCAAAAAAATATATAAACAATAAGAAATCACTAGTTGATAAATTACATATTGTCCTCTTAGAAATAGTTGTTCAAGTTACAAAATTAAAGCATACAAAGTAGATATTCAAATAGTGAGAGTGTAAACAGCTATGCATGCATGAGTCTCTGCATGTATTTCTATCCTTTCTGTATTAGAGGGAAAAACAAAACATAGCAAGACAAAACAAAACAAATTCCTATAAAAACATGAAACCAAAATGTCATATAAAACCACAGTACAAGGTGATCTACAATGATTACTGTGTTGTTTCTTATTATCTTCAATAGAATTGTCTATATCATCAGGCACAATTGAATATAGCAGCATAATTGAATACAGCAGTACACAATATTAGTAAAAATAAAAAATTGCAGACAGTATAAAACTTCAAAGGCAGGTAAAAATCAAACCAGAGTGAATATTATAGTGGATCTTGTCATCTTAAGTGCAGTTGCCTATACTCTCAGACTTGATACTATCAATCATAACAGCTTTGAATATAATCTATCAATACAAAACAGCAATCTAACAAACCAGATTTGATTACAATCAGTCATGGTAAAACAGTGTAGGTTTTACAGAGCTTTAGATTAAGTTAATAGGAAATTAAGGATGATTGCCATACTATATCCTGTTATTTTCAGGATTACTGTCTGTGCCCTCAAATCTAGTACAGTTAGAATGACTGAAACAGAATATAGTACCTCTAAGCAGAGTAGTATGAGTAATGTGGGTTTTAAATCCTGGTGCACTATTAACAATATAGTGTATCAAGGCCATTTATGTTAGAGATTCTAGCCATCCTTCTCCACCTCATTTCTGCTATGCTATTTTTCTGCTTTTGTTTGTCTACTTCTCTCCTTCATTCTACTGTCTGCCCCACTCACTGAGGCCTTTCTGCCACTGTTCCTAAAATCCTGGTATTTTTTTCTCTCTCTCTAGAATGTCCTTCAGTATTCTCTGTAGTGTTGGATTGGTGGTCACAAACTCCCCCAATTCCTCTTTGTCATAGAAGCATCTTGTTTCTCCATTAATTTCTAGTGACAGTTTTGCAGTATACATCAATCTGGGCTAGAGGTTATTTTCTTTCAGGGCTTAGAATACTTCGCTCCAAGCTCTTCTTGTATATGATGGTCTGTGTGGAGAAGTCAGCTGTGATCCTGATGGGCTTACCTTTATAGGTAATCTGTTTCTTTTCTTTGATGGCTTTTAATATTCTGTTTTTATATTGAATTTCTGGTATCTCGATTATTATATGTCTGGGTGTAGATCTGTTTTGGTTGTAGGTGGCTGGAGTTCTGTATGTCTCACATAGCCGAATGTCATTTTCTTTTCCCATGCTTGGGAAGTTTTCCCTAATTATTTCCATGAATAGTCTTTGTAATTCGCCTGTTTGTATTCCTGCTTCTTCGTTCACATTTCTTATTCTTAAATTATAGATTCTCTTGTCATCTTCTAGCCTTTGTATTTTTACTGCCTGTTTCCTTGTTATTTTTAAGAGATCTTTCCTTTCGTGATCACACATTGCAAACTTGTCTTCAAGTTTTGATAGTCTATCCTTAGTTTCTTTTAAGGCATTTTGCCAGCTTTCAATAGAGTTTTTAATTTCCTGGTAGTCTCTTTGAATCTGCTTCATGTATTCTATATTTTCTTTATATTCTTTATCGGATGTTTCTCTCCTTTTTTTTATTCCTCCCTTCTTCCATCTGTATCTTCCTGAGAGATGCTTCCTGAGAGCATTTCTTTTATTGCTCTGCTTATATCTTGCTTTACCTGATTTAATATTTCAGTTTTGAGCTTGTCTATAAGGTCCAGAGGATATCTCTTAATGTCCACTGAAGCCATGTCTAATGTTGCATGTTTGCCACCCTCAGTCTCCCTTGTTTTACTCTCTCTTGGATCAGGGCTCTCAGGCTTCTAGGCCGTGGGCCTCGCTCCTGCCTCTCTCTCCTGTCATGGCCCTGGCTTCCTTCACACAGGTATACAGTGCAGGTCCCAGCCTCCTTCTCTGTTGGCCATGGTTCCTCTGAAGCACGCTGGCGAGGGACTTCTGCCCTCTCCTGCCTGCCCCTCCCCACCAGGCCAGCCAAACTTCAGGGGCCTTCACCTGGTTAGTGCATGCTAGGCACAGGCAATTGATTTGGGACAGCTCTTTGGGTCCCTGCCAGGGGCATGGCACAGTCCAAGCAAATCCCACAAATCCACTCTGAGGAGGGAGGAACCAACTGAAGTCACTGTTGCTCCCAGTTTAGGTTCCTCCTGCCTGATTCCAACATGTGGCCCATTTGGTCATGCCCTTCTAGTGGGGGGGTCTCATTCTCAGCACTGACCTTGGATTAATGAAGGTCCCTTCACTGGCTGCACTCTCTGTTGGGCTCACCAACCCCCGACTTGAGCGCTGCTGTGGCTCCTGTGAGTGGTGGCGGGAATGAATTTGGGTGGCTCTGCCAGCCAGAGAGGATTCAAGATGGCACAAATTCAGGCCAGCGCAAACTTGGTGGGTCGCTGCGAAAATGCTGTGTCCCGTACTTTTTAGCTGTTCCAGCTGTAGTCCCGATGTGTTTGATGAGGTTTTTTATGTGTTAATTTCTTCCTGTGTCAAGAGGATCCATCTCCCTCTGTCTGGGTCTCTCCAGGGTGTTTTATTCTGGCATATGAGTTGTTTCTCCCAGGAGGCTTTGTATTTTGCTGCTCACTGATTGGCCATCTTGACTTGTCTCCATTCACTTTGTAAACTAAGAGGAGTGCAGGCAGCAAAACTGTGTTCACTCACAGTCACACACTAAGCAAGGAAAATATTATCTGACTTATAATGTTGGGATGGGAGGTTCTCTTTTTCCTTAAATTTTTGTTCATGTACTTTAAAATGGTATTCATCAAAAACAGCATAAGCTACTTATATAACAAAACTGTTTATTTTAAAGATATTAAGCTCTTCTATGACCAGCTATAATGCTATAGATCCCGTAGATAACTTAATCAGGCATTTATATGGAGTGAGATTCAAATGAATGTTAATAATTGAATTTTTCTTTTTCAAAAAAAATGAAACTTTTCATCGCTAATTTTGTGTATGGTTTTAAAATTGATAATATATTATGTTGTCTACCATGTGGAGAAAAGAACTCTTACACATTAATGATAGATCTATTAATGAATAACTCTCTCCAGAAAACCATATCTGTCAGAGTTTTAACATAAACTTAGCTTTTGAACCCATGTTTTGAACCCTGGGTTTCACTGTGGTGCATGTACAAAAAAAAATGGTCTATTTACAAAAAAAAAAAATTAAAACCACCTTGTGATCCATCAAAAGATGCCTGGCCAAATAAAACACAGGGCATTCTCCCTTGGAGAATCATGCCATCATTACAAAGAATGAGACCATAGCAGTGCAATAGGAAGACAAGCTGCAGTGACATAGCTGCATGCATTCACCAGAGTCGCTAAAATGAAAAACGACTCCTAACACGAAGTGCTGACAATAACGCAGAGCAGCAAGTGCCCCTCAGGGTCACTGGCGAGACCGTATTGCCTGACACCATTCACAAAACAGCTTGGCAAAACACCTACCCTACTCTTATGTGGAGGCCCAATGACATGGGTATGTTTGTCCACTATAAAATGTGTACAAGGATGTTTCTAACAGCTGTGTTTATGAAATTAAATAAGGTTGGATTAAGTCAGACAACCGTAAAACCATGGTCAAATTATGGCACATCTTACAATGAAACGACATGTAAGAACAAAATACAATCCTGACAGATGTGGCAAAGTAAAAGCCTTTAACAGACATGACAAGTAGAGGAAGTCAAGCACAACCAAGTACATGGTGGTGATTTAATTGGCAAGAAATTCAGGCAGTCTAGTCCACTAATTGTTTTGGGTAATGATTTTTTGGATGTGATCCCAAAAGTACAGGCAATAAAAGCAAAAATAAATGAATGGGATTGCATCAAACTAAAAAATTGCCTCGCAAATAAATGAACAGGCCAAGGAAATAACCTATAGAATGGCAAGAAGTACCGCAGAACATACTTCCAATAAGGGAATAACATCCAAACTGTGCAAAAGGCTCAACTCATCAGCAAACAGTCATAAGAAAATTGAACACATGCAAAGGACTGCAAAGATGTTTATCAAAAGAAGACATGTAAGTCACTAACAGGTGTGTGGAAAAATTTTAAAAGTTCAACATGATCAAGCAACTACAAAGTAAAACTACAACAAGATGTTCCCTCACATCTAGAAGAATGGATGCAATAAAAAGGAAATTAAACAAATGTTGGATGTGGTTAAAACATAACTTTGAATACACTATTGAAAGGAATGTAAATGAGTGCAGCTATTATGAAAAACAGTATGGAGTTTTTCACCAAAAAAGCAAATAAATAAAGGAAGTACTGTATGATCAACAGCCCCTGTCCTGAGATATATGGAAAGGAAATGAAACCAGCAGTCTGCAGAGACATCTGTACTTTCATGTTCGTTATGGTATTTTCTATGAAAACCCAGAAATGAAAACAACCCTAAATATTCATCAACAGATGAGTGGCTGCAGAAACATCATATATATATAAACAAGAAAATGCTACTCAGCCTTTGAAAGGGAGAAAATACTGTCATCTGTGGCTACACAGATAAACTGGGAGAACACTATATTAAATGAAATAAGACAGACACCAAAACACAACCAGGGCATGGACTCATGTGTGTGTGGAATCTAAAATGGTGAATTAAAGCAAGAGTAGAGTCAAGGCTACCCAGAGCTTGGGATCAATGAGCTTGGGAGGTATTGGCTAGAGGATATA
This sequence comes from Hydrochoerus hydrochaeris, assembly GCA_004027455.1. NCBI lineage: Eukaryota > Metazoa > Chordata > Mammalia > Rodentia > Hydrochaeridae > Hydrochoerus > Hydrochoerus hydrochaeris. The sequence continues at coordinate 225,506 of PVLA01000130.1, read as the reverse complement.
AAATCTGTTAGACAAGAAGGAAAAAATCTAACAGATGTATTCTACAGATGTTAAGAACAGTATGGCTAAGAAGAATACAGTGTTAAGAACAATGTACTGCTAATTAAGAATGATACATTTCAGAACAGTATTTTGCATACCTAAGTGAAAAGCAGCCTCGTGACCCATCAAAAGATGATTGGTACAAGAATTCTGCATTCTTGCATCAAAATTGCTGAGAATAGAATTTAAGTATTTTCATCACGCAAAAACAGTAAGTAATATGTCCATTAGCTTTAATGTGTCATTCTATAACATAACATATTACAAAGCATCATATTGTAAACCATAACTATTTGTCATTTTTGTTTTTATACTAAAATGGATGATAAGAATTAAATACACAAAATAAAATATAAATATTTCATTGTTTTATGAAGCAAGCTATTTCTAAAGTATTTTCAAATTAACTACTTATCATTTAATAAACTACAAAAAGAAAAACCACATTTTTCTTAAATATTTTCTTATTGTCTCTGGTTTGGGTCAGTTTATGTGTTGTTTTCTCTTTGGGAGGAAAATCCTGACACCTGAATAAAGTGATTTCTATAATATTAATTATTTTCCTCTAAAGCACTATTGCAACCTTTTGATTAATATAGGGAGAAATAGACCAATCTAGAGTACTAGAAACAGAACAATATCTCCTTCTAATTACACAAATCATTACTTGCAGAAGCACAAATTCAATTTTCCCCAAACAATTCACCAATATATAATAACCTCACTTTTACGAGTACCTGTACGGTCCGATTCTAGCCCAGTTTAGAACATAATTGCAAAAATTTCCTGGTGGATAAGTGAAGCAATAATTTTTAGCAGTACTCATTGGTAAAAGTTTCAGACAGCAAAAATCCCACTGTAATTAGGCAGAACATTAGAGGCAATGTCTCCAGTCCATGTAAAGCTGAGAACATGGAAAATAAATTAGAAGGAATATTCTGACACAGTGCAGGGAGTGTTGGAGCGCCCTCAGTCTCTGGGATGATGGAGGGAAAGAAAACAAAACAAACAAACAAACAATGAGAGAAGGGCAAGATAAGTCCATAGCAAGAAGATGGAAAGCTAAATTTCCACCTTTGGAAAGTTGAGTAAAGCAGATTAAATGTTTAGAGAGAACAGAACAGCATCACCTGTTGAATTTTGCAAAGTATGTGTAGTCCCAGGTTCACTTTGGAGCCACAGAAACAAAATGCACTGAGTTGAACCACAGGCGTACACAGGTACGGGGCCCCTCCGTGTGACTGATCCTGCTCCCTACACTAAGAAGCCAGGGGTTCTGAATGAGCCAGGGGAACATCAGCATTCCTGGTTTCAAAACCAAGAGATTTAGGTGTTTCCCTTCATTTTTATGGCAGATGTGTGTCCTTAGACCAGGAAACAGCCACTTTTAAGAGACATCAAAGCCTGTTTTGACTCCTGGGTGTTTCTTACAAATATTTAAAAACAAAATGTGTTCTGTCATTTTAGAGGGTACCTGCGGCGGCTGGCTGGAGGTGGCAAAGTATCAAATCCCTGGAGTAAGATGTGGGTTTCAACTGGAATCCTCCATCAGTAGTTAGCTACACATTCTTAGCAATTCATTTTCCTCATCATCTGGCAATAGAAACAAATTGAAGGAAATATGCATAAAACAAATGTTCATAAAAAGCCAACCACTACATTACTATTTTGTCTTTGCACTTTCTGCTTGCACATAGGCATTTTTCTCAGATAATTCTAGAAGGAAATAGAATGTCAATGCAGGTATGAATTTTCATATGAAAAATACCATTACGTGTCTTGTAATTTTCTCATCTTTACTGTGGCCTGGGTGTTTGTCCCTCTGAAACACATGCTGGAAATTTAATCCTTAATTTATATTAATGGGACTTGAAGGTGGGCTCTTGGGAAGTAATTAACATTAAATAAGGTCATGAGGTTGATACCCTATGATGGCATTAGGAGGTCAAGTGAAAGAAGAAGGAGAAGAGGAGGGAAGAGGAAGAGAAGAATGAGAAGAAGAAGGAGAAAAAGGAGGAGAAAGAGGAAGAGGAGGAGAAGGAGAGAGAAAAAACTAGCAAAGTTGGTCCTGCTCCCAAGCCATGTTATGACAAAGCAGGAATGCTTTCACCAGTGCTTGGGTTGTGTTCTTGGTCTTCCTGGCCACCAGAACTGTGAGCTTAATAAACTCCTATTCTTCATGAATGACAATCTGTGGAACTCAGTCACAGCAATGAAAATAGACAAGGACAGTCTTCAAATTTTTATTTCACTTTGTTTGTATTGTGTTCAAATAGACAAAATGGCCCATAAGAACATTTAAGAACTGAGCATGGTAGCTCACACCTACAATCTCAGGACTCAGGAGACTGAGGCAAGTCATCATGAGTTCACGGCCAGCCTGGGCTACATAGCAAGTTCAAGACCAGACTGCATTACTTTGTGATACCTCTCTCAAACAAACGAACAAACACATTTAAAAAGCAACTGTTAATAAGATAGATGAGCCACTTCATTTTCCCTAATGTCTAATAAGATAAAGCATCTCTTTCCAAAGATAGATAGATAGGCCAAGTTATTAGTATGAAAGTTCAAAAGAACTTAGTAGAGGGTCTTCAGCCTGTCTAATTACACAGCTGAGCTGAGGAACATTCTTGTCATGTTTTGATTCCTCTCACAAAGAACAGTGACATAAAGTTCAGCTGAGCTGAAATTCTGTCTTAAGATTTATTAGTGACAAAATGGAAGATAAAAAAACCTCTGTAAAAGCATGTAATAAATATTCCATAAACAATAGGAACTCACACTGCTGAATTAGGTATTTAGTGCTGTCTGTTTTCTGGGGAAAAAGATCTTTGAAGATAATAAAATTAAGCAAATAGATACAATGTCAAATCAGTTAATTAGTAAGATGCACTGAGTCACACAAAACCAGACTCTTCAAATGTTATTCAAGAAGACTCACCAACTCTGCCACTCAGTTGATATTTTAAGCTCTAACTCTCTCTCCAAGGCACATGCCTGCAAAGGTGTGTGGGGAAACCTGGAAAAGTAAGGTAACCCCCAAAGTAGTAGAAGAAAGAGAGATGTACAACTCTGATGGAACTCTACAAATCTCTTATTATCCAGAAAACCTCAGAAAAACATCTGAGAGAATCAACTGAAAAATTCACATCCAAAGAAGCCATTCAGCCTTGTGCCATCACCACCTCCTCCAATACACACATACACTCCTGGTAACCACAGAGTAACTGTGACCGTGTTTAGGTCACCAGTGTCACTGCCCTTAGAAACACATCGAAGATGGTGACTTCATTGACTTGTGCTCAACCTTTAATTTATTCTACAAATGCTCATGGAGGACCATGTGATAAGCTCTTTAGACAAAAGTGATAAAGGAAAGGAAACAGTCAGACTCTTCATTTTAATCTTACTTATTTGAATGCATGCTAGGAGCCTGGCCCGCTGTCTACTACAATTTCAGATTTAAAAAGCGCTGAGTAAAACATGAAAAAGCATTATGCAGAGAAGACAGGGAGGGTGGTGATAGGCTCTGGAGCTAACTAAGATTGAGTTTTGTGCACTAGGAAAACCTCATTGAAGAATTTTGTCTGGTACCTGAAGAACCATATAGATTGAATGAAGATACAGGAGACAGAAAAAATTAAGACTCTGAGATAAGCCAAGCTGAGATGTGACATCAGCAAACATTTTCTCTAAAGGATCAAAAACTAAGTATCTTTGGTTTTGTATATAATAAAATCTCTATGGCAACAGCTCATCTGCCAGCATGTTTCAAAAGCAGCAGAGATAATATAGAAATGAAGAGTTTGGTCTGTATTAGAATAAAACTTGTTTATATAAACAGCTACTCACTGGCCCTCTGACCAGTATTCCAATTCCTAATGACAGTATGTTGGACCTAACTGTTCCTCCCAAAGTGTTAGTCATAAGTGTCAACTTGTCTAACAATTCATTGAGCTCCAAGTCCTTACATTTTCAACTCAGTCTTATTTGAGTTTTTCCTCAGTAACTCAAGAAACTTAAGATTTTTATGACATGCATTAGTAATAAAAACTTTTATTTATATGCAAAATACAATCATCCATGGATAATTGATACTCCAGTAATGTATTGCTACTATACTGCATTATATATTATGAAACAAAAATAAAATAGTGTATAGTGGTGTTACCACTCAGAAGAAAACCAAAAAAAAAAAAAACTACATGGCTGTGGTTTGCTAAATGATAATTTTGCCTTTTATAGGCAATTCTTTCATGAACTCATATTTTATTGTCCGATAGGTCAGTCTATTTCTCTTCCATTTCCCTCACACATAATTTCTCTTCAGAAGATTGGGACATTCAGAAGTGAAAAAGAGATCAGCAAAACCACACTCATGCACACACACGCCCCACAGTTACAAAAATTAATGAGAATATTGGCAGTCTGTCCAAAAAATAAAAACTATTTATTCTTGCTTTCTCAAACTTTGGCAATTATTACCACTGGCATTCTTGGATAAAGTTGCCAAGTTAAACACTATAATAATTGTTGCCAACTTCATTTTCAGTCAGACTGCAAACACCCTGAGAGATGTGAATTCTGTCCCATTCATCTCTGCTTCTGACACAGAAAGTAACTTGCTTACAGGTTTATAAATACCTGTACGATATAATTGTTTGCAGCTAGGGAGGTGAAGAATCCACACAGTGGGATCAGTTACAGATGAAAAGGCAGAAGAGACTCTGCAAGCAAGTGTGTTGGTGGGTTTTTGAGTTTGACTGCTGAGCTGTGCTTGAATGTATGATCGTGTGACATTTCTGTGGACAAAACATGCGAGAGTGACGCATCTCAGATCACTGGAACTTCTAGACGTGCATTAGTTTTTAATGCAAATTGAAAAACCAATGCTTTACGCTGGAGTAGCTACAAAAGAAATTTCCTTTGAACCTCAAATGTTCTAGGAAAAAACAATTATCATAGTAATTCACAGCTTCCAAAATTCTTTTATGTATAATAGTTTATTTTTTTCAAAGCACCTAGTGAGGTAAATACCATTATTAAAATATCTGTATTATTACTATTAGCAGCAATAATTTCACTGCTGCCACCGAATTACTACTGCTATGCAATTCAATCATTTGCTCAAAATAACACCTATTTAGTGACAACACCAGGACTTCCAATCCTATGTGTAGAACACTAACTTGTCAGAGGGCCAATGCGACTAGAGTCATCCCTAAAATTACAATGCTTCTCCTTGCTGAGCTGTTTCTATTTCTTCTCACTGATTCTGTTAGGCTGTATCTTTCTCTCTGCATCTTTTACTCTTCCAGGAAAAAGCAGTCTAAGTTCTCCATTACATTCACTTTGTGACTTACTGTAAAAATCACAACTATAACTATATATAACTATATTTAAGGAACATAGAGATAATAAAACTATATATAGCTATACACATTTATGAGACATGGAGATAATAAAGATAACTTCAAAACTTTATCTACAATTTCTAATTGTGGTTTAGATGGGCACATTTTCAAGGGAATTCAAATTTTTATGACTCTTTATGTTTTAGGTACTGATTTTTCCTCTGATAATATTTACTCCTTTTCTTCCAAATCAGAGGAACTTATAAACTGTCATCTATCTGGGCATATGGCAGTGATGGAGTGGGGAGGGGAGAGGCAAATGGAAGGGGGAGAGGTTGGGGACAGAAGGAGGAAGAGGAAAAGGAGGAGGAAACGGTCAAAGAGGAGGAGAAGGAGGAGGAAGGAGGAGAAAGAAGCAGGAGGCAGGGGAGGGGCAATACCATGAGGAGGAGGAGAAAGAGGAGGAGAAAGAAGAAGGAATAACAATGCTTCCTTTGCACTCTGCCGTGTCCCTGAAAGCAAGTTATGGACGAATGGAATGTCAGGGCACGTATCATAAGGCATCTTCCAGGAAATCACCCTAAATAATAGCTGACACTCATCCTTCACTCCATTTCTTCATCTTTGCATTTTTTTTCTTTTTCTGAGTATGGAACGTAGATGCAGATGGTGGAGTTACAGCCATAGTCTCATACCATAGAGGACAGAAACTGCTCTCTAAAATGCTAACGGCTTTATTCTAAGCCCTGGAGGATCCAAGAAATAGAAACTCTATGCCAAACTTTGTCTATCTCTTGAGTAATGCAAGAGAGAGGAAGCCTCCTATCTTGTTTAATGCACTGTTAGTTTGTGTCTCTTTAATCCATGGCCAAAATTTACCCTAACAATACAAATATTGAACAGGTTTTTTTTTTTCTTATCAGTTTTCCAACTCAAGATGTTTGTGTATGAATTGGTGCTCAGAAGAGACAAGGAAAATCTGTCACAATGCCTACCCATCAAATTTTTTGAATAGTTACACATGTACACATACAAGATACAAATTTTTTAAAACAATTTCTACAGCCTCATGATGGATCGTCAAAAATGTGCAAACTTAATTTGAGCTTGAAAGATTATCTCTGAACTTAATTTTTTGTTGATACTTGTTGCAATTTAAAATTAGTCACAGGAATTCAAGGATATTGGAGAACACACATTCATAGGAAAAAATAAAGACATTTGAGTTATTGTAAGATGTTTTACCAGCTCTCCAAAATAAGCTTGAAAGCCATAATTATCAGACTTCACAGTAAGGCCCTCATGGTTTTGAGTCTTATGACAAAGCATGACATTATTTGTGAGTTGAAAGTAGGATGTATCCTTGGGAGGGTTTCTTAAATTGTCTTTGATTTTCTCTAAGGGCACCATTCAATCTAGGTTTAGGAGTCGATTTTGGCCTACAGTATGAGGGTTTTCAGTTGGAGAAAGGCTCAGGATCGGGAAAGAACAGTCACAGGATATGCAGGACCCCAAGGCTGCTGCTTGCCCTTCTGGCCGTTTGCTAAGGCAGCCGCCCACCCCTCCCTTCTGCCTTCCAGCCTCTGCGACCTCCTCACTCAAGCATCCTGGACCTGTTCGTGCTTCACAGCATGTACGTTAGGATTTTCTGTGCCTAAGGTTCACCTTCCCAATTATTTGCATGACTGATTCATCCACATTGCTCAGAACTCTGACGCCAGTTTCTCAAAAATGCTTTCGTGGACTTCTCACATGAGCACCGCTTCTCTATTTTTATCACTGTCTGGGTCATTACCTGTTTCTGTCTTTGCTTTTGGGTGGTGCACACAGCCTTCTGACTACAGCGTTTTCTTAAAAACCTCTTTATAATGTATCGCTTCCATTTCCCCTTGGTCCACATCTGTCTGACACAGCAGCAAGGATTTCTCAGGCACAGTGCGTGGCACACAGGTGGCTGCCAGTTAATATGTGTTGGATGGGCCAATAAATCAGTAAACCAACACTTTTCTTTAATTCTTCCAGTGTTTTGAATGTATCATATCCATTTTTACACGTTAGAGAAATCTAGTAATAGGAACAAGAGTAAGACACTTAACAGGAGTCTTAAGGTAGAAATTCTACTATCATTTTTTCTGCATATATCATCTGTATATTATGTAAGAGTTATAAATCAATAACAAGCTAAATACAGCACCCTTTTCACGTATTCTTCAAAGACCATCTTCAAGTACTGGGCAAGGTCCTTCTAAAAAGCTTTACTATTTTTTTTTCTTTTGCCTTTTCTTTGGGTCCTGAGAACTTGTTTATTGCCTTCCATATTATTCCCATTGCTCGCCCGCAGAAGAACTTTAAGTAATATGTCACACACAGCAAGCTGAAGAGGATGCGAAAGAAAGTTGCAGAGATACCTCCTGAATCTGGTCTCAGCGGTATCTCGAGCACTGTGCATCTTCCAAGGCCACTGCTGACATTTGGACAGGCCCAAATTATAACGATTTATCCACAAAGTATGTATCAATCTAACCCCATAGCCACTTCCAAGAAAAAAGTTTGGGTCTCATACGGAAACCACAAACAATAGTGTGAAAGGTTGAACATTTACTCGTTAATATTAAAGTAAAACTTCATCTCGCCGGCTTGTCTAATTTATTTGGTTGGAAAGCTTTTAACTTGAAAACTGAATTCAAGTGTGAACACTTGCGATTTAGAGCCTTCTTTAAAACTTATCTGCTCAGAATGCATGAATATTCCTCCAGCCAAAGGGATAATAGGAAGGTAAATTAATTATATTTTAACTTTCCAATCTCATTTTCACTCTGCAAGAACTGTACAGGAGAACTATTAACCTTTCATTTTAAATGAAAAACTTAAAGAATTACCATCAGGTAATTTCAAACTATAACAAAAAAGCGACCACATATCATGGATCCCTTCTTGCCAAAAATATCATCTTGAAAAGTAGATCGACTTAGCAACATTCAGCGATGCTCCTAATAGCATTTCCTTCCATTTTATTCACACGTATTCAAGCAAGGCTGCTCACAAAATTGGCAGTCACTGAAGTAGAGGAGTTTAAAAATCAAGCTCGTTTGAGTCAACTTCCATTTTTTTTCCCCTAGTTAATGTGGAACAGAATTGCAACAATGTCTGTCCAAAAGCAAAATCTATTCAATAGACAACACATACAGATTACTCATTTTAGTTAAAATTGCTTGCTAGTTTTGTACTTCAAAGAACAAAATATTTTTTGCCCCCCTGTGGTTTAGAATCCATGGATTTGAACCTCACTGATTCATATGCCAACAGGATCAAATAATTGCACATCTCAAGTTTAAAACTCTTCAAGGGTCCCCTGTGTGGGGGGAAGAAGTCTGTAGTCTCCTGCAAGCCTGATCAAACCTCAGCCTCCCCGGCCTGAGTTAGCCTTCGCCGCTGACTTCCTCAGCCCTTATTCCGGTCACAGCCGCTGTGACTGCTGTAATCTAGACCCCTGGCTGCCTTGTTTTTCTTCCTTTCCATGCTACAGTGACAGGAGGGAGGACGTCATACCCACAATAATACTGATTTTTTTTTTTTCTGCTACTGCTGCTTGAAACTCAAGTATGGCTCAGCATAGCCCTTGATTCAAAGTGTTGATATTTTGTTCATTATAAAATGTTTGCTTTTATTTTTATTTAAATAATATGACATTAAAATAGGGTTTATCTGTATTCCTTTTTTTTTAATACACCCTTAAATTTTAGTCCCAGGAAATCATAGAGCTTGCTCTTCCAGCTCTTCACATCTCCCAGGGTGCCCAGCCTAGATGAGAAAGCTGAGAGTCTCCTCCTCCCTGCACCATGGTCTTTGAAGAGTAAGAAGCCCAACTTCCTAGAAAAAGGCAACTAAGTTTTCAGCTAGTGATAAACAGAACTCGTATGTATACAGCCTTGGCTGGCAACCAGGTTCTAAGTCTTCCAAAGCCATCATTGCTCTGTGAGGAAGGTAACTCAGAGGAGGATGCTCTGTAAGCATATTATGATTAAACCTTGAGAAACAGCTTAACTTTGCTGCAGCTCACACAACTTCTAGACTCGAATCAGAGTATCAGACATCACTTCCTGTGGCTGTGCTCTACCCTCACTCCCCCGATCCCAGAGCCCATGTAATGGTCAAGTTAGTCTTTTTACAAAGGAAAAGAACAGGAAATTGGGACCATAGCAAAAAAAGATTTAGAGGGGAACATATTCAATATTTGGGTGGATGAAGTTTGAGTAAATGAACCGGAGTTGGACCCAGGGACATTTTTCCCAGAAGTAGCATGCAACACCCAAGAAGTGGTGAGCAGATACCTGCAGGATTCCCTGTGCTAGTGGGAGAAAGAATCTCTCATAACCTTCTTGCATGCTTTTCCCTGTTCTCCTGTTGTTTGCTCAAGGTGTAGACTCTTGTCCAGGACCAAGTTTGACAGCCTTGTAGACACCTATTGCACAAAGTCCCAGTACTCACCAAATCCAAAACTGGGGCTGATATGGACATCTAGAGGTTCGTGGTGATGAAAAAGCCCAGCTCCTACATTGAGAAGCACCTAACCATATTGAAAGCCCTGATCCAGGACAGTGGTTCCTATTCCCTTATTTACTGAACATTCCACACTTTCTAAAGTCTTAGGATTTTTTAAAGTTTTATTTTACAGAGAATAAAACAAAAGATGACAGAACAATGCAGATCAGAACAGAACAAGACAAGCAACACAGCACTTCACAACAAGACAATTGGATTTCAACAGTAGCTACCATAATATCTCTTTCTTCGAAATAGTTGAGCACAGCTTCACAAACAATAATATCAAACATAACAAAATAGAATAAAAGCATTCAAGAGAATGAAACTATTACAAGGCATTCTGAACCAATTAACAGAAAATGATCAATGGCTACTATAATATCTCATTTTCCATAAAAAATTTGTTTATATTATTACACATATTAAAATCCAGGAAGACACAACATGGTAGAACCAATGATAATAAAAGAACAAAAGCATGGTAGGACTTCAAAGCCAGATGATACTAAATCAGCAATGGCTGCCATAATGTCTTGTTTTCTTCAAAGTAGCTGTTCATACCATCACACATAATAGTCAAATAAAACAGAATAAAACCATTCCAACCAATGAATGAAAACATTACAAGTCTTCAAAGCAATATAATGGGGATCCATGATTACCATAGAATCTTATGTACTCTTACCTTTTCTTACACTGGGGAGACTATGCAGTATTTATACATGTGAGTTTGACTTATTTTGCTTATGGGTTTGGTCTCAAGTTGCATCCATTTATTTATAAATATCTCAATGTGATCATTCTTTATAGCTGAGTAGTACTCCATTGTATAAAAGTACCACAATTTTTTTATCCATACCTTGGTTGATGGGCACTTAGGTTGTTTCCAAGATCTGGCTATTACAAATTGTGCTGCTATAAACATGGGTGTGCATATATCACTGTGGTATGATGTTTTCAGTTCTTCTGGGAATGTAGGAGTGGAATAGCTGGGTCAAGTGAAACTTCCAATCCCAGTTTTTTGAGGAATCTCCAGACTGACCTCCACTGTGGTTGCATCAGTCTACACTCCCACCAACAGTGCAGAAGAGTTCCTTTTTCCCCCACAGCCTCTCCAGCAATTGTTGTTGGTAGTTCTGTTGATCTTGGCCATTCTTTCTGGAGTGAGATGGAATCTCAGTGTGGTTTTAATTTGCATTTCTCTAATGACCAATGATGATGAATATTTTTTCATGTATTTATTTTCCATTAATATTTCTTCATCTGAGAATTGTGTGTTCATCTCAGATGCCCATTTTTGGATTGGGTCTTTGAATTTTGGGGGTCTGATTTTTTTTAATTCTTTATAAGTTCTAGACAGAGGTCCTCTGTCTGAGGAACAGTTTACTAAGACTTTTTCCCAATCTGTGGGTTTTCTTTTCACTCTGCTGGAGATTTCTTTGGACATGCAGAAACTCTTTGATAAGATGTGATCCCAGTTATTGATTCTGGGAAGTATTTCCCTTGCAGTTTGGTTCTTGTTCATGAATTCTCTACCTACCCCTATTTCTTCAAGATTTTTACCTACTTTGTCTTGCAAAAGATTTAGTGTTTCTGTTGTAATATTTAGATCTTTGCTCCATTTAGATTTTAGTTTAGTACATGGTGATAGGCATGGGTTTAGTTTTAGTTTTTGGCATATGGATAGCCAGTTTTTCCAGCACCATTTATTGAAGAGACTATCATTCTTCCAGTAAACATGTTTGGTCCCTTTATCAAAGATAAGGTGGTTGAGTGTGTTCCTAGTTGTATCTTCTAGTCTATTCCATTGATCTTCAAGTCTGTTTTTATTCCAGTACCATGTTGATTTTATTACAATAGCTTTGTAGTACAACTTCAAGTCAGGGATTGTGATGCCTCCTGCCTTGGCTTTGCTGCTTAGAATTGCCTTTGCTATTCTAGCTCTCTTCTGATTCCAGATGAATTTTAAGAGTGATTTCTCTAGATCTATGAGGTATGTTAGTGGTATTTTCATTGGGATTGCATTGAATCTGTATAACAATTTTGGGAGAATGGCCATTTTCACAATATTTATTCTTCCTATCCATGAACAAAAGATGTCTTTCCATTTTCTGAGCTCCTCTTTTATTTCTTTTTTCAGGGTATTATAATTTTCCCTGTATAGCTCTTTTACTTCTTTCATTGGATTAATTCCCAAGTATTTCATTTTTTTGGATTCTAGTGTGAAAGGTATGGCTTCTCTTATTTCTCTCTCAGTGATTTTGTTGTTAGAGTATAGGAAAGCTATTGATTTTGAGTATTGACTTTTTATCCAGCTACATTGCTGAATATACTATATCTAGGAGTCTTTTGATGGAGTTTTGGGGGTCTTCTATGCAGAGTATCATGTTGTCTGCAAATAATGATAGTTTAACTTCCTTTTTTTCTATTTTTACTCTTTTTATTTCTCTCTCTTGTCTAATTGCTCTGGCTAATATTTCCAGTACTATGTTGAATAGGAGCAGTAATAAGAGACATCCTTGTCTTGTGCCTGATTTTAAGGTAAAGGCTTTCAGTTTTTGGCCATTTAATATGATGCTGGCTGTTGGTTTGTCATAGATGGCCTTTATCATATTGAGGTAGAGACCATCTATTCTAATTCTCTGTAAGGTTCTTATCATGAATGGGTGTTGGATCTTATCAAAAGCTTTTTCTGCATCTATAGAGATGATCATGTGATTCTTACTTTTGGCTCTATTGATATGGTGAATTACATTTATTGATTTACAGATGTTGAACCATCCCTGCATGCCTAGCATGAATCCCACTTGGTCATAGTGTATAATCTTCTTGATGATTTGCTACATCCTGTTTGCCAATATTTTATTGAGGATTTTTACATCTATGTTCATTAGGGAGATTGGCCTGTAGTTCTCTTTTTTAGCTGGGTCTTTCTCAGGTTTTGGTACTAGAGTGATATTTGCTTCCAGGAATGACTTAGGGAGAATTGCTTTCCTTTTGATTTCATTGAACAGTTTGAGGAGTGTTGGCATAAGGTCTTCTTTGTATTTCTTGTAAAATTCTGCAGTGACTCCATATGGGCATGGGCTCTTCTTTGCTGGTAATGACTTGATTACATTTTCAATTTCATTAATAGAAATTGGGTCATTCAGCAGTTTTACATCTTCTTGATCCAGCTTTGGTGGTTCATGTCTTTCTAGGAATCTATCCATTTCTTCTATGTTATCGAACCTATGAGAGTAGAGGTTTTTGAAATAGGTGTTAATGATCTTCTGTATTTCCACAGAGTTGGTAGTGATTTCACATTTTCATTCCATATTGCATGAATTTGAGTCTTTTCTTTCATTTTTTTTAATTAGGTTGGCTAGGGGCTTATCAATTTTATTTATTCTTTCAAAGAACCAACTCTTTGATTCATTGATTCTTTGTATCATTTTCTTAGTCTCTTTGCATGAATTTCTGCTCTGATCTTTATAATTTTCTCCCTTCTTTTGGCTTTAGGCCTGACTTGCTCTTCTTTTTCCAGCTGTTTGAGGTGTAGCATCAGGTTGTTTATTTATGTTCATTCTGTTTTCCTAATGTGGGAACTCAGTGCAATAACTTTTCCTCTGAGGACCACTTTCATTGCATCCCACAGGTTCTGGTAAGTTGTATTTGTATTTTTGTTTGCTTGTAGATATTGCTTAATTTCTTCTTTAATTTCCTCTGTGACTCACTGATTGCTCAAGAGCATATTATTTAATTTCCATGTGTTTGTGGGGATTTTGCAGTTTTTTTATCATTAATTTCCAGTTTCATGGTGCTATGATCTGATAACATGCATGAGATAATTTTAATTCTTTTGCATTTACTTAAATATGTTCTGTGGGTTAGTATATGGTCTATTTTAGAGAATGTCCCATGTACTGCTGAGAAGAATCTATATCCTGATGTTGTTGGATAGAACACTCTGTATATGTCTATCAAGTCCATTTGTTTACAGGTGTGATTCAGTTCTGATATTTCTTTGCTGATTTTCTGTCTAGTTGATCTGTCCCTTTGTGTCAATGGCATGTTAAGGTCTCCTGTTATAATTGTATTATTGCTTATTTGGTTTTTCATTTCTGTTAATACTTGCTTTGTATAGCTGGGTGCTCTGGAATTTGGTGCATATATATTTAAGATTGTTATCTCTTTCTCTTGAAGTTTTCCCCTAACTAGTATGTAGTGACCTTCTTTATCTCTTCAGATCTTTCTTGGTTTGAAGTTCACATTGTCTGCAAACAGGATAGCTAACCCTGCTTTTTTTGAGTTCCTGTTGTATGAACTATTGTTTTCAATCCTTGGACTTTCAGTCTATGAATTTCCTTTTGGGTTAGATGGGTTTGCTGTAGACAGCATATGGTTGGACATTGTTTCTTGATGCACTCTGCCAGTCTGTTTCTTTTAAGTGGTGAATTGAGACCATTTACATTAATGGTTATAACTGTGATATATTGGTTTATTGTTGGCATGTTATCTTTCTGCTGTTCTATCTTTATTTTTCCCTTCGGTTTAATTGTCTGTCTTGCTTAGTGGTTTTTTCCTATGTGTATCTAGAATGTGTTTGAGTATTCTCTGCAGGGTTGATTTGGAGATCATGAAGTTCTTCAGCTGTTCTTTATCATGGAAGTATCTTATTTCTCCATCCATCTTGAAAGACAGTTTTGTAGGGTACATCAGTCTGGGTTAGAAGTCATTTTCCTTTATAATCTGAAATATTTCACTCCATGCTCTTCTTGACTTCATTGTTTGTGTTGAGAAGTCTGCTGTGATTCTGATAGTTTTTCCTTTGCAGGTGATCTGTCTTTTCTCTCTAACAGCTTTTAATATTCTGTTCTTATGTTGGATTTCTGGGATGGTGATTATTACATGTCTGGGTGTATTTTTATTTTGGTTATGGCTGCTTGGAATTCTATATGCTTCACTAATCTTAATGTCAGTTTCCTTTCTCATTTTTGGGAATTTTTCAGCTATTACTTCTATAAATAGCCTCTTGATATCATTTGTGTTGTCCCCTTCTTTTTCATTTATCCCTATTAATCTTATGCTGTTTTTCTTTGCATCATCTTGCAACTGTTGAATTGTTATTTCCTGATTCCTTGTTATTTTTAAAAGATCTTTCCTTTCTTGTTCACTAGCTGCAATCTTATCTTGGAGGTCTGAAATTCTATCTTCACTTTCATTGAGGCAGTTTTGGCAACTTACAATAGAATTTTTTATTTCCTGTATATGTGTTTGAATCTGTTTTATGTATTGTTTGTTTCTTATATTGTTCATTCAGGGATTCTATCTGTTTGCTTTGTTCCTCTAATATTTAACTACATCTTCTTTAGATGCATTCACTATTTTTTTCACTACTTTTATCATTTCTTCTTTTACATGGAAGATTATTTCTGATTTGCGTCCCTCATAACTTCCCATACTTGCTTCTTTATTTCAGTTGATATCATTTCAGGTATTTCAGGTATATGACTAGTATTTTCTTCTATGTTTGTGGTTTCCAGGCTTTCTTGGGATGGGCTGGAGGTTTGATACTGCATTTTGGTCTTTCGTTTTGTCATTTTCCTATATTTCCATGTTTCAAGCGATGTTCCAAAACTTTCCCTGAGTGTGTTGGGAATCACCTCCTGTGCCCTCAGCTCCTGGGACTCATGGGTCTTGCCTCCCGTTGAACAAAGTTTGCTGGATGTGGTCCACTCAAGCCCGCAAAGCCTTTCAAGGCTAGTCCAGTGTCCTAGGGGTTGGGCAGGCAACCCATCAATGCGAGTGATGTCCCAAACTCCCCTGAGCTAAGGCCAGTGAGCTGGAACTTCCCTTACCCTTGCCACTGTGTGCACTTAGTCTTTTAGGATTTTTACAAAAGTTTCCTTGAGTCTCAAACACCTTCCTTCCTCTGCTGTACCCTTTATCCTGGAGATCTCCCGTCAGTTTTAGGTAATGACTCAGCTGCCCGTTTCTCCAGGGAACTCTGTCCCTAAGTGCTGGCTACCACCCTACCACAGAAGTCAGCAAAACAAACCAGAGGGCAGCAGGCCTCCTGGGCTTCATAAGGAATGTGAGTCTGTCATAGCTAGCAAACAGGATACCGTACTTCAAAAGCCAGTGGGTACACAAATGGCTGTGGCTGTTTCCCAGTAAGGGTTTATTTACAATGACATCTAGTGACCCAGATTAGATTTTCAGACCGAAGTTTGCCAATCCTCGGCCCAGGCGATCTAATTTCAATCAGCAGCACCTTTCCCCAACACTACTCAGTACCTCCCTGCCACAGGATTCCAGTGACACCCATGAAGTAGATGTGGAGTGCACTTTCTAACGTGAAAACCAAGTCTTTTTTGTACATGCACTTGAAGAGACCTATAAGCCCGCAGCCTGTCTTTAAAAGCTTATTTCTGTATATTGAAACCAGATGGCATTTAATAAACACTGGTTGAAAATTATTTTAACAGCCCAGCATAATCTCGGTTAGCAGACAGATCTGGATTCATAGTGTGTGTCTTTAGGAAAACTGCATAACCTCTCTGAATAAGTATTTTTCTCATTTGTAAAATATGAACAAGCTTATCTATCTCTTAATGTCGTTGTGTTACATGATGGTTTACGTGAAATGCTTATTACACATCAGTAATCCAGTCTTTCATATTACTTCAGCAGAAGTTGATTGTGCCTCTTCAAAGAAAACTGTCACTTCTGCTTCCACCAGTCTGAATTCATGTGGGTGTCACACGAGCCGTGTCAGCACCGAGGGACCCATTCACTCACCGTGCTTTGTTACCTAGCACAGTCTGCCCCGCCAAATCACCACGGCAAACACCTCACTCCCAGCACATCGGCGTTCCCTTTGTATTTAAGCATAAATGGAGAGCATTACTTCCATGTGGTTTAAGAAACTCTTACTTATTTCATCCCAAACACATCATTTAAATGCCTGGGACATTACTATGAACACCAATGCAACACTGTTTAGGAGTGAGAAAGCCATCATTGGGAATACAGAGGCAAAGGAAGTGGAATGTATTATATTCAGTACCTGAACAGGGGAAGAAGCTCATGGAATGAAAGCATGGAGTGGAATAAGAGACTTTCTGATGTAAACCTATCATTTGAATCTTCACTAGTAGCTATTTAATCTTTGCTAAGATTCAGATAAGAATCTGAAAACTCATGTGCTCCACTTAAATTGCAAAGTGGAAAGGCACAGGGTCTTATACATTTTAAGAAATTTTAAAGCTCTGCTGAATTTCCATAAAGAATAAAAATAAATAAAAATCAATTTCCATGTGTGGTCTTATGTACCCTCTGACAGGTTATAATCTAAAGAGAAAAGAAAGAGGCTCATGTGAAAATATTAAACTACAATTTGCATTGTTACACTGTGGCAATCAAGCTATTAAGAATAAAGTGCTCCTTCTCCGTCTCTTTACACATATGTGTCTTTTCTAGTATGTGCAGCATACAGCAAAAGTGAACTTCAGTGTCCTCATGACCTTGTATCTGCCTTCTTCCCTCTACGCTATGATCATCTCTCACTCATCTCACTGTTTATTTCCCCCTATGAACTAATTTAGTCAGAGCACATACCATAGCTTAATGATTCTCATCACCAAGTCCTGTGATACTTCAAAGAAGAGAAGTATTAATTTGGCAAGACTGGATATTACAGGTCCTGCCAAGGAGAAAAGCTTACATGAAAAACAGGCAACAGAGTGACTTAGAATTTTCATAAACCTACCGACACTTTTAGGATTCCCAAGAAAATCATTCTCCCAAGAGAATATTATGTCAGATTTCCTAACCTCTGCTTCCTTCATGCAACATCACAAAAACCTCAGACCTTTTAAAAAAAGAAAGAGACCAGGAGATTTATGGAATTTAGGCATTCAGTCTCTAAGCTAGAGCCCTAAAATTGTAGATATGGGTGGTTTAACCCAGCTTTACCCTGTCTTTCTCCTGTGTACACAGGAGAAATAGGGAGACCCAGAGGTTAAAGTGGAAATGGAGAGAAACAGCTCAGTCTGTTCTTGAATCACAAAATGATCATGAAGAAAAGTGGGACATTTTCTCTATCAAGGACAACCTTACACAAAACTCTGTGATCTCTTCTCTCAAGGAGATTTGAGCCAAAATCCAGGCTGAAACACACTTGAAATTAACCCTGTTCAGGAAACTGTTTGATCATGAAATTCACGTTTTCTTTGGTGAGATGATATGTTTTTTAGCCTTATTGACTCAGTGAAGATGCTCAGTGTCAGAATTAAAGCTAATTCTCCACCTTGTTCATTCCCCCAAGTCCTTCATTCCTACTTTGATTTTACAGATATAAAATCTGAGGTTCAGAGAATAAGTCATGTATGTAAGATAACACAGCTATTTAAAAGGTGACGCTCCAGTGTCTTTCAATCAGCACTTTGAAAACAATCCCACAGCATATAAAGCCACTAGAACTTTAGTGACCCTCCGACAGGAGACAATTATTGCCATCATTAAAGCTCTCCAACCTCATGTCTGTTTCTACCAGAGAGGTCTACATGTAACCTCTGAGTGCCCTCAGTTAAGTGTGTTTATGGGGTATATTTCCACTATTGTGACAAATACCCAAGAAAAACAACATAGAAGGAAAAGTTTATCCTGGATCACAGTTTCAGAGGTCTCAGTTCATGTCAGCTGGCTTTATTGTTTCTAGGCTGAAACATCGTGGTTTAACGGCATGGTGGAAAAAAAATTGCTCACGGCCAAGAAGCAGAGATGGAAGGATCCAAAGAGGGGAGAAGGGACCAGGGTTAACACACACTCTTTAAAGACACCATCCCCACCCCACCCCCACCGCCACCCCAAGTGACTCTCTTGCTCTAGCTGGGCCCAAATCCCAATAAGCCATTTAGCTACGAGCCCACCGATGGATCACTCATGCATCTGTGATCCAGTCACTGCTCTAGAGCCCATTTCTGAACATTGCTGCACTGGGGATCAATCCTTCAATATAGGAATCTGGGGTGACACTTTATTAAAAAAAACCAGTAAAATGAATTAAACCATAACAGGGTGAGAGTTACTCAAGGACAGGGTCCATGACTCAAACACACTTGGAACCTGTGGGTCCATTTCATTCTTCTCACTTTCACTTGATCTTAGCATAAAGATCAAGAGGTGACATCTTCTCACTTTCTAGATGGGAAAGTGATCAGACAGGGATGTATATTGTCATAAATGTTTGATATGAGTGTATGGTTAATAATATCTAGCACTGAATGAGCACTTTCTCTGTGAAACCCCGTTCGTTGATTTGTTTCACTATGTTAAGCTATTTACTCTTCCTAAATACTGTGTAGGATATTTATTTTTCATAATTTGCATTTTACAGTCAAAGGAATAGAAGCACAGAAATTTTAAATGATGTGAGCAGAGACCCATTCACAGCCAGGGAAAAACAGAGCTGAATTTCCAATCGAAGTTCAGCTTTGCATTTGAAACCTAAACAGCAACTCAGTACTCCCTGTAAAACGTAGGCTCTTTGTGGCTGTAATGTTCTTCTGTTCCGTTGTAACACACTGCTTCTATTTGCTCCTTAGAATTGAGTTGATTGATGAAAGATGCTATGAAAGGCCACTGATCAATATAACACCCTTTCCAATTTAGAGGAATCCAGTTGTCTTTCTGCTTAGCCACGTGAATGGCTTTTAGATCTCTTAAACATATCTAATCATTTCCTTATTTAAAGCTACACAAAGAATGAGACCACAGGAGAATCAATCATTTATGAGTTCAGCCCAAGGCTCTTTTTGCATTTGAATGGCACCTCATGACCCACGATTTTCACTAAGCCCTCTTAAATAAAATGCAGCCAACATTGCATCAGTTGAAGCAGGCTACCATTATTCCCTATGTGGCCTGTTATTCAGAGATTATTTGTACCTAGAATGCAGGTTTAAGAGTTGGCAGTTTTAAAAGAACCTATTTTACATGCAAGGCCCAAACCAAATGAATGCTAGTAAACTCCCCAATCACATAATTTATGTACAGTATTTAGAAGGGAAAAGTTTTAGATCAGTAGACATCACCCACCTTATAGCAGCCTAGAAACGGTTTTGCTTTAGCAAAAAAACCCAAAGGGTAAGTTATAAAAAAGTTTATTTTACCTTTCATCTTTTCTTAAACATTCTATCCTTTTTGTTAATGGGAAAAGATTTCTGTTTACCCTGCCTTTTAGACATTTTGGATAATACAGATAAAATGAATCTAGTCAGCTAAGGAAACCCAAATAAGCAAATATATACCCATGATTGAAAGAAAAATAAAATGACATTAAAACTACCCATCTATTAATTGTGGACTGTCATGAGATGACTAGCACTCTATCACATAAGTGGTGTCCCAATTATTAGTTTATCATAAATCAAATTATTAAATAAAATTTGAACTTAAGTTGTACATTGGCTGACTGCATGATTCCCAAGAAACTGGCCTGGTAAATCAACTCAGGGACAAAAGTAAAATTTTGACTTTTCCTCCTACCACATTTTGAATTGACAGTTTGTTCAACTAGGTCAGAGAGTCTTTTCTGATAAAATACTTGACCTATCCATTTTGTAGAATGCTTTTTCATCTATTAGTAATATTTATAGAAAAATAATTCTAAGGTTTCAAATGTAAATTCTGCTAAATCTTTTCAAAGTCAGATGCCTTACTTTTATTATTCAAAAGAAAATGAAACTGTGTTTCACTTTTAATTTTCCCATCTTTGTCATACACATTCCCAGAATAATCTTTTCCATGCTAGCATCTTCCCCAATAGTAAAGAAAGATATTTTTCTGAACATCACCTTTTGTTCATTATTTGCAGGGTTTCTCCCTGTCACCCCGGTAGATTTGAGCTTCAAAATCCTATTAATGTAATATTTTTGACTTCTGAATCTGCAGACACAGGAAATGTGATTAAACCCCAGAACATATAGCATGTCAGCTTTAAGATGTTTCAAGTTAAGTTCATTTCATACTAATTAAAGGTAGAATTTCCCACTTTGATCCACAGTAGTGCATTTTAATGCAGAGTTTACAACGATTCTACTTGTGAAATCAGTAAGAAAGCTAAAGGGGGATGCCTTGAAGGGTGGGTTTCGTGGGGAGCTCCTGTCAGTGAGAATCTGGATTTCCTGGAAAGTAAGGGAGTAGAACTCCTCCCTCACCACGCAGGGTCAACCACTATGCCTCGAATACTTTGCTCTTAGATGATCTAGTTTAACATGTGATAACTAGTGTTCTAAAGATAGGAGAAAGGGAGGACATCAAAAGTAAAATACACATTACGAGGTCATCAGATTCATGATGAGAAGTTATATAGACTTAGTAACAGCAGCAAATTCAAAAGCAGGCAAGAAAAATAAAACAGCAAGATAACTGAATGTTGGGGGTATTTTTGGTTTTTGTTTACTTTTGTTTTTATTGTGGCAAAATGTACATAATGTAACAATTATCACTGACCCATTTTTAAGTAAATAAATTAAGTGGCTCTAAGTGTATTCACAGTGTCATACATGTATTATCCCATCTATCTCTAAAACTTTATGTCATCCCAGACCAAAATTCAGGGTCCAATAAACAGTTACCCTCCATTCTTTTCTCCTTCCAACCCCTGGCAAACTCTACCTTCTGTCTGTGAATTTCTCCTACTTTGGGAACCTAATGTAAGTGAAATCATACAATATATGTCCTTTTTGTCATATTTCACTTAGCATAATGTATTCAAGCTTCATCAAAGACGTAACATCAATAGATACATCATTTCTGAAACCACACCTTCCTGTGAGCCAGCAACAGCCAAGTGGGCCAGATGGAGAACCAAGAAGCCAACCTACACCTTCCAGTGAGCCAGCTGGCACACAGGCTGGGACACAAGGAGGACAAGGCCACTCCCCACTGAGTCAGCAAATGGCTGATTCAGAGGAATTCAGGCCGAGATGACAGCAACTGAAGTAAAAGCAAACAACTTGTTGCTTGTATTGTTTGATTGACTTTGCAGGCCGACAGCTGATCATGGGAGCATCTGTAGCAATCATGGGGTTTCCTTCTGTCTTGTTTTTGAAATCCAATGTTTTTCTCTGTTTTATCATTTTATTTTATTCCTGTAGCAAGTAACCTGAACAACTATTTTGACGACAACAATGTACAGTATAGCAACCATTGCTAAATTCCTATCATCTTTTTTTGAGATCCTATATCATTATTGTTGGCTTTGTTATTATTATCATCATTGTTATTGTTTTGCTTTTGTTGTTAATTTTTTTGGTTTGTATGCTTCTTGATTTTTCTGGGGTTTTTCTCTTTAAAATAAAAAAGAATAAAAAGATATGCCATTTCTTTATATGGCTTAATAATATTCCATTGTTTTTATATCCCATATATTGTTCATCTGTTTCTACACTTCTGCTATGGTGAATAATGTTACTATAAACATTATTGAACAAGAAATAAACTGTGTTTTTCATCAGGAGGAACACTTAATATATAATTTTATCTGAAGGAATTCAGTATTTGTAAGACACTAAGCTCAATTATTCTCTTAACCTTCCAATTACTGTTAATCAAAATAATAAATTGGTATAATAGTTATATAGCAATAATGTGGGATGAAAAATGCATAGTTAGGAGTTGATATATGCCAGGCATATTGTAGGTACTTTTATGTATTTTTTTATTTAATACTTCCTAAACACTACTAGAAAAAAAAATTATTATAGTCATTTTACAAAAGGGAAAACAAGCTGAAATACGTTACATGTTTTGCTCAAGATAAGTTTGCTAAAGTGGGATAAAAACAGTTTTTTGACTACCAAGTATGTATTCTTAAATTACATATTTTGTTTTCATATCTACTGTTAAAGCTTGGAATATTAAAACTCCATTTACTACAGAGTAGTTTAAAAATGATAAACAAATATGTATATAAGGAAACAACACTGAATTTTTTGTGTAAAATAGAGAAAATTTAAAATACAATGATAATATAAAAATATTAGCTATCTTGGGGAAAATCCAGCAAAGCCTCTCTCTCTCTCTCTCTCTCTTCCTCCCTCAATTCCTCTCCTTCTTTATTTACTTTCTATTTATCACTAGCCCATCCCTATGGCATGATTACCTCATCCATAATCTCATATTTGTCATACTGAGAAAGCTAGCAAAGATACAATATATAATGAAAGTATACATTTTAAAAGAAGCTCCAATTTGTTGGAGGTAATTTCTTCACTAGTGGTACTGAAACAATTATGCATTATACAAAATGCCCCAGACATATATCTTAAACAGTATACACAAAATAAGTCAAGATAGAACATACGCTAAAACATAAAACAAAAAGTACAAAATATCTAGAAAAAAATCTCAAGAGAACATCTATGTGATCTTCAATTTGCTGATAAGTTTTCTGATAAAATGTCAAAAGCACCATTCAACAAAGGATATGCAATAAAATTAAAAACTGTTATACTAAGAAAGATACAGAGACACATGTCCAACAAAGCACAGTTATCTAAAATATGCAAAGAATTTTGAAAATTCAATAATGAGAACTCAATTAACAACCAATTAAAATTTACAAAATGTTTGAATAGACACCTCATCAAAGATAATGATGATAATGTAGATAGATGATAGATAGATAGATAGATAGATACAGAGTATCCATGTATAATAGTATTTGTCATTTGTCATTAGAAAAATGAAAATTCAAACAATAATTCAATATCACCTTATACAAGTAGAATAGCTAAAATCAGAAAACCAAAACCCAACATTTCTATGCAATCCTGTGGAGCAACAAGACCTGTCTTCTTCATTGCTGGAGATAATAACACACATAGCACATTCATTCCCTTTACAGAGCAGTCTGGCAGTTTATTATAAATCTAAACATTGTCTTACCTTATAATAAACCAACCTTGTATCCAATGATTTGAAAATAAGTGTCCACATAGAAACATATATGTGAATATTTACATCAGATTTATTCACAACTAACAATTAAAATTGAAGCTATTAAGGCTGTGTATTTTGATATGGTGAAACATTACTGAGTGAAAACAAGAGATGAGCTATGAAACTATGAAAATATATGAATGGCCACTAAGTAAAATTTGCATAATATAAGAAACCAATGTTAGATCAGATTATATGGTGCATAATTTGTTTCACATGACATAGAACATTTTGGGAGAGGTAAAATCATATAAGTAGTAAAAATACCAGTAGTTTCCAAGAGAAGCATAGGGAACTAGTTTAGGGCACTGAAATTATTCTCAGTTATATGGTAGTGATGGATACTGGGCACTACACAATTTTTGAACCTATATAATTTAATAACACAAAGTAAATTTTAATATGTATGATTAAAGCATTAGTTATGTAGATGATCAAAGAGTCAAGACAGTATATAGAATATGAAAAAAGAACCCAACTGTATTAAAACAGTAAGAATCAACCTTGAGTTAAGTCAGTTGAAGCTGAGAGACAGGATTCTCATTATTGGAGATATATGCTTCCCACTCTCAGATATCAGATTGAAACAAAATACATATAGTTGTAATATATGTAGTTGTTAATAAAATTATCTTTGGATGAAAAGGTATTTCTTAAATGTCTTTTTTTATATATTCTAAATAGTCCAGAAATTATGTCTGTGTTTTATAAACAAAACCAACACACAGGTTTTATTTATTTTTTTTATTTAAAGAGAAAAAAAACAGAAAAAGGGTAGAAATCATTTCAAAAAAAAGATAAACAGTAAGAAATCACTAGTTGATAAATTACATATTGTCCTCTTAGAAATAGTTGTTCAAGTTACAAAATTAAAGCACACAAAGTGGACATTCAAGCAGTGAGACTGCAAACAGATCTATTCAACGATCCAACATGAACTTAGTAATATGCTTATCAATCCTATACACTTAAACATACCATGCAGTTACATATTTTATAGAACTTCCTATTTCCTACCTTTTTTTACAATAGCAATTACACATTTTTAAATTTTATTTAAAGAGAACAAAAAAAGCAAAACAGAAAAAAGGGTAGCAACGATACAGAATTCCAAAGGAAAAAAAGAAAAAAAACACTAAAAAATCATCATTTGATAAATTACATACTGCTATCTTGGATGTAGTTGTTCAGGTTACAAAATTAAAGGATACATAGTAGACATTCAAACAGTGAGACTGCAAACAGTTCTGCTTAACGATCCAACAAAGATTTAGCAATATGGTCATCGATTTTACACACTCAAACATAAATGCAGTTATATCCCTTAGAGCACTTTCTTTTCCTCTCTTTTTTACAATAGCAATTACACATTTTGGGTACACACAGGTTTTTTTAAAAACAAAATATAGCAGACCAGGGGTAGAGAAAACAAAGGACACATCAGCCAGCAAATAGAGCCTGGTGACCAGCATCATGTGTGGACCCCTGCTGGACTGGAACAGCCAGACCCCAGCCCCTACCCATGAGTGACCACCATTCACAGACCAGGGGTAGAGTGAACAAAGGACATACCAGTGAGCAAACCCAGTCTGGGAACCAGCACCATGCACAGATCCCGCCGGTCTGGAACTGCCAACCCCAGTCCCTTCTGGAGCAGGCTGGCAAATAAGAAGCACCATCCCACAGCCTCCCCCGCCATAAGTGCCTGGCTTATCTGGAGAAACACAGGCAGTGACAATAGCTATGGAGGTGAAATGCAATTGGATGCCTGTGTCGCTTCGGTGTCTCACTAACATTGCAGGCTAGGGCCAGTGATCATGGGTTAAGAGGATAGTGGTATGCACTGTGGCACCTAGGGGTATCTCATTCTGAGGGTTGCAGCCATTGTTGATTCCCTATGGTGTTGTTTTAGAAGTCCTATATCATTTCCATTGTTTTGTTGGGTTGGGTTTTATTCTTTGTTTGATTATGTCAAATCTGATGGCAGGAGCAGCTATTTCAAAGACAGCAAGATCTATTGCAGTAGCAATTTTGGATTTACTATTGGCTTGTTTTGAAGTCCTTTATTGCATTTATTGTTTTATTTTTATTGTTTATATTTTGTTCTGTTTGATTTTTATTATGTCAGAAGATAGCTACAGCTATTTTGAAGACATCTAAAGGCATTATCATAACTATTGCTGATTCCATAATGTTTTTAGGTCTGCATCTCTTACACTGGTTTGTTTTGATGGGCTTTATTCTGTTTTACCTTCTTTAAAATAAATTTAAAAATTAAAACAAATAAAAATAAAATATAATGTAAGTCATATTAGTCACTTTCCTAATGCTACAAATAAATAGCCCATCTTCAATTTAAAGGAGACGTTTATTTTGGCTCACAGTTTCAATACTCCCAGTCCATGACTCCAAGGCAGAAATGGCACAGTGGAAGGACATGGCAGAGGAAAGCTGTGCACCTATTGGCAGCATAAAACAAGAGGAGAAAGGAAGGAGCCAGGGACAAGAATGTACTCCACTGGGTCCTCCCTCCAGTCATCCACCCTCAAAACAGCCCCACCTCCTAAGGGCACATCCAATGGCAAACTAATCAATGGATTCATCTACTGGAGAACACAGCATTCCCATGATAAAATCACCTTCCAAAAGCCCTATCTCTGAACTCATGAGCATTTGGGGAACCATTCAAGATCTAAGCCATAACATATCTTCCCTGATCTCCAAAAGCCTTATGTTCATATCACTATGTGAAATGCTTTTAGTTATTTAGTTCATATCTAGGAGTCACAAAATACTTAGCAGTTCCAGCATTAAGAAAAGTCCAAGTCCAAAGTCTCTTCTGAAACTCAAAGCAAACTTTTAGTTGTAAGCCCCTGTAAGAGTAAAAAGTTAAATACTTCCAAAACACAATGGCATTAAGTATATATTCTCAATCCAAAATGGAAAAATAAGGTTACAGAAAAGAATCATACTGGACCATGACTTTAGCTCGGTGGCATAAGTGCCAGTCTGACAAGAACAAGATCGTGAGTTTGATCTCAGGTACAAAAAAAAAAAAAAAAAAAAAGGTAGAAAGGAATCATACCAAGCAAAAGCAAACCACAAAGGCAGACTTTAAGTCCTGTAGCTCCATGTCTAGAATCTAGAGCACTTGATGGCGTAACATGAATCTCAGTGGGCTTGAGCAGCCCCATTCCTATGGTCCTGTTATGGCCCAGATGGCCCCTTTCTTGATTTGGCTCTATTCACTGACTCTTTTTATCCCTGGTAGATGTACAAAGCTTCTAGCATCTCCAACTTCCTGAAGCCTTTACTGCACTTCCACTTCATTACCATCGCTTCATGCATTAATTTCTTGGAGACTCTTTGCCTGGCCTCCCAGGTATTCCTTCACAATCTGGCAGGAAGCCTCCCTGACTCCATAACTCTTATATTCTGCATGCTGATATAACCAGCATTAATTCAGTAATGTCAATGTCTGCTGTGAATAAGCAGAGTTGCCAGGCCCCCTTGGACCATGGTTTCAGGAGACTCTGAATTTCTGAATAGCTAAACATGAGGAAACAATTCTTTAGGTGGCTCTAAATGAGTTAAGTAGCTGTGTGGCCCCCATTACATTTGTTTCTTGTAAAATAAATTCCACACATAAATTGTGAATATTTTAAATACTAAGGGTGGATTTAAATACTTCTAACCACTTCCTAGTTAACTTTTTGAAATCTTTCAAAATGCACACAACAGTAGCAGACAAATTTTCCTTATAAAAGACTGCAAAACATACTGATAGAGTATGACTATTCCTCAAAGGTGAAACTTAATTCTCTTCTACCATCAGGACCTCCACTGTGGAGTAAATTTAGTGAGTCATTTGCAAAGAACAGATGATACAAAGACAGAAAACAACTTTCCATCAGAGAAATCCAGGAATCCCAGTCAGCATCATTAATCATAAGTAAAGTTAAAATCATGTTTGCCTAACATGAATGATGAAGACACTTCATTTGTTTGGAGCTCATCCCTGAAATTGACAGTCCTACTCTAATATTTGAGAACTACCAGAGAAACACAAACTAAGAGACATGCTTCAAACTACTGAGGTGATTCTCCTCAAACCTCTCATGAACAACAAGAAGAGTCTAAACAACTGCACAGATGAAAGAAAACTAAAGAAACATGAAGATGAAAGGTAATTAGATATCCTGTGTTGAATCATGGAACAGAATGAAGGACATTAAGGGGAAAATGAGTGAAATCGGAATGATGTCTATAATTTAGTTAGCTACAATGCATTCAAGTTAATATAGATTAATCAGTTTTGACAAAGTCACAGTTGCTGTGTAAGAAGTTAACAGGAAAGCAAGGACGCTTACTTTTTGAACTTAACTATAAATCTATGATTATACTCAAGTACAAAAAGTTATTTGAAAAATGATTCTAAATATGTTAAAAAGCCTTCAAGGTCTGAATAACACCGCAACATTTAGATCAGGTTTTAACTACATATCATCAAGATAAACTATTAAACACCCCATGTCTTACTTGAGTAAAACTAGATAATCTATTTAATATCAAGCTGGCTTATTTATTTTTGAATTTACTTTAGTTATACTCTACACTTTAATTTGAATACATGATTTTAATAAAAATATTAAATCTACTTAGTTGTGATATTTTTACATAATCTGGGATTTTCAGCTATAAATGACCATTTCAATTGATCTTTTAATTTTTGTTGGCATTATGTTATGATTTTTCCAGGCTTTACACTCCTTTGATTTTATTACAAAACTTGCATCCAAATTCTAAGATGTGCATGAACAGAAGGCTGAGCCATTTGGAAGGGAATGAGGAGAGTGTCCTGTGTCCAGAGGTGCTAACTCTCAGCAGAAAAAGCAGTTTCAAGAGTCATGAAAACATTTTATGACACTATAAATGTTATTGTCTATTAATATATTTAAATGCTTGATATAGTATAATATCCAAAACTCTTTTAATAAAAATACTATATTTTCACTAGAAAACTTTGAAGTGTTGGTGGGGAAATAAATGCAGTTTTTTAGTGTTATTAAATCTACCTACCTAGATTTCACAGAGCTATACTATACTAAAAAGTAATAATACCTGTTTTCCTTTTACATTTCTCCCTTTCCTCTGCTGATGACTCTCCTAATCAATTGTATTTCAATGTAGCTTTAGGGTTTTTCACTTTTTTAACTCCTGGCAGGTATATGCAGGGCATAAAAGCAATATTACAGATCCAATGAAATCTTTTTACAGTCAACTTAGCCAAAATCGTTTAGAGTAGGGTGGCAGAACCTGCAGTTTCTGGTGATTTACTTAGGTCTCTGGATGTTCTGTACATTCCAGAGCACACTTTTGCATTCTGTGGTCTTCCTCATCCCAAATCATTCTAGCAGGTTTAACAGGCATGGATTCTACTCTGCCATACTAAGTAAAGGAAAGGTCACGTTACTTTGATTTTTCTAAATGGAATTAAGTCTGAATCTAAGCATTCCCTGATAAGCTGATATGTATTTCAGTGTCAGAGTTACTGGGGTTCCACTTTTCCTCCAAAATGCCAGTAGGGCTCCCTCATTGATGAAGAAATCTTGTGATTATTCAGTGTAGTAGACAATGAACTACAAGCAGCTCAGACACAAGCCCCGGGAAAGACGTTCTCTTTTCATTGACCACAGTCACTGTTCTTTACACTAATGTTCCAAGACTGTGGTGTGTGGCAGGAGGCAGCCCTGCTGTATCAGAGTTAGCACCAGCAGCAGAGCCTTCACCTAAACTGTCAGGTATGACAAACGCATTTCCACACAAATAGGCACTGTACAGAACAGTGGCCTAAACACTTATGTGCCACAGCTGGCCTGCACAACCATGCAAGAGCTGGTTGTTAGACTTTACTGAATTTTGTGAGTTGGTTGTTAAAACATCTAATATAGAAAATTAAATAATGTAGCCGTACAAATAAATCATGTTTTAAACAAAGATAATGAATAGCTCGTTATTTTCTAATTGTTTTATGCATGACATAATTATTTACCTTGAATTGATGTATGCCTAATTGTCTGTAGGAAGGAAATACTATATGGCAGAGACAACCCACATCTTATACAGTTCCATATTTAGATTCATTATATGGGTGGTTTGAAGTTAGTGAGGATGGGGGTGTTACATCATGGAAGTCGGCAAACAACAAACTAAGTCTTGCTTTATTGTCTTGTGGATTTGCTGACTTAAAAAAGAAATGGAAAAAAATGTCAACAGCGCATACATATTAAACTTAAACATATACCATGCCTATAGTCATTAACTCATAAAAAAATACATAACACACATACACACACACACGCACACACACATTACTACCACCACCAGATTTGAGCAATTGCTCTTCAGTTTTCAAAAATATTACCTGATTCAGTAATTTCTCACCTCATCAATCGATGGCTGGCCATACAATATGTCTCTGATTTTCACTGCATCGTAAAAAAAAATGAACTAGGATTTGTACTAAAACAACGTAACAGCCGTAAGGTAGCTACAAATTTGTGAGTTCAGCAAAACCTAAACAAAATAACCTGTGAAAATCAATTGCAACTTTTAATGACAAAAGTTAACGTTAGTTGTTACATGTCTTTTAAATGCATAAATATCTACAGCAGTCCCTTCTGTTGATACAGTCTTCAGAGTGCCAGGTCTTAAACATGTTGCCAGGACAACACTCGGCATACCTGACTATTACACGGCAGAACAACCAAGTTCTTCCTGCCTTCTCCACACTCAGTGACACAGAATTTTCCCTATGCACTGATTTCTGGGTTTTCTGTGCACCTCTCCCTGCTCTCTGAATATTTTCTCCTTCAAGTCTCATGATGAATCATTTTGCATAATTGTCTAGAACTTTAGACACACCATCCTGATTTTTCTTCTTTGAGGTGAAGATAGGAGAGTGGATGTTCAAACTTGTCTGGTTGGTTTGATATTTCTTTGGAGGTATTTGGAGTTGATTTACATATCCTAACTAACTTTCTTATGCGGAATATTAGAGATTTTTCTAAATTCAAACTTGCAAACTTCTGGCATAGTTAATTTAGTTTTTAGTCAATTCCCATCATCTCCATTTCCAAGTGATCCACTGGCGTATTGCTATCTTAATTAAGTGTTTGAAACTGTAATGTGTATTCCCTGGATGCTTAAATGGATTGAACAGAGAAAAAGAGCCATGTTTACCCATCAATATACTCAATCTAATCCATAGAGTGTGAGAGAATTGGAAAATGCTGATGTTTAATGTGTTATAATTGGATAACTCTTAATAGTTAAGTGTAAATTTAGGTTTACTGACAGTAAAGAACAATAGTTTTCAGTGGGGTAGTGTGGATTTTACTCCCAACGGGATACTACGTTGTCTGGAAGCCTTTTTGACTGTTAAAGCCTATGGACTCCAGTGCCTACCTGGCAAGTGCAAGGTCCTGACTTAGTTTCCAAGTACCAAAAAACAACAACAAAAGAACACTATGGACTGACTACTGGCATTTAATGGATTGGAACTACAAAATATTGTACAGCCCAAAGGGTAGCATTCGCGCACGCACGCACACACACACACACACACAAATTGTCCGGCTCAGTAATGGTGCCATTGATGACAGTTCTGGTGTAGAGGATTAAACATGTGCTGTCACCAATAAAATCTCATCCATGTTGCATTTACCGCTGTGCGTGCCATTGTCGCATGCCTCTCTCCTCTTCTCCGGCCTATGTGGTATCACACAAAGGTCTCACCTCAGGAAACGGCCCTTGGGACACAGCCTCCTTTGAAATTACTGTAGCAAGCTGGCCCATGTTGCCTAAAGATCACTTATAAATACTGACAGTGTGGCTCCATGCAGCTATTGTGTATCACTAGTCACAAATTATAAATCTGTGCTCCTCAAAAGCATCATTGTTAGCTGCTATGGTTTGAGTGCAGGTGTCCCTTCTAAAATTCATACTAAAACTTAAAAGTTGTGATTTTTGATAACTGTTTGAATCATGTGGGCTCTTCCCTCTTGAATGGGATTAATGTTTACCAAGGGGATCGAAGTTGCAGGGAGAACTCTCGCCTTTGTGCCTTTCATCATGTGAAGGTCAGCAACAAACTCCCATCTTGGAAGAGTCCAGCAGCCCTCGCTGGGCATACAGGCCGGTGCTTCCACCTTCAGTTCCTCAGCCTCCACGACTGTAGGACATCGCTTTCTGTTCTTCACAAATGAAACAAAACAGAACTCTATTTCAAAATGGCAGATTAAACCATCGATAAAAGTTGACATTGAAGTAATTCCTTCCATAGATACATTGTAAGTGTAATCAAAGAAACCAGCCCTGTACAAACACTGGTAAGCACTTGAGCAATTGCAATGTAGCAATCAAGGAGACCTCTGTAATACTGAAATAACCACAAAATGTGTGTGTAACAGCAGCATAAATCCATATTTTTTTTTCCTGGAGTATGGTTATTATCAATAACAGTACTAAAATCCTGCATGATGTCCGTAAGTTTATATACTGACCATTTGAAATCATATTAATTTTTATAGTCTTGTATCCAGAATCAAGCTGTTCTTTGTTCTTAAAGTTCAACTGATTGTCTTAGAATTCTAATTTGAATACGATGTAGCCCTTTCTATGAATACATCTGAAGGTGTTTTTTCTGAAGGTAGACACTTTATAATGATGCTGAAATAATGTGTTTATTCCCTTGATTATAAGAACATAGTAAACTAGTAATACAGATAGCATTTTTAAAATTTAGCTCATATTGATGATACAGAATTACATTAGATTTGCACTACAAAGAAGTGAATAAAACCTTAAACATCAGAACCATGTGAGTTTAATACAGCTGTCTGAATAGTATCTTCTTATATTTTAATACAGAGTCAAGAGTACAGGGGGGTGGGATTTTGAGAGTTTGTGTGTGTGCATAACTGTGCTTCCTGCTACATAAATGATTACATTTTCTTCAACATGATTCCAAGCTTGCTAGCTCTGATTTTCTTATTCATCTTAAATTGCCACATTTACCATTACGGCTTAACCCAACTAATGTATTCTCCTTTTGGGAAAACAGTCTCTGATCTTTGTTACCGGCATGTGGCAAAGTATAAAATGTAGGCTGTAAAATTCAATTTCAGAATTAGTGCATATCCTAAGAAAACTGAGCACCATAAACAAACCTGATTGGGACAACACCAGCCATGCACTCAAACTGTTTATTTAGACAGGCTCAGACCAGGTGTATTGTGTGTTAAAAATGGTTAGACAAGTATTCCTTCTCCAAAGTCTCTATTTAGCAACAAAAGAATTACCCAGACAAAGCAGAGAATATTTCTCATCACCCAGTCTTATCACTATGCATCAGCAGAGCACCACAGCTGAGAAGTAGCACGTTCTGTTTTCTGCTGCAGCTGAATTAATTTTTTAATATTCAAATTTGATTTTTCATTACACAGAGTCAGGTTTCACAATGGAGACCTTGACTTCTCTTGCACACGCCTATCAATTCCTTTCAGAAAGCTTAAATATCTGTAAATTCAGAGGCACTGTTTCGAGTTTAATATCTTTGGAAAATTACCTGAATGAATAAGACTAGATATTAATTTCTCCCTAAAAGCATTGAATTTTGGAAGCAACCTTTAATGTGTAGCTATTTACACTCTGGTTTTTATCAGACAGATAATAAATACAAGAAGAGAACTAATTCCCTTTGTTCCCCTTCCTTTCTTCCCTGAAGAAAGATGCCTGTGCAGATAACAGGTTTTTCATAAAGCCTTTGAAAAGCAAAAGGAAAATTACACTATTTTAAAGAGCCTCAATCATCAGAGAACTGTATGTAATAAATGAATTATTTTGGAGGATGTATGAATTTTATCAAACTCTGTTTTCATGGGTTGCTTCTGCATGCCAAAGCAGGAGTATTATCACTGTTAGTCAACAGATATTTATTGAATCTTTAATATTTTCTAAGAAACTGATTAGGTTCTAAGCAAAGTTCAGGGGTGACAAAACATGGCATCTGTTCACAAAGAGTTGGTAGACTGGCAAAGGGAAAGTTACACACAGAAATCAATTAATAAAGCACCATGTGATCAGGTGATCAGCAGCAGAGCTGATGATCCTGGTTGCCATAGCTCACTAGGGTCCTAAAACAACACAGAAAAGGGGGAGGAAGCCAGACATTTGGGAGATGATATCAATAACGTGACATCGCGTGAGCTGTGGGGTTTGACTGTGCCCACTACCTGTGAGATGCCAATGCCCTTTCTCTTTGCAGTGACAGTGATTTTCAGAGAAGCTGAAGTCTCATGCCAATTCTCAGCCACCCAGGATTCCAATTTAGGGGTGAAGGGGGAGACAAGATAAGGTACAGCCTTCCAAAATGAGGAGGCAAGGAGAGGCGTGTGAGGGGCTCTCAGGAACAAGGACCCCGGCAATGATACCCACAAACAGTTCTCTGCTTCCTGCACCAGCCCTGAGCCCTGAGAGAGCAAGCTGTACCTCGGTGCCGCTCTCATCATTTCTGACACTCACAGGCAGGAGAGAGGGAGACGGGCTTTTCCTTATTTTGTTCTGCTTTTGTTTTTTAATACACACTGCGGTTTATGCCCTTTAGAGAAGGAATTATCAAAGGATTTTGGGGAGGAGTCAGTTGCTTCAAAAAGGCTTCCCCTCTTTGTGCTGCAGGTCTTCTCTGCACTGGCCCCTTGTGTGCGCTCACATCTCTTCTTCACCCACATTTCCGCCCCTCTGCCCCGGCCCAGCTCTCTCTCCTCCCTCCCCTTTTGTCCTCTCCTTTCTGCTATTTGTTTCTGTGTTCTTCTCCTTTTGTTTCGCTCTACCTTGCTTCGTGTGTGTATGTGTGTGGTGCGTATGCGCGTGCGTCTGTGCATGACCATACAGTTTGGCTTCCTTTTTTTCTCTATCTGCTGCATCGACAAAAGAATTTTCATCCTGCCAGCATCAAGCACAGAAGAGAGAAACTGGGGATGAGGTCAGGGTGTCACAGTGTTTGTCTGCTGCCTGTCACCGGTGTGGGTCTTTCTGTATCTTGTCACTTCCCATATTACACACAAGAATAAAGAACAATGGAAAAATACATTGGCTCATGGGAGGGATGGCACAAACCTGTAATCCTAGATCTCAGGAGGCTGAGGCAGGAGGATTGCTTAGAGTTCAATGTCAGCCTAAGTTACAAAGTGAGCTCCAGGCCAGCCTGAACTGTACAGTGAGCCCCTGTCTCAAAAAGACCAAAAGGAAAAAAAAAAAGAAAGAAAGAAAGAAGAAAAGAAAAGAAAAAAATTGGTATGCACATCACTTAAAGTTACAATATCTGCCTCTTTCTACACAAAAATGAGTAATTAATAAAACAAAGTATAAATCTTAACCAAATTTCTACACCTTTCCTATATAAGTATCATGGAATCATTATTTGAACTTTAAGGAACCAAGGGAAAAGACTTTACAGCTCCTGTTTTAAACTTTTCCAGCCAAATATCCTGAGTCAAGCCACATGTTTGCAATTCATTATGAGGAAACAATTTAGAAAGATAGATTAGTTTCACATAATTCATTTAATTACACATGCAGGTTTTATTTGTGTCATGATAAAAATCTTCTTTTCAATGAAACAAATTAAAAATGAACCCTAATTTGCATTATATCTAATTTCTGATTTTATATCTATTGTTATCCAAGAGTTAATATTTCCATTTCTCAGATTTAATTCAAACAGATAGGTACACTCACTTGCTATGGTGCAGCCTCAAAGATTAAAAAAGTTCTTGCAAATATCAGATCAATTACGAGAACAATGGTCTGATGAGATGTCACTTGAATTGTATTATTATTCACCAAAGGGTATTTTGAGCAAGTATTCACAGTGGAGTTGGAAATGAGTTAGAAGTGCTAAAGTGCTAGCCATGCCTGAAAACAAACCCTTGTGGAACTTGAAGCCCTATACACTCCTCCACAAGAAACTGTGTTTGTTGGTTGATTTATTTGCTTTTATGGTGCCAGACTTGAGTTCAGGGCCTCTTGCATGCTAAAAATGCAGGAGCGTGTGCTAGGTCTGAATAATATTGCCCTCCATCAAATGGTCCTTAATACCATCACTTTATATTGGTCCAGTCTAAGCAGAGACATCAAATCTTCACACTAGAACCACCAGACTCTGACAACCCTGGAACATCAATACAACATATCTTCAATGGAAAACCAGGTCCTTAGACCATACTCACCAAACTGCTCTGACCAATGAAAACTTCTACATGTAGACATAGATCTCTCAAAAAAACTTAATAATAATCCTTTAAAAGTAATCTTATAAAGAAGTCACCTTGAAATGTACCTGTCACTCTACACAGTGGTGCCATTTTCCATGGACATTCCTATCTGTTGTGATCTAAGTCTGTTAGGGAATGTACCAAGCGTGCTTTCTCTTTCCTTCCAGATCGCCTCTTCTTCACAATCTTCTCTTTCCTTTTTCCTCATCATCTGTTTCCTTCCATCTACAAAACTGTAATGAGCTCCAAATAGGAGTGCAGTTTTGAGGAGGAGGCAAATGGCTGAGTTGGCAATGAACTTTTAGTCCAAGGCAAAGAAGGCAGACAAGATGCAAAGTGGGAGAGAAGGAAACAGATGAGATGCAAGTATGTGAGCTCGCCAGCAGAAGCGAGCCTGGAGTTTTAACACTCTGTGTGCCCACAAATTACTCTCTTAACTTAGGCCGTGTTTAGGTATTTTAATCACTGACAACTGAGTTCTAGCTAGAAAAGCTTTTTGCTTCTACGAGGGAACTATAATTATTTCATTCATTTATTCAACAGATTCATACTCCTTTAGGTTCTCCGTGGTGGGAAGTGATGACATTAATAATAAAAAAAAATGACCTCTGCTGGACACAGTGACAATCTAATTTTTTCTCCCACCGTATGAATTACTGCTAATACACCAGGTTCCCAGGAGGGAGGGTTATCCTGTGAATAATTATTTCCTTCTCATATGCAGCGATTGAATAATCTGAATGCCACAGTGAACATAATACAATAATGCAGTGGACATACATGAGAGTCAGAGACAGAGACAGGAAAAACACACGGATGAACGGTGGCCTAACTATGTGCACCTAACAGGGCTCTGACCCAGGGCTTACATCCACCGGCCCAGAAAAGAGACTGTTCTCGGTACCAACCAGCCCAGGAAAGCAAACAACAGCCAGGACTTGATCAATAACTGATAACCTCCCCAATATTCACCCCTGATTTCAACTTACCAACAACCTGAGAAGGCCAGATATGTACTCCTTAGTGATCACGTGATAGGATTCTCGGCTGTGGCTATGTCACATGATTCTCTTGCCAACATTCTCCCACCAGACTGCCCTTCACTTCCCCTTTCTCTGCCACCTTCGAGTGGTGTAGCTGATCCTTGTTCTCTCTGAGTGATGGTAGTTTACTCCTGGTTCTCCTTGAGCAAGGCTATCTTACCCCTTGTCCTCTTTCAATGATGTAATTAACTCCTTTTTCTCATCTGAGTCATCTTCGTTTATCTTCTCAAAGTAAAATGCTAAGAAAAACATCCCAATGACCCTACCTCACGCATTGCCCTCTGTCTCACCAACCCACTGCAAAGTGTTTCCTTGTTCTCGCCGATTGCTTCCATTCACTTGGGAAGTTAATCATACAGTATCCATTACCCAAAGTTTGCTTTTCATAACCAAGTCTATCTCCCTCTGAATTGTATCTGTTCTCCTTTTCTCATTCACAATCCTTTGATGGTTCCCATACAGATAAAGGAAAATTTTAAAAAGTAAGTAAAATCCTGTTACTTACTTTACACCGATAAAAACTTAACCCCTGGTTAACTGAGGGAATGAGGCTCATGTTAAAACACGGTTCACCGGAGACATCAAAGAAGCACCAATATGTGGCATAAGTATTGAAATGAATATGCAAATAGCATCTAACTTTAGCTGGAGAAAGAGGAGCAGAATTCATTTACATGTCTAGATACAAGAGTCATTCTGTGTTTCTAACAGTTACCTTCAATTTACAAAACTGTGAAATAGCTTTCATAAAATCAACATTCAATAACCCACAAGGCTGTGTTCCAGATAAGGCCCCATTTTCAATGAAGCACAAATTTTTTCTACAGAACTCAGCAAATGATTGTTTTGTATTCTGAGCCGTGACGGTTGTTCTGTTCAGGACAGGATAGAAGACCTAGGAGAGGCTCAGGAGAGCCAATTTAATTGCATTCACAGAGCCTAGAGACAGGCGGTACTGCACCTTGTGCGAGGTTTACAACAAAGACACCAAGACACTGGGAGAGAGGAAGGGGAGCTTTGGGTCAGAAAGCCCAGCAGAGTTTCTATGGGAAGGGCCAGGCAGGCAGCGCTGTGTGGCACTGACTATGCTGGAGAATATTGGTGGTCCTTAAGTGCTGGTACTGGGTCAGGGTAGTCAAGGAAAGGGCATTCTGCCCTCTGGGCTGTACAGCTCAGACAGAAGTGGTCTGGTTCTAGCCTGTCTGTTCCTGTGTCACAGAAATGCTCCTGTCCTAGTTTTGCTCATATTGTCTCTGAGCCTTGGCTAGGCCAGGTAGAGACAGTTCTCTACCCCAGTCAGAGGTTTGGAAGACATCAAAACATCTTAATATACAGGAAAATGGTAAATATTTACACAGATATACAATACAGTGATCAATAAGTATTTTGGTAAAATAATAAAATTCACCACGGATTAAGCCCTTGCCTTTGGCAGGCTCTGTGGTAAACGTTTGACAAGCACTGTCTCAAAGAACATCTGTAACTGTTCTCTAAGAAAAGAACTGTCATCACCACTTCACAGATGGAGAAACTGAGGCCTGGGAGTGCCTGTGGTCACATCATTAAGGCAGAAGCAAGAAGAAAGTCAAAACCCCACAATTCTTAACCTGAGACTGACCAGCAGGATTACACTGACGGAGAAAAAGGATACTTACTAAACTCCCAGTGTCCATAAGGATAACTGCACTTTGTAATTCAGCCTGTATTTTCTTACCACTGACAGCTTCATTTGCAGTCTCTCCGGGGTGCATTTCTGTGACTCTTCCTTGTGCTGTCCTACAAGCATCTTACACACCACGTTTTACTCAAATATTTTTTCAGATTAAGAAATCCTTAGAATTTTGAGGGAAGGGAGTTTGTATGGCTGATTTAATAGCTATTTCCAAAGACCGAAACCTAGGAGCACCCTTAACTTTTTCCCTGTTCCGACAGTCTATATCCGCCGAGCATGACAGTGCTGACCGATGTTCCAAAGACAACAACACTACCCACCCAGGGGAACTGCAGCCAGGGCCATTTTCATGAAGTCTTTGGCAGAAGAAATTCCAGAAGAACCAGAGAATTTAGACTTTTTTTTTTTTTTTTTGAGTCAGGGTCTCCCTGTGCAGTTCAAGGCTGGCTTTGAGCTCACTTTGTAGCCCAGGATGGTCTTGAACTTGCAAATTATCCTGCTGCCTCAGCCTCCCGAGCGCACCACCACACCCAGAAAAAACCTTATGTCTTGATAGCAGAATTCAGTGGCATCTGACTTCCATTCAGTTTTGACTTCAAAAAAAACCTTTGGGAGTAAACCTACATCATTTCCCTAAACAGCACAGAAAGGGGGATTAGCGAATGAAAGACTGAACTTAATAGATTAAGCATTAGGCTTAAGGAGACTTAAGTCTGACTTAATGATGTTGGGAGTCCCTGGAGCCACTGGTTCAAATTCTGACTATAACTTTTATCATTGTTAGAAAATGCCAGCAAATTTGCTTTGCTCTGTAGATTAAACCACAGAAATTTATCTTCAGGTCCTTTAATCACAAGCTGAAGATGGCGGGACCATGTCAGTGACACAAGGCTTGGAGCTTTTTCCCCTTCATTTCACTCAGACCTGAAATGTCATCTTCACAGTGAAGTGATGACTAACACATTTTCATTGTGGTCACTTCTGTTTTGCTGCATTTATACTGTATGTCTTCACTGCTTTGACCAGCACCTAACACACCACATATTTCATGTATTTCAGGGCTTGAACTCCTTCTGAAAACAAAAGCTCAATGCAAAACGGGATGGCAGGTGGTCGGCTCTCAGCCTGTGTCTTAGCTACTTTCTTTGTCCCTGGGACAAATCACCTGATTCTTGCAAATGAAAGGTGGAAAGGTTTATTTTGGCTCATGGTCCTGCTTTTCAGCTGCCTGTGCCCAAGCAGAAACAGCACAGCAGAAGGGGGTGGCAGAGAAAAAGCTGCTTGCATCATGGTGGAAGGAAGCAGAAAGCAAAGCAAGGAGCCAGAAAGAGACATGTATCCTTTCAGGTGAAGCCCCTGGGTGACACACCTCTACCAACCAGAGCCTGCCACCTAACAAAAAGTCAGCAACATCACCCCTATGATTCTGTAACTCCCCAAAAGCCTCATCTCTGAACACATGGGACTTTTTCAAACCATAACAGCTAGCTAGATAACCAGAGCCCACAGCAAGGGCTGGTGAGTAGTGAAAGCTCAGCGCACTCTAGCAATTAGCATTTGATTTGGGCTTGGTCGCCTCGTGGGACTGAACCCTCAACCTAAAGGATCTGACAAGACCTCTAGACAGCCAGTGTCAGAACTGAGTTAAATTACAGGACACCCAGTGTTGCAGGAGAATTGCCTAGTGTGTAGGCATTCGTGCGAACACATCCGGAGGCAGAGTTGTGTTAGGTAGTATCTGAGAGGAGGAAAAGGCTTTTTAATCAGCATAACCATCCATCAATAACCCAGGGCTAAATTAATGACCTATGAGAACACATGGATGAATTATTTCAACTCAGTTGAGGGGAAGCGGTATTGGTAATTTGACATAGAGATCTAATCTAGGGAAAACAAAACCTATAGGAAATTTAAAAACAGGAATTTGCCAAGTGTCATCACGCATTTTGTGCTGTTATAACCAAACGCCTAGGCCTGGACACTTTACAAAGAGAAAAGGTGTGATCAGCTCAGTTATAGAGACCACAAGCCTGTGAATAAGCGGCCAAGTTGGTTCTCCTGAAGTTCCCTGGGATGTCACCACACTGCCAGGAAGTGATGATGAGAGCCGCAGTGTGCAGAAGGGACGCGCACGTGCCGTAACACCCATTCCTGGGTTATAACCTGATTCCTAGAAATTTGGGACTCCCTTGATGGAGCATCCATTCTCACCATTCAGCATGGGACCCTGGGCTCGGGGCCACTTCTTACAGTGTCCACCAAACTACCTCAACACGCTGCAGTGTGAACCGAGTTTCTAACACATGAGGAGGCTCTGCGGACACATTCAGACTCTATCCAGACCATGCCATCAGGCCAAGAAGCGAGGGACAAGAAAGAAGGTTTCAGCCAAAGAAACCAGGGTCAGATGTGGAAAGTTCACTGTGTCAGACTCGCTTTGGTTACCGTAAAGATAAAGTGGGGGGCTGGAAGCGTAGCTCAGCGGTGGAGCGTTTTCCTGGCAAGTAAAAGGCCCTGGGTTCAATCCTCAAAATTACAGAATTTTTTTAAAAAAGGAGAAGAAAAGAACAGAAAAAGAAAAAGCAAGGAAGCACCTGCAAGTAAGTAAATGTCAGAAAGTAGGAGTCACCTTGAGAGATTTGAGTTTTACTGTGAGAGAAATGAAAGGACAACAGGGTTTTAAGCAGGTTAATAACGACGTGCTGCTGCCTTATCTACTGCCGGTAGTCAGCTCCATGCCCAGCCTGACTTCCAGCGTGTTTCTAATGCCAGTGTCCACTTAATTCTGGTCATGGAATTTAATACTGCCTACATTCACTGGATTGGAAGTCCTCACCTTTGGCACAAGAAACACATGAATTTGAGTTTTACTTCCTGAATGAACTCAGAAACATTGGCCTACCTCTCTCTGAGCTCCCCATTCCTCCCAGGTAAAATTAGACTAAATAATTTTCTGTATTATGTTACCATGGTGATTAAATTGGACAATATATGTAAGGAGCTGAAATAATAATTGACACATAGGAGATTCTCAGTGAATGACAATTATCAGTTAGCTTTCATTTTTTCTGATGGCTGCTCTTATTACTGTTTTTATATATTAACAGAGTCAAAACAATTGTTGAAATCATCAATTTTATTTCTAAGAGTAGAATGAAATTAATGAGATTATAGTTACTCTTATAAAAATAAAAAACATATGTGTTTATGTGTGTATGTGTAAGCATACACCTAAGTCAGTGAATTCACTTGGCCCCAACTTTATCATAGATTGTAAATAGATGTTATTCATTCAGGGATGTAATTCATAAGTTATTTTTAAATAAAGAATCAAAAATAATCTCCATTAGTGTACCTTATTTTCTCTCAATCATCTGCATCTATGTAAAGAATAAGTTGGTCTCAAATAATTGCCTCAATTCTCACTAAAATTGAATCGAACACTGGGGCTGGAAAGTACCTCTGGCTGATGTTTGGCAGGAGTTCAACAGTACTGATGTGATTTCAAAGTAACCCAGATCCCACCGATAACTGTTTTGTATCCAGCTAATGTATTTTTCTTCCCTTGTTCTCTGTTTCACTCTGACTCTCCACTGCCTCGTTAACAGCTGCAGCTGCGTTACAGCTCAGGTTCATTCATAGAAGAATCCATGAAACACTGAACAGTTCCTGCTTGGTTTGAAAGTTAGATACCTCTGTAACTCATTCATTTGTTCCTTCTTGCCACCAATGTATATGAGTAGAAGTGTCTTAACTTTCAGTTTCCCCAGGAGTAGACTCCAAGATCAGGAGGATCAGGGTACAGGTGGGTTCCTTGAGCGAGGTTGCGGGAGGGGAATCCAAGAACTGCAGGGAGAGAAGCAAAGAAGGTCAATCAGGGAAAGGAAAGAAATAGACAAAGCATGAGGTGATAACCAAGAGCCAGCTGCACACATCCGGAATTCAGCGGCCCTTTAAAAAAGCATGGCGCACACCCCCTCGAGTCACCCTGTGGAACTGGGGAGCCCAGGCTCTTGGCCAACTGTCTCCCACTCCCTACTGCTTTGGAATTGGCCCTGCATGAACTCTGCTTACATTACTGGTGGCTGTAAGTAAAGACCCAAAGCACTGGAAAAACCAGTGAGAAAGGCATTTGAAGCTGGCAAAGATTGACAGGCTCTGTTACAAATAACAACTGGTACACTAACCAATGGGTTTAAATATTCAAATTCTTTAAATGCATCACACCAAGTGCCATATAATCTTAGTTCACGTGATGTTATTTTATGTGTTATGCC
Organism: Hydrochoerus hydrochaeris; assembly: GCA_004027455.1. Lineage (NCBI taxonomy): Eukaryota > Metazoa > Chordata > Mammalia > Rodentia > Hydrochaeridae > Hydrochoerus > Hydrochoerus hydrochaeris. The sequence continues at coordinate 182,243 of PVLA01000130.1, read as the reverse complement.
TGGTCCAGGCACTCAAGATATAGGAAAAAAATTAGCTTTTTCCTATTCAGTATGCACAGTTAAATTCAATTTTTATACAAAGACTACTTTTGAAAGAACAGTGTCAACGTATTTGTATGTTTACTGTAAAACAAAAGAACACTTGTAATTTAAGATTCTTCAAATATCCCATTAAAGTTGATTTTTATTATATCTTTGTTGTACAGTGGAATCAAAGATCAAATACTGAATAAAAAGGACTAGAGATTGCATATTCTGCCTGCTCACGCATCAAGAGAAAAACAAAGAAAGAAAAACTTAAGAACCTTCTGACCTGGTGTGTTCCAACTTGCAGAGTTTCAAAATGCAAAAGTTACATCTTTGAGTCCTAGACAGAAGTGAATTGGAGTTCCTTAAAATTATTCTCTAAATGTCTCTTCTAGGGAAGATGTTTCCATAATTCCATTGTGCATTATCTTTAGGCTCATAACCCTGGAAATATGATGGTGAAGAGAAAAGCAAAACAAACACACAAGACGCTGGCTTCTATCTGACACCTGCTGTCTATTCAGAGGCTCAGTGTCCGATCAGAATTAATGTGGCAGATGGAGCCAAATAAATAGTGATTGCTACCTTTCCAGAATTATTTTAGGTTATTCTGCATCTCTAGCCATACATCAGGAAGAACAGATCAGAAACTCACACATACAGAATAATTGTTTATGACAAGTGACAAAATAAGTACTACCTAGAAGACCCAAAATCCATTAATTTATGTGCTCTTGTTTCTGATTAAAACACAACTACCAAATGCTTTTTAAAAACTCCCCAATATAACTACCCATGTGCATTAGACTTCAGAAACATTTAAAGTCGGTATTCCCCAGGAACTTGAAGTAATGGCTATATTTAATGGTTCTCTCTTCAGTGAGATACCTGTATGTACAGCTGTGGTTTGCTGCACAGAAAAGGAATTATTCAGACATGTTGATAAAGACCTAACAAAGAAATACACTAGATTTTCTATCCTCAGGTTGATCGTTCAAGATGAATTTTATTTTGATCTCCAGATATTTGTCAAGTGAATTTTTGGTTTCCAGCATTTTGTTGCTCTTTAAATGTCTTTTAAGCAGTACCGTGTAGGTTTTCTGATTAGAATCAAAGTACAGTTTTGAGTTATCTACTAATTATCCTCTGGGGAAATTGGCTCCTAATACACATTAACTTTTTGAAGAATAGCTGAAAAGGATGAAAGGACAAATCTGGAAAAAAAATGGAAGCTTGTGGGGTCTCATTAATGAGTGAGAGCGTTCAAGTGCTTTCATTGTAGAAGACTAATATGAAGGTTTGATACTAACTCTTTGATGCAGGATAAGAATCGCAAATTTCATACTGACAATCTCCTAACTTGAAATTAAAGGAAACATTCTCTTTAGGTCTATGTCAACCTTAAACAAACAAAGGAATGTCATTTATAGCTTATTGTGAACAGACTTTTATATTTGTTTCAGCGTTACATGTTTGTTGTGTTGTTTTTAAAATCAGAAGAGAATGAAGGTAAGAACCAGTCCACTTCTTTTGCATTAAGATCAGAATGATTTGTTATTTATCTATTCCAGGCATTCTCAGGGATTTCCACCCCTGGTCTCCCCACCTCCAAGCTTACTTTTATCAAGATCAAATTTAACTGAAAGAAAAGAGATCTAATTTCTTGAAAGACTGCCCTTCTTTGCAGAATGGTTACTGGCATTTTGAACTAACTTTCCTAGGAACAAAGCCATTTTCATACAATGCACGGAGATCTCTTTTTATAGTTCAGTAATCAAAAGAGAATCCCCTTTCCCCATGTCACAATCCTACCCATCACACAGTCATTGTTTAGACATAGACACAGAGCATACATTTAAATAGAAGATGTGTTTTTCTCTGCTATAGCTTGGATCTAGAGTGCCCCCCCAAGCCCTGCGTATTGGAGTCTTGCTCCCCAGGGTAGCAGGACTGGAGGTGGTGGACTGAAGGGCTCTGTGTTATATCCTCCCACTATTCCATGCTGCCCAAATGCAGACTCCAAAGCAACAGGGGCAGCTGATCATGGATTCAAATCACCAAAGCTGTGAGCCAAAATAAACCTTTGTTCTCTGTAAACTGATTATCTCATGGATTTGCTGTTGATGAAAAGTGGTGGAAAGCTGACTCACACAAAATTCCCCATTCCTGGTTACATTTGCCATGAAGACATACACAAGAATTTTTAATATGTTTTATTAGTACATGTTTGCAATACAAATAATTATATTTGCTCTGGGGAATTGGTACATGTACATAACACATCTCAATTCATTTTTGTCCTCTTTCCCTCTAATCTCTTCTCTAATCCCTTTTTGCTCTCTTCAACTCTTGATTTCCTTCCCATTTGAGAAAGATCTATTTCCATTTTTCTTTAATTTTCTTTATGCTGTTCCCTTCTTTTCCTCCCCCCTATCTCTCATTTGCCTTCTCATTTAAAAAGGATATTTCTATCTATTCTTTATTTGGCTCTTTATCTGTCACCTATTTCTCAGACTGAGTAATATTTGCACCATATAAAGAGCTCAAAAAAATTAGAGCCTCCAAAATAAGAGACCAAGTCAGACAGTGGGCACCTGACATGAACATACACTTCTCAGAAGTAAACATGAACAATAAATACATGAAGAAGTGTTTGACATCACTGGTCCTTAGAGAAATTCAAATTACAACAATACTGAGATATTATTTTACTCCAGAAAGGATGGCCATCATCAAAAAATCAAATTATAGCCAGTGCTGCAGAGGATATGGTGGAAAAGGAAGCTTTCTCTATTGTTACTGGGAGTGTACTGGTCAGTATGGAGGTCGGTATGGAGATTTTCCAAAAAACTTAAAAATGGAAGTTCCATTTAACCTAGCTATTCCCCTTATAGGTCTCTTCCTGCAAGTGTTAAAGCCACATCTTGGATAAAACCTATGTGTCCATCAACAGATGAATGGAGAAAGGAAATGTTATATTTATGCACAATAGAATACTACTCTGTCATGAACTTGAGACATTTGTAGATAAATGGGCATACTTAGAGGCCTGCTAAATAAAATAAATCAGACACACAAGCTTAAATAGCTCATGGTGTCTGCCATATGAAAAATCAAAAATGTGCAAAGTAATTTCTTGTTCCTAATATCTGGAAGGTCATAGTGAGTCCAGGATAATGTTGATTGAATAAATACTGGTTAAAAGGTTAATCTTAAACATGTATTTAGCTTCTAACTCCTGACCAAAGATAATCAGTCTCTCTGTGACTCAAACTTTGCATTTTGAAAGTAAAAGTTGTAGCTATCAATATTAAGAATGAAAGGCATTAAATATTGTACATTTAGGAAAGTACCTGACATATAGTAAGATGTCAAAAATTATTAGATATTGATATAATTTCTCTAACATTATGATTGCAAATTCTGAAAAGAGCCACACCCTAATTTGCTTTTTTGGGTGTTTTCTTTTTTCTTTTTTTGGCAAAAATATCCTTTTCCCCTTTTCATGGAGTTCTTGGGTCTTAGGTGGGGACATTAGCCTAACACCTCCTGCAGCTTCAGTGCAGGCAGAAGACCCAAGTTTGCCAAATACAGTATCTGTAAGGGTGTGAAGCTAGGGAGGGTGCACATGAGCCAAGCAACTTTCAATTAAATGAGGCCAACAGAAACTAAAGCTAACATCAGGGTGATTGGTAACATAAAAAGCAAAAGAAAGAAGTTGAATGAAGAGGAGAGCAGAAGTTAGAGGGAAGAAAAAAAATGACATCAACAGGAGACATTATGGGAACCACTGCTGACTTCCTAGTGTCTGGTTTTGAAGACCCATAAGGCTCTCATTCTTGTGTTTTGATTGCTTTTGTAAGGTTTGATGTGTATTAACTCACTGAGTGTGAAGGTATGGATATCTATTTCAAAGGAAACAAGTGACATTATGGTAGCCACAGTTGATTTCCTGCTGTCTTGTTCTGAAATCCTGTGCTATTTGCATTGTTTTGCTCTGATCTGCTTTGTTCTGTTTTGCTTTTGTTGTTGTTGTTGTTGTTATTTTTCTTTAAAATAAAAGAATGACATCATTTAAACCTCTGAATCTATCAACCCATCACCTGGATTGACATGTGTCAAGGAATTTTTTAAATTCTCCTTTTAAAATTTTTCCTTTTTTGCAAACAACCTGGACTAGATTTCTGTCCATTGTAATTAGTAAAAAGCCCTGATAAAGACATGAGCTGGTTCTTTGCAAAAGGAAGGAGGAGGCCGAAAATATTTTCTTTAACACTCTGCAACCCTACACTTCTTTGGCAGTAATTTCACCCTCAGTGACTCAGGATGGGCTATTCTGATGGCCACAAAACTGTGTGTACAATCTGTAACACGTTTGCCACCCTTATTCCCTAAAAGTGCCTGGAGTTTCAAGGGAATCTCTGACAACAAGGCTGATATTAGTCAGAATGCTCTTTCCAGTACCAAGTCCCCTTCCCAGGTCCTAAGGGGGAAGCAGATGACACGGTCATAGGCCCTAATCCAAGGAGTAACTTCACAGTGAGCACAGTCGGAAGGCAAGAGAAGGCAAGAAGAAAATGTGAAAGGCCTAATATGGCTTCACAAAGAGCTTCTATTTTCATCTTTTCAAAACAAGGAAAAGTAGACATTTTTGAACTAGAGCTATAGAAAATTGTCAAGGGACCTCTTTTTTTTTTATTTTGAGTGTAAATAGCTTATCTGCTCAAGTAGTTACCAAATGACAAGGGGCATTAAATAATCAAACTTAGCCCAATTACTCAGAATCCCCGAGTAGCGTCAAGTGAATCTCCAAGCTTGGCTCTCCGTTTTCTCCCCCGAGAGGCACAAGGGTTGGAAAGTGTGACAGCCAAGATTCACCCCATTCCATTTTTCTCTGGGACCCCAGAAAACAATGAAGGTGCACAGAACCACAACTCACAGAAGAAAGCCTTGAGATCCGAGTCATCAGAAGGAAAAAAGCGCTATAGCTTTACACGTTAACACTAAAAACAAGATATGACAAGTGATCTTGAATCAGTAAACTCAAACTGTCAAAGACTGACAACTGATAAGTTTTAGAGCAGCATAATCCCAAGACCTCACAGAAAAGTGCCCCAGAAGAGAGCTTTAAAGCTGGAGACTAAAACTCATAATATTCCTTTAAGTGTTTTTAAAGATTTTTTTCTTCTCTTCTCAGTCTTTAGAGACATATATTAGCAAAAGACTATGTTTACATAAGAGACCTTGAAAGAAGATAAACAGCCTCTCTTCACACTTCTCTCTGGAGTCACATTTTCTTCCTGCTCTGTTAAAGTAAGATAAAGTTTGAGAGGATCATAAAAAGTGAAAAGGTGCTTTAAAAGGTCCTCTTTTATTGTTTAGTTTTCATTTTAGGTATTTTTCCTTAGCTTTTTTTATTAGCACATGCCTGCAGTACATGATAGCTTTCCCAGCAAGGAGCTAGTACATGCACCGATCTATTTTAATTCTTTTCATCCTGTTCTCCTCCTCTCCCGACTCCTCCCTCCATCTCTCAATCCTTTTCCCGTCTGAGAAAGCTCCACCTCTCTACTTCCCATTATCTATCTTTTATTCTGCTTTATTTTATATTCTGGGTTTCTCATGTAAGAGAAACCATGTGATACTTAAGCTTGTGTGTCTGATTTATTTAACTTAACATCCATTTGCCTACGAATGACTAAAATTCGACCTTCCTTATTACATTGTATGCAAATAGCACATTTCCTTTACCCAGGTCTCTTTCAGTAAGAATCCTTATCAGGAGCTCTGACCACATCACTGTGGCAACATTCCTTGACTTCAATACAGCAGGCTCAGAGGGGGAGTAAGTACCAACATAATGAGTCCTGAGTAGGGTCCAGCTTGGGTCCCCTACCTAGTCCCAGTGTAATTCTGTCCCTCTCAGACCTAGAGATAAAAACAAATGGTGCTGTTACGCTCTACTCAGTTTTGTAATCACATTCTCTTCATACTTTCTGAGAATCTACTCCCACAATGTAGACAGCTGATACAGTTATTCATGAAGCTAATAAATAAGCTTGTGGAAAGGTGGACTTGGAAATATGATTTTCATGGAGTATAAAAGCTAAAATATAGGTATCACTATCCTGATTCAGCAGAATGCAAATTTTCTGTCACTTGCCTCCATAATCCACCTCAATAAACACAGCACTATAAGAAAAACTTAAGTAATTAATATATGTAATCAATTAGGTTGGAAGAAATTGAAAAGGAAGATCTTCTTTCTATCATGGAAATCATTTGCCCCTAAGAGTTAAGTGAAATAACTTTGATTGGTTATCAAATCTAGAGTCCTTATCAAGGACTCTAGAGAGCTCTAGAAAAGATTAAACCAACCCATTTCTAAGTTAATAAGTGTTCCAAGTTCATTTAATCTTAAGAAATACAGCTTTTTTTCTATATCCCAGATCTATATTTTCACATTGACTTCAGCACATAATTTATGCATTCAACAATGTCCCACCTAAAAGGTTTATTTGGATATCGCATCACTACAGAACCTGGTAATCACACAAAAAAATTAATCACATAAATTACAGTTGCTGGGACCTTCTGAGATTCCCCCAAGGAGCCCTCCTGACTAGAAATTAGATTCATCATTGATACAACCTCCTATTAGGTAGGGGCCCTTCCCTTCCTCAGTATAAAATGACTGGGTTTCAATAAAAGGTATTAGTGATTTGTCTTTTTACAGATAAAATTTTCCTATCATTGTGTGGCTGAAGAAAACATTTTGCAGTGTCTTTAAATCTAATCACATTGGAAACTAGTTATTTTTTCATAAGTGTCACTAGCCTTATTAATTGCAGCAGCAATTCTTGGTAGATCTTTATCAAGATGTTAGTATGTACCTAGGGTTACATTACCTGGATGCAAATGGCCTTCATCTCTGGGACAATATTCTTATGTTCTTCAACACAAAGAACAGCCACAGTTGCCTTCATGGCTATGAAAGAGGAGAAAATCTGTACGGGGAAGAGAGGCAACACCAAGTATCCAAAGGTCTCTGGACAAACCATCCTTGCACACCTGCTGTACTGGTTAGGTTTCATTATAGGGAGAGAATTGATAGAAAACTGTGTGTGTGTGTGTGTGTGTGTGTGTGTGTGTGTGTGTGTGTGTGATAAGAAAATGGATTTAGTAGTTTGGCTCACAGGATTTAGGGCTGGATAGCGCAGTCCACAACAGCTGTCTCCAGCATGTTGGGGAACCTGTGGATCCAGAAGCTGTGGGGTCCAAGAAGCAGGAGGTGTTGGAGGTGGAATGTATCTCAGGCTAAGGCTGAGGGTCTGGAAGTTTCCTGGAGAGTCACTTAGTATAACTCCACTCTGAAAGGCTGGAAAAGCTAAAATAGGAAGCACAAACACAATAGAGACAGCAAAAGACATAATTCTGAAGGAGAATAAGGCTTGTAAGAGCATATGAACCCTTTTTACCCTCTCCCTTTTCCTTCATCTGGTCTGTGGGTCTATTGGATGGTGCCATGCAAGCTGAGGTCTTCCCCACTCAGCTTGCTTTCCCCTCACTGTCCATCATCTCTGGAAACACCCCACAGACACACTCAGAAGTGCATTTTACTAATTTCCCCAGCATCTCTCATAGGCAGGAATGAAGTCTAATTCTTAGGCAAATCCTTCTAATACTTGCAGACTGGCTGGGATTGAGACTCTGGTATTGACGTGTGTTCCCTGACACGCTGAACTGGAGAGAGTCTGGAGTCTGGGGGTCTCTGAGCCTCACCCCTCCTGCCTGATCCTTTTTCCCCCCACATGGCCAGGAAAGGGAGTTTTTCTGATTTTCTATATCTGAGTACAAGTCTTTCAAAAGAAATATACTTGCTTTAAATCTCCCATTCTAGAATTCTCATTAAATTGGGAAAATTAACCATTGCTTAAAAGAAGCAACTGAAAGCAGAATTTATAACTGTGCTTCCGAGAGTGGCTCCTAAACCATTGGCTTGGAGACTTGGTCTGCAACAGACTTCACGGAAACCTAAATGAATTGCCTTACAATGTTCACCTTCTTTCTTCACCTCCCCCAAAAGCTTCTGGCCTCCCCTATTCCCATAGCACAAAATGCCATAACTTCAACCTCCTGGTTCTTTCTATGAGTCCTATTTTGCATATTGCTTCCATGTTAGTACATTACTGTTGTGGTCAGGGGTTGCAAGGAGAACAATTACATACTGGACACAGAATTTATATTATTATTCTATCAGGTCCTTACCTAGATCCTCAGTCTCCCAAATGAGTGTATGGCGGAGGTTTAAATACAATGAGACAATTGTTATGATTTTAGGCTCCAGGAGGGTCAAAACCCTTTAAGTGAGCTCAAGACTCTGAGGGCTAAGGCAAAGACTTCTCTGGATCAGCCCACTTTTATTAGGACCAAGGACAAATGGTGGGGAAACTGGGGAAAGTGTGGGAAATAAGCAGGACCTTGGGAGTCATTTACCACTTCTCCAAGTAGTAAATTATGCCAATTTAGGAGAACTGTTCTATCTCCAAGATGACACTTATGGTAGGTGTGTGACTTCAGGAGTGAAATTCCTCCAGCTGCAGTCTCTATTTACTTAATTAGTGTTGGAGCCAAGGTGTCCTCAGCTGTGGCCTTATCTTGCCTTTTGAGGTATCTCTGGCCTCACAAGCCACTACAGGCCTTAGCCAGGACCAGTGATTCATAGAGGTTCACTTACTATGAATCAACTCCCGTCACCAGGCAAGGGGCCGAGGCCTAGGACAGACTCACAGATAAACATAGAAAGCCAATTAGTTGATTTTAAATCCTGCTCAGAGCCGCTGGAGAGTGATCTCCAAATTATTCTACAATGATAACCCAATGTTAAATAAAAGAAAGTGCAGGAAATCTATCCACAACACTACAGACTTAGAAAATCCAGCTGAGGGCCTAGATGGCACAGCAATGTCCTGCAGGTGTGCAGCTGAAAACCTAGAGCCCATGACTATGCCTCCCACAAGTCCAACCGGAGGCCTGCGGTCCACAACAATGACCCGTGCAAGTCTGTTTTATGGATCTACACTGGGAAGGCCCAAAGGTCAGCAATGAAAGATAGAAAGTCTGTGCCACCAAGGTGAAGGAGCTGTGCCAGTAGATTGAGTGTTCTACACAGGAGCCAAGAAGTGATGCTCAAAATAAGGACCAGGGCTCCCCCAAAAAGAACCACAGCCATCCTCAGTGACAATGAGGTCCCAAGCTCCTCCAATGATGAGAACATCTGAGTACATATCAGGAAGCCAGTGTAACAAGCTTCTTCTGGAGATTAAATAGCACACATCTTCCCCTCCAGAGCCAGGAAGTAATGTTCAATGAAAGGAGCAGAGCTCCCCCAAAGTGAACCACAGCCACTCTCACCAACAAGGTCCCGAGCTCCTCCAGTGATAGTAACCGAATTCATATCAGGTAAGCTAGTCCTGACAAGCACCTCCAGGAGAACCAATTGCTCCAAACAATGACACTTAGGAGATCCCAGAATGCCACACTCTTCCTCTCCACACCTCTTTTAATCCTGGAAACTTTCCTCAGGTGGCCATCTCCGCTCAGCACCATGCTGATTTAATTCAGCTGGTGTTAAGTTGACCACCAGTTTTTAATCCATAACAACTACTATGACTTTTTCTCCTATTAATATGTCTATTGCCAGTGCATTCCAGTGATGCTTCAGAGGACCAATGGGAAGCATGCTGTCTGTCCCCAAACGGCACATGGCAGACACTCAGCTAATGAAGGTTTATCAAACCGGCTTAATTAGAAAAAACTGTGGAGCCCCAATTGCAAGTGACCTAATGGTTAGGAGATTTTTAAACAGTCGTATACACCACTGTTGATAAAGAGAAGAAAATACAGGAAAACAGAGAAGAAGGTGGATCCATAGCTGGGACCATGATACGGAGTACAAGATTATCATCACAGGAGAAGAACTCAACACAGCACAGAAAAGTAAGGGCAAAATTGGACTTGATGATAGGCTGGGATTGGGGATTGAAGAAGAGAGAAGAAACCATGGAGATGAGAGTGATAAGGATAACTATGATGCTGTGAATACATCAGTGGCCAAGAGGAGTGTACAGTATGTGACAGATTGTGACTATTATAATTTTGAACATTAACATTATTTTTAATCATATTAATAACAGCATGCCTATCATTTTCAAAATCACTCAGAGATGTACCTCAGCTTAACTACATCCAATATCATTAGAGAAAATCCTTTCCCTACCTAAAAACTGTTTTTCAAAACAGTTTTCCTCAAAATCAAAATGTATTCTAGCCTATTGTGTCCTTGAAGTTTGAAAAGTTTCAAAGCCTTTAATATTTTTTTTCTATTGGAATTATACTTCTTTTGAGCTAGCCATAAAATTTGCAGAATTGAGAGGAAGGGTTCTCCCAATATTGTCCGATGAAATAGACTATTATTTAAACATTTTGGATGTGTTTTTCTGTCTCACTTTTTTTGTCCAGGGATAGAACTCTCTTTCAACCCTCAAACTATATCGCTTGAGACAATAAAGAACTAGCTGATGATGTTATTTTGAAAGTATGTAACTTTTACTATGGTTTATGGGAGATGAGACAGCTGACAGCCATTACCTGACTACAATTGCCTAGAAGAAAATACAATTTTAATATCTCCTAAAAACAACCATGTAAGAAAAAGAACAATAGTTCCATGTGGCATACAGAGAGTTTAAAATATCATAAATAACTGATCCAGCTACTAGATGAAATCACCCACAAGCTAATGATTAAGAATAGTTACTAAACAATAGAAAATCACCCATTGTAGACTCTATGTAAAAAATTAAAAATAAAGTATTTATTTTCAAATTAAAAAAAAATAAATATATTAACAGTTGAAAATTAGCTTCCTTCTTCCATCAGCATCTGTGCACCAGGGAAAAGAGGGCTTTAACTGCCTGTCTTTCCTGCTCCCAGCAAATGAAAAAGCACATTTCACAGCTGCATGATAACATGCTCCCTCACAGTTCCTGAGGAGTAAGAAGGCAAGAAAAACAGAGCAACATGGTCTAGCAAGTCCCCGAACCACTGCTGACCCTGTTCCCTCTGACTCCGGAAAACAGGGCTTAGCAAAAGCAAGACGGGCCGTAGTCACACAGCGGCCTCCACATGCTAAGGAACACTGTGAAAACACTCTGCTCACATACACTCTCAGTCACTGAGAGAAAAACAATTCAGCCTCCACTCATGCATGACCAGGAAGAAGATCATGGAGGAAACCCGAACAACTTCAGGCTTAGGGAAGCTGAGGACTGCAGCGCAGACTCCAAAGCTTCCCTTGTTCTTTCAGGCTGCTCTGGAAAAGGAAGCTGCTTGAGTCCTCTGATCACTTCAACCTATGTCCTTATGTTCCCACAGTAATGCTGTGCTTAGCTCCCAGCTGTGAGGTTCTGCAATGGTAATGAGTGGTATGTGCAGACTCGTGCATGAATGCAAAAATCCAAATGTCTATACTGCATATGGATGCATGCACATACATATAAATGCATCAAATGTGCACAAAAGCATCTATGCATGTATGAATACATCCATATACTAGATACATGCACATATACACATACATGCTTTGTGTATCTGCACATGGGCAGATGCACACACACACACACATATACACACACACAAAATATGTACAAACATGTAAATACACATGTATGTTTCTGGAGATAAGCATGCATGTGCATGTAAATAACAATGTAAATACATGCATAGATTCACATAGCCTCTATATGCATAAAAGTATTCATGCACACAATTGTATGTACCAAGGCATCCATAACGAATGCACGTCTATACACATATGCATTTATATGTAAAATGTGTATGTGCGTATGTAGAAGCACACCACTACAAACATACATGGATAGACTTGGGCAACACAAAGCTCACAATAACCAGTACAGCTTATAAAATGTAGAAAGAATATTTTTCTTCTCTTAAGAACATAAACCTGCATATTTTTCTACAAAATGAATACTGCCCAGGCAAGAACAGAGAATGAAATCAGAAAATTAAAAAACAGCATGGAAACATACATGTGTGTGGTATGCAGATATGTTAAAGAAAATAGGTTCTGAAGTTTAATGAGCTGTGAGTGACTCAAACAACAAACCTTAACTTTTCTAACATGAGCCCCTCTGCAGTCTAATGACATGTATCCCTCGCCCAGAAGAAAATGAACATGATCGATGCATAATTCTTTTTCATATTTTTGTATATGAACTCAGTCGATCTCAGATCCTCTATAGATTAACACCTGACCGGGTTGTTGTAAGTAGATCCCTTTAACCTCAGCCTTTCTAAAGGAACAGAAATTCATCAGAAAAATATTTGTCAGGGCAGACACCTTCATCAGTAATTGTTGAGAGTCTCTGAATTACACTTCTTAGGAAAGCCAGAGACTCCAGGGCAGAATTTTTCCAATCTTAAATATATCAAATTCACTCAGAAATATCCAATAGTCTAGGCATTTTTAAAAACATAGAACTAAAGAATATAGTAGGTCTTTTAACTCAAATGTGTGACGTTTCTCATGAACTTGAAAAAGAGAAGTCAGAAGTCAAATGTTACTCATGAGCAGGTTACCTAGGATATTAGAAGGGATTTTATAAACTCAATATTGAATTACTGTTGCAAAATACACATTTAGACTGATCTATGTGGAATAATCTTACATTTTTGGAAGGAGTAATAGATAAAGATGACTGTTTGCAGATGCCATTTTTCTTTAGATCAGTAAAATACATCTCTTTACTTTTGAAATTTGGATCCGGTTGTACTTCAAAGTCTTTCTCTGGGAGACCTCTAACTTGAAAGGAGAATCAAACCATTCAGGCACAAGAGAAAAAGATTTTCAGATGAGATTTGAAAAGAGCCACAAGGCAGAAACCACAGTTTTGAGGGGAGAAATAACTAGAGGGCACTTCCTTCTGACTTTACAGCCGACTGCCAATTTCAGGAGATGCCAGCAAAACTCCCCAACCTGCAGAGCAGCCATTGCCCTCTTGTCCAGCTATGCAGTAACTATATGAGGAGGAGGAGGAGGAGGAGGAGGAGGAGGAGGAGGAGGAGGAGGTGGAGGAACAGAAAAACAAGACGTCTTTGACTTGACTGTCTGCAAAACGATCACAGAGAGACAGTGAAACAGGTTTTTTTCCCTCACTTGGAAGTAAGGAGAGAAATTTGCAGGGGTCCCCGGCTTGGCGGGGAAACCTGGAATGCTTTAGCTTGATGTTCCTGTATCTTGCCATCTCCACTCCCCTCTGCTGTAGCCAGACAGGTATCTGAAATGCAAATGTGCATTGGCTGCCCAGATGTAATGAAACACAATTAAGAATTTTATCTTTCTCTGACAATTATAAGCACAATCTTTGGAGGAAACTCTCTAAACTTACAAGGATCCTACTTTGTCTTAGAGTTCCACTTTAACTAATGGTTTCTAAATTACTTGAGTGGAAAATTAAGAATCCAAAACTTCACTTAAGGATGTATTAGGAACAAAGTGTTTTTGCAGTAAAATTTTCATTAAGGAAGCTGAGTACACATGCCTTTAAATTACACATCTATTTCTACAGAACATTGGTGAAGAGTAAGAACCATCAGTTTGAATTATGGTAGCACAGGACCAGACTTTATTTAGATCTTCTGAAATGGGCCATTTAAGATTTTTTTTGAATCTTAAATTTTTAAAAATTTTCTTTGTAGGTGAGTTGCTGCTTTGTTTTTGTAACTGCACTGAAACTCAGAAAACACAAAATAAAATACAAAAGAAAATATAAGAAGCCTTCTAGACAAGTGCTACTTAAACATTGATGAATCACTGGGTCTTGTTAAAATGCAGATATATTTGGGGAGAACCCTGAGACTCTGCGTTTCTGATAGGCATCCCTGGAATGCCAGTAGTATCATTGTCTAAGGACCACACTTCCCAGAGGAAGAAAGTAGAAGAGTTCTTCAGCTGCCTTGTGTCACATTGCCCATTACAATAAAAACTGTTTAGCTGCAGATAAAGAACTTTCTGAAGCATGCCCGGGATACTCAGTGAAACCTCCCACTCTGCACTTGGCAAATCAAGACAATGATGTAGTTATAAGTAGAATTTGAGTTGTCACTGATTTATAAGAACAGAAACAAATCATTTGCAGAATTTATTACGCTATCTGCCATCACTAACATGGTTGCCTTTCTGGCTAGTGCTGTTTCTAGGGAGAATGAAAAGCCATTATTAAATCTGTAAATATATTATTGCTGCCATTCACCTTTAAGCAGCCCTACCCAGATGCTCAGAGGGGAAGCAGCTCATTAATACACCAGTGTTTGAAGTTGAGAGCAGAGTTGCATATTGATTAATTTGTGTGTCATAAAAGTGTTCATGATTCTTTTCTAGAAGTAATAAGTAAGCATGACCTGCCTTTTTGGACTGGAAGACATATGACCCTGTACTGTCTTGGTCTTGGTTTTGGTTTCTAAAGGATGATAGCTTCATTGGGGGACCTTCCAAAATGCACACATTCACAATGAATTGTGTTTACACCATGTTATGGATTAAAAATTGGTGGTTAACTTAACGCCAGCTGGATTACATCAGCATGGCACTGAGCATAGATGTTTCACCTGAGGAAAGTTGCCAACATAAATAGAGATCTGGAGAAGGAAAAGCTAGGTGTTAATGTGTTGAGGCATTGTGGGTTCTCCTACGTGTTGCTGTTTGAGCCGTTGGTTCTCCTGGAGAAACTCTGGTCCTCATATGGAACATTGCTTCCTGGCTCCAGAAGGGAAGACATGTGCTGCTTGGTCTCCAGGATGAACTCATCACGCTGGCTTCCTGGCATGGACTCGACTGTGCTTGTCATCAGAGGAGCTCGGGGCCTCCGTGTCGCTGAGGACGGCTGTGGTGCTTTTCAGGACAGCGCTGGTCTTTGTTGTGAGTGTGACTTCTCGGCTCCAGCATAGAACCCTCAACCTACCAGTACAGCTCCTTCACCCTGCTGGCATAGACTTTCTGGCTTCCACCGCTGACGTTTGGGCCTTCCCAGCACAGGTCCATAAAAGAGACTGGCGTGAGTCCTTCTTGTGGGCTCTAGACCTCTAGTTGGACTCGTGGGAGGCATTGTCATGAGCTCTGGGACTTCATCTGGACTCAAGTGGGACATTGCTGTGGGATTCAGGCCTTTGGCTAAATATTCTATGTCTTTGGTGTTGTGGATAGATTTCCTGCATTTTCTTGTGTTAATCCTGGGTGACCATTATAAAAATAATATTATAAACTCCATGTCCTGATTCTAATTGTTCTCTAAACAACCCCTGTCTACAACACACCACTTAAATAATTTTAAATGGATTCCATCTTTAAAATGTCCCCAGCTGTAGAGGTGGCATTTTCTACAGTGGCAATTGCCAACCATTGTAGGGAAAGACCTCCTTTATAACAGAGTGACAATTTCCAACATGCCATGTTTTCTGTGTTATATAATAATTGAGAAAAACATAGTAAAATGTAATAGAACATCTAGCAAATGCCAAGACAAAACAAGACTGAGCTAAAACATGTTTATAACATTACTGCATGTTTGTAAAATTACATTTGTGTAATGCTTGAAAAGAAATAAAACTGAATTTCCATTAGAAAAAAAAAAACTCCAAGACTGATAAGTTTCCCCAGCTATTTATTTAGAAAGGGAATTTTAATTTCACTTATATCTCAACTCATTTCTCAAGTACTATTTAATGAATTTCTGTGACAGTGTAATGAGAAATATTGTTCTAAAAAAGAAACTAAGATGTCCCATCATGTCTATGTTTATTAAATTTTTTCATAATAAAATATTATGAAAATATTTCATAATAATATATGCTCTGGCTAATACTATATGCTCTGGCTCAGTGTAGGTACACACACAAGATACCTGATCGTTAAAGGAATCTTGAGACACAATAAATCACTTTGCCTTAGAAGACACTGTGCATTGAAACACACTCTTAGCCTCCAAACAGGTATACATCAGCTATAACTGAAGTTAATCGGAATTTTTCACTTATACATACCATTCTTTATGCAAAAATCTAGGAGCAGATAAATTAAAACAGCCTCCTCCAGATCCATTGTTTTAGCTTTAAAAAAAAAAAAAAAGACACAAAAGTTCACTCAAGACCCTTTGACATGCATCACAATGCCACACACCCTGGCTGTGTTAGAGGTTGCATTTCATTCCTTATTTAAAATCCATGGTTACATTACATTGTATATAAATTTAAAATAAGACAGATGGACTGGAGTCTGCAACTAGGGTTAATGAGAATTTCATGAGCAATTCTTCATCACATCACAAAGGCTAAAAATGTTAAGGTAAAGATTTTCTTGTATGTATTCAACTATAAGCCCCAAAGAATGCATGGAAACTAACCCAAAAGCCACTACATAACTGGGGACCATAGTAGAGAAAACAGAGAGAAGCAAAGAAAAATATAAAATGAAATCAAGAAGTGCCAAATTGTAAATGAAAGAAACAAATTTAAGCATAGGAAGCTACTTAGATACTCAGTCACATTTAATATCTTTTTGTTCTCTGTCCATGTGAACCCAAAATGACTAGTCATTCACAAGTGCCAGTTGCACAGATAATAGTCACAACCCTTTCCTCTGCTTCTGGAGCTGGATTCTCTTGTGCCCACTGGTCACGCTGACATGGCATTGCACAGCTGGGCCATCTGTTCAAGCAACACAAGGTAAAACAAGAACAGGCAAAGGCACTTGACCCAAGGTGACCCAGAAACATTCTCCCACGTCTAGTTCATTCCACTTCCGATCTAGTTCTTTCCACTTCCGATCCTGGCACACTTCCTCACACAAGTTAGTTCAGCTCCTCTTTTCCTCCTAAAGCCTCGAGAGGGAAGGAGAGTACTGACCTTTGCCTCTCCCTGAAGAACTTGGGTGGCTCTCAGTGTAAAACTGACACAGCGCTGCTCTCAACTCCACAGCAAATCCATTTTCTGAAAGAACCCACTTTCACACATGGCCAGGAAATGCAGAGAGGGAGACAGAAAAAGTGTTTGTTTGCTATTTTGTCAGTTTAGCCTCTTTCAGTTGAAGAAATCGCAAACCACTGTGAAGACCTATTTTGCAAAATTTGGTCTAGAAAAGGAATTTCTTGTTATTTTTCTTTATGTTTTTATTTCCCTTTTGCTCATGTAGTTGGCTGCATATGTTTCATTGTTTAGAAAGAAAAAACTCAAAGCAAAATAATGGTGCTACTTTTTGAGATTTTGTCCAGACAAGACATGTGACTAGGACATCTAGAAACAGATGTTTTGATTTTGTGGAAAAACTGGCCTATTGAGTCATTTTGGTTAGACAGACCATGTGGAGCCCAGGAAGAGAGAAACCAGTTTGCTTTTCCAGTGACTCAGCAGAGCCCATGCTGGGTCTGGGATGAGCATGTCAAGAAGCTGGTTCAAGCTTCCCATAAGCCATGCAAACCAGGTGGGCCCAGGAAGAGAGAAGCCAGGTCTCCCGTCCCATGAGCCAACCTGCAGGCAGGCTGAGACTCAAGACCACCCTCCACCATGCCCTCATAAGCAACCAGCTGGTTCAGAGGATGGGCTTAGTTCATAGCAACTGAGGTACAAAGACAACTAAATGCTTGTGTTGTTTGATTGACTTTGTAGGACTAAGACCATAGTCTGTGCATCTATTGGGAGGGTGAAGTATGTGGTATAGCAAATATGGGGGATTTCCTTCTGTTCTGCTTTTTGAAATCCAATATTGTTCTCACTGTTTTGTTTTGCTTCAGTTGGTTGCTTTGTTTTATTGAATGCTCTGTTTTGACTGGTTTTATTCTGTTTTGTTTTATTTGATTTCACTGTGTCTCAAAGAATGAACAACTATTGTGACAATGACAAGATATACTATGGTAGCCATGGTGATAACCTATTGTCCTGTTTTGAAGTTCTATACCACAGTCACTGCTTTGCTTTGATTGGCTTTCTTCTGTTTTATATTGTTGGGTTTTATTCTTTTTACCATAAACTAAATAAATAAATAAATAAATAAATAAATAAATAAAATGATTAGACTGGTTAAAATTCAGTTGATTAACTGGGTATTTTTTCTCTATCATTGAACGTGTCTATGAATTGGGGTGCAGACAGGAGCAGATAAGTGATCGGCCCCATGGCCACGGAAGCACACAGTGCCTGGGGAACATACTCCCTGCAGTGGGATTCTTTTCATTGCCACCTGTCCCTCCTGAGGAGGAGCACTCACCTGCAAGTTAAGTCCCTCTTAGCATTAAGCATCACTGGTGTGACGTTTAGCAGGGAGGATGCTGCTTTATTTTAACTGCACGCAGTTAAAATAAAAGAAGGAGGCTCAGGGTCACTGGAATAGACACGGGGCCATCCACGCCATGGGTTAGCATCAAGGCTCAGAAAGTACTTTTTTGTGGCTTCCAGAGGGGCATCCTTCAACATCAAAAGTAGGGTAGGGGCAAGGTCCAAGGAAATGAATTCTCACTTTGCCTGAGGAGTAGTTTAGCAGTCATTTGAGATGTACTGAAAATAGTGTCACAGATAATTAGGTTCAGTAATGCTGAATAATTTGTATGTACCTTGCTCCATATCTTAAACCATATGCTACTTTGAATAGCAGCATATTCTTGTACAAGACATTGATTAAATGATGTCTTGATAATCAAGTTGGAAACTCAAAGCATGGATCTTAGCGTCTTTCTTCCCTTTGCCCACGCTATTCAGGAAAGCCTGAGTCCCTTCGCTTTTACCAATCAGGCTATTTGCTTTGCTGTGTAGTATGAGACTGCCTGCATCGATGTCCGTATTACTCCTGGCTCTAACTAGGGCAACAGCCTCATACCTGCACTCCCACTGCCGTCTTCAGGGAGGGTCATCGTGCCAGTTAGGCCTGACCAGGGGCAGAAGAGTTGGTGACCAGCTACTATTTCTCTATCTCCCACCCATCAGGAACCAGGTACCACCATGTCCCTGTATATATATAACCATCCCTTCATATATGGTTTAATAGCACTTACCAATTTCTCAATGTATCCCAGTGTGAGCTCTATGTACTGCTCATCAAAGTGTCAGTTCTAAGAGGACTGTGAGATACTAGCTCCTCAATGGAGCACTACTCAGCTATAAAGAATGATCACATTGAGATATTTATAAATAAATGGATGCCGCTTGAGTCTATACTCATAAGTGAAATAAATCAAACTCACATGTATAAATACCGTATAGTCTCCCTAGTGTAAGAAATGGTAAGAGTACAGAAGATTTTATGGAAATCATGATTCACCATTATACTGCTTTGATGTCTTATGTTTTAATTCATTGGTTGGAATGGTTTTATTCTGTTTTGTATGATCTTAATATATGTGATCCTAAGAATAGTTACTTTGAAGAAAAGACAATATGGCAGCCATTGTTGATTTATCATCTTGCTCTGAAATCTTACCATGCTTTTGTTTTTCTATTACCATTGTTTCTATCATGTTGTGTCTTACTGGATTTTAATATGTATGATAGTATAAACAAATTTTTATGGAAAATGAGATAATATAGTAGCCATTGTTCATCTTTGGTTACTTGATTCAGAATGCCTTGCAATACTTTCATTCTCTTGAGTGGTTTTATTCTATTTTGTTAGGTTTTACATTATTGTGTATAAAGCTAAGCTCAACTATTTCAAAGAAAGAGATATTACGATAGCTACTGTTAATATCCAATTATCTTGTTGTGAAGTGCTGTGTTGCTTACATTGTTCTGTTCTGATCTGCTTAGATCTGTCTTTTGTTTTATTCTCTTTAAAATAAAATAAAAAAAATTTAAGAAAAGAGAGATACTAGCTCCTTCCTTAAAATCATTCCAATTCTTGAGATTGTTGTCCTGAAGATAAGTGAATGCCATCCATCCTTTTCAGCATAGTTTATAAAACTTTGTGTATCATTTGTCAATCATTCCTTCTTTCATACAATTAAAGTTCATGTTGTAGTCACATGAAACCAACTTTAGGTACCCAGCCCAACATATTTTCATGACTCTGTTCATAACTTGATGCTTTCTCTGCTTTGCATGCACACCCACCACCTCACTAGCAGATGGTCAGAATCCATCTGCTAAATGGATTTAAATTCATTTTAAATCCTCCGTTTTTCTGGCAAAGGCCTTGGTGACCGGAAAATATTCAATTAATATTTACCAAACTATTTTAATTGGACATCAGAAGTTACAAATTTATTTCTCTCCTGAGGTTGCTGACATTCTCTCTAATGTGTTGGAGAGAACTGACTGAAGGGGTGATAAGAACACACTTTGAGGATTCATCCTCTGACACTTACAGTAAAAACCTGTAATGGCGAGGGAATGAGGTGCTTATTAGTTGCATTTGCTCCACTGTGACTTTAAATGATACCTGTCAAGGAAAAGCATGCAGAGAATTACTTGGGATAAAATTATTAAAAAGATCCAACCATTAGCAAGAAGTTAATTTTGCTTTCAAATACTTGGTTAACTTTTGAGTTCACTTTGATATGTTCGTATAAATCTCTCTTTTACAGTAAAACTTCAAAGAAAGACAAAAAATGAAGAAATCATAAAGGGAGGTTCTCCATGGTGGAATAAATGGGTCTTCGTGTACACATGACCATGTGCACACCACGCACACACACAGAGTAAGTAAAATTTGAGCCAGGTCATCTTGGTTTCCTAGAGCTTAGAAATCTTGTATGAGCCACCCTCCTTTGTGCGCTCCAGGTATTCACACGAATGAAAACCATTTTCCATGTGTCCATTAATCTTCAAGTGCTTCTCACTCATCCCCGAGTCCAGTGCTCCTCATCTGTCACTCAACAGGGTCCTTCCCGACACTACATGCTGACGACACAGTCATGCTGACGACTGCGTTTCCTCCCTCCCTTTGCTCCATCTCTCGAGGCTCCTCCCAGCCCTCCAACAGGCCAGAAGCCTTCTGCTTCTTGACTGTCCACCTACTCTCCCTGTCCCTCCTTTTTCTCAACATCCATGGCTGCCTAAATGTTTTTTGTCTTTCGAAATGCAGCTCCAACAGCATTTCTCCTGCAAAATCTCATCACAGTTAACATCCTTTGCTTTCATTTTCCCAGGTACCTGCTTTACCCCCTGGATTTAAGTGTGACACTTGGTCCTGCATCTCCCAGGGCTACACTCATACGTGTATGGCCTAAACTTTAACATTAGAAACCTCTTCTGTCTATCAGCCCCTTTGGCTGGATTGCCAGTCTCATGAAGAAAGAGAACCTTTGTCTCAGAATGACTGGACAATGGAGAGAGCAAAAGGCAAAGCAAGGCCTAAAGGGCAAGGTTGCTCCCTAGGCCTAAGGCAACGTTTTGATCAAAAAATAAGGCAGATGTGCTGCTACTCTTCAAAGAGAGCCGGAAGTCAGAGAAAGGCCCTCCTGGCTGGTTTGAAAAAGCAGCTGGTAAGCTGTTAAGGATCTGGAGATCCTTGTATTTTGCCAGTCTGAGGTGAGACTGGACCTAGAGCTAGGACAAGAAACTTGTCTAGAGTATTGGTAAGTTGTAAAAGATCCAGCAGGTCTTCGCATAGCACGACATAGCATGGCGTGGTGGGAAAGGGAAAGACTTAGAGGCAGGAATTTTGGAATTCTCTGGAATTTTTCAGCTCTGTGACTTTGAATGAGATACGTAGTTCCCTGGACCTGGGTTTTGTTTATCATTAAATGCAGATGATACCGAGCCAGTAGAGCTTCTTTAAGGGTTACTGCAAAATGCTTAGCTCAGGATCCAAACCAGTAAAGTCCCAATAAAAGTTACATTTTCTGATTATCTTTACAGAAGAACTAACAAGGACCTACTAAAAATGTCAATTTCTGGTTTCTGAGGCAAATCTATTAAACCAAAAGTAGGGCTCCATGTTTGATATAAATACTTCCAAGGTGATTCATTAAAAGGAATCATAAATCTGAGACTGAAATGAGCTAGAGATTGAAGAAAATAATGTACATATAATGGTGAATGATAATGGGCAAAAAACAGAATGAGTGTGAGGATCACTACTATTAATACCAATTATTACAGGAATAATGATAAACGTAACTACAGCTATAACAACTACGGTCAGAACAATAAAACAATAACAGCAGCAGTGGGGGCTACAAAACACCATTGTCAGACTGTTTAGGTGCTTTCCTTGTTGTTAACCCTCACTGTAGTCCTATGAAATGTGTCCTGTAATCCTCTCCGTATTTCAAATGAGGTAACCAAAGTTCAAAGAGACTGAGTAACACAGCCAAGGCCACACAGCGAGTTAATGTGAAGCCGCGGTTCCTTTGCGGCAGGCTGTGTACAGAGCACATGTGCTCAGCCCACAGAGACGGGACAAGAAGAGCCCCCAGCACTGCTGCCACGGCTGCTCTGGGTGCCAGCGTCAGGACACTCTGGGTGCAAGCGTCAGGAGCGCCTCCACCTCTGCACTCCAGGTCAGCCACAGAAGCACAATGGTTCACCTAACCCTGGCTAGTGTGGCAGGAGCGCCCGCTCCCAAGTGAACCTGCTGGTTGGAGGCCCCACTGGGTCAGGACCATGACTGATTCCCCCAGGCATCCCCAAGGCCATGGGAGTGCCAAGGAATTCCACAGATGTGTGTTGGGTAACTGATCCTCAAGGCAGGCCCAGAACTCCATCTTCTTTTAGTTCTTCAAACTGAAAGAACAAACCTGTGAATATTCGTACAGTGAAGATTCGTGGAAATCATTTCAAGCTGTGTTACAGAAACGTGGCTCATCACCAAACATAACTCTCCATTCCCACCGCACCCTGGGCTGGGAGGATCTTCACAGGCTCCCATTATTGATATGTAACTGTCCTCACGTGTGCCGAGCCAGGTTCCTGGGTGACTTTGGCATGCCTGCTGTGTGCCAGGCATTCTTCATGTCGCTAGTGCTGGTCAGACTTAGTATTTGATGAGGTGTTTAAAGTAATAAGAGCCAAAACTGAGATTCAGGTGATCTAAGAACTTGTAAAACACAGACTCAGGAATTAGGGTTAAATCTGGTGCTTTCCATACCATGTGACATGGATGTGATTTAATAGAGTTTACCACAAGGCACTATAAGCTTGGAATAACTCTCCTGACTGGTGGTTACAGTGTCCCTCAGGCCTGTGAAGTGTGACACATTAATTATAAGATAAACTGCCTTATGCTTTTGTAGTACTTATTAACTCTTAACTGGATCATACATGGATTAATTTTAGAACATTTTGAGAAAGGTGCCAGGTGATTTATTTGAGTATTTTCTCTGTATAGCCTATAGAACCTAAAACTTGCGGAAGTTTCAAAAGTAGAGAAAAGTACACTTAAAATTACACAGAGAAAATACCGAAATGGCATTTAAGGTAAAGCTTCTCGTGTTATGCATTCATCCATGAATTATCGTGATGGACCACGGAGGTGATTAAAAGGTTTGGGAAATGACTAATCCCATTCCTTGTCACAGGTTCTAACTCATTTATACAGCTCATTTGATGCTCCAGGCTCGAGGACATGCTCTTAATCTCTTTTAGTCCATGTGGCAGCTTGTGGTGACTGTATCAGCCCAGTCTGCAGGGAGGCTGAGGTTTGGAGAAGCTCATCAATTTACCCAAGATTACTAAGATATAGGCCAGTGCTAGTATCTGACTTCACAATTTGATTTCAAAGTCTGAACTTAATTATCATGTCTTCCTGCCTTTGGATAAAGTATAAAAAATAATACATACCATGCAACACCCAAAGGGAATATACTACTAGAGTTCTGTAAAATATAACAAATAGGAGTTAAATCATCCTGAAAAACTTGGGAAAGATTGAGGTTGGCAAAACTGGCTGAGACATAAGCAGAGCTTTCTCATCACAAGATCCAAAGACAGTGCCAAACAATTCCCAGGACCCTGTATGTACATGTTCTTGTGGCCTCCCATGAGATGTGCATGGGGTAAACTGGGTGCCACAGAGAACCCACTCTTTTGACTCTTGAGGGTGGCCCACACTGTGTCTCCCAGAACTGAGAGAACTTTTTATTTTGTTCTTTTCCTCTTTTGTTACACCCAAGTTCATTCTGCACTGCCAGTTTCTCCCTCACCCCTTTGCCCTTAGCTTTTCAAATAAATTTTTGGCAGCATTTTTGGCTTGTCTTGTTCAATTCTTTGTACAAGACAAGAAGGACCTGGAATGTGTGTAAGTGGTGACCCGTTTCTAAAGGAACTGCTTGATAACAAGACCACACAGGAATGCAACTTCTAACTTGCCTATTTGGGTCCCCATTCTGGCATTCAGTCCTTGTGGGGTCCT
The DNA here is from genome assembly GCA_004027455.1 of Hydrochoerus hydrochaeris. NCBI lineage: Eukaryota > Metazoa > Chordata > Mammalia > Rodentia > Hydrochaeridae > Hydrochoerus > Hydrochoerus hydrochaeris. Next base: position 157,801 of record PVLA01000130.1, on the reverse strand, counting down.
TGTCCCTCAAGTGAGAGCAGGATTTAGAGACTTGCTCCTCATGAGCGGAACACAACGGAAGTGAGGGGTGTCACTGCTGACTCCCCCTTCTCCCACCCACACCTGATTTTGAGCCCATTCATGGTGAAGAGGGGTGCAGAGAGGCTCAGGGGGCAAAGAACCCAGGGGGGCTTTAGCCACCAGCCAACTACTTATGGGGAATGGAATCCTCCCAACAGCTACACGAGTGAACCAGGAAGCATGCTGTCTCAGTCTATAAGAAAACATCAGACTGGCAGTTTCAGCAATGGAAGTTTCTTTCTCAGTCTTTGAAGCTGGAAGTCAAGGTCAAGGTGCACCTGGTTGGGTTCCTGTGCAGATCCTCCTCCTGGTGTGCAGATTGATGCCCTCTTGCTGTACCCTCACATGGGTAAGAGAGATAATTTTTCTCCTCTCTTCTCTTACAAGGGTACTAATTCTATTCATTGGTTCCACCCTCAGGAGCTAATTATGTCCCCAATGCCCACCTTTAAATACCATCATATTAAGGATTGGAGCTTCTACATGTGATACTGGGGGTGGGGACACATGCACTCCATTCCACACATCCATTCCAACCAAGTCTTGAGATGATTTAAGCCTTGTCAGAAACCCGAAGCTGAAGGAATCACCTAAGTCTTCCCCAGATTCCCCAACCACAGGTGCAAACATGAGGTGATCCATGTGAACTGTTATAGTCACTTGATTTACATGGGACACATTGTTATATAACAGCAGATGACAAGTACAGCATATGCAGGATGCGGGGAATGAAAGCCTCTGCAGCGAGCTGGCATCCCAGGATGCGATGACCTCAGCTACAGCCAGGGAATGACCCTTTGCAGTCACAGATTCATCTGTAGCTGCAGAGTCCACCTGGAAGGTCCAGCAAGATGTGAACTAGTGGACAAAGTCTCAGGCTTCTTCACAGAGAACCAGAAAGCTTTCTGCACCCTCTGTGGGGCCAGTCAGAAACCCCTCAGAACTGATGCCACTGTCAACAACCTTACCCTTGATAAAGTGCCACCCATAGGTCCCTCTCCTTAGCGAGCTTCTCAGCCCCTTCCTCCTGCCTCCCAGGAAGTCCTCCAGGGTTAACTACTGCATTCAGACTCTGGCCATCAGCTTTGCTTTCCGGGAAACTGCACTAAGACCACCCGATTCCTCTCTCTGTTGAATTAGAACTTCAGTAAGGAGAATGGTTTATGCTAAGCAAAGAGGGTCAGGAAGGAGAAGTTTTATGGGTAGCAGTTGAAAAATATGTACTTTGCTGAAAATAGAATTTGTGACTGGCCTGAAAGAATTGAGCTGCTCATGACAATGGAGATAACCAAGTCTTTTCCTGTGGAGTGTGACTCCCAGGAAGACAGTTAGGAATCTACACTCCTCTTACTTGTTCCAATACTTATTTGAGCATACAAATTTAAGGAATAGTAGTTTATGAAGGGTGGGACCAGAAAGAGAAGAATAGTGCAGAGGGATATTTATAGAGAATCTCAACATCTTCAAAGACCAAAATGTATTTTAAAAGTTGTAGGGAGTCACTGAAGGTTTTGGGACACAACATTAGAACATCATTAGATTATTTGGGACTGAAACAAATAGAGATACCCTAAAACAAAGATTTAGATGAGATAAAAATTTAGGAACATGAAGCTAATAAGTGACCACAAGTGTTAGTGTGATGTGGAATCAGGATTCAAGTAAAATAATTGATCACTAAAAGGAGGAGCAGTGCATTCTGGGAAATAAACCTGAAATTTAAATTAAATAGGTTCACTTCACTGTATTCCCTTTTTGCACCACAGGCAGAATGAATTTGTAAGGCCTTTTTTTTCATTTCTTTGTAACTCATAGCATAAATATTAATCTCTTTTTGCTAATTTACAATCACTGTATTACTTTCAAAGATATAGAATTTCCTCAGCAGAAAACCCTACCCCACACTTATGAAATGCACAGTAATTTATGTAGCTGGACTTCGTGAAAGGTCCAACTTTTCTTTGGTGAAAATTAAAACCTAAAGCAAACAGTTCTAAATGTAGGCTTCAAATCTATTTTTATATGAATAGTTGGACATTTAACAATTACTTGAGTGTTAGTTGAGAACCAAAGCAGATTTTTAAATGAAACCAAGTCAGGAATTAGTTACTGCCTTAAAATATTACAATAAGAAGAAATACGAGGAAATACATCATCTTTTTGTTTGGATTTCACTTTGTTTGCCTATTTCCTTGTTTTTGGTGTTGGTGGGGTTGCAAAAGTATTACTACCCATCATGAGGAAAAATCCACATTATTAAAATTTAAAAAATGTTATAATAATGTTATCTTATTAAGAGGTGCATATATTTTCTCACTTTTTTCTGTTCGTCTTCTTCTGCCTCTCTCTCTCTCTCTTCCTCATCTCATTTACTTCAAATAAGATGAAGCCTCTCTCTTTATAATATATATCCTGTGCAGTGTAAGAATGTGGACTTTGGATTATGGAATCAACGCAAATAATTTTCATACCAGTGCAATGTCTGCATTGTGCGATCCCCTGGGCAATCTTAGCGCCAACTGCAAAGGGTGTCTGCAAAACTAAAATAACAAAGGTGAGACCCTTAGAAGAAAACTAACATGCAATAAAAGCCCATGAAATGAGCACTGTATCCTGATTACACTTCACACTCATGCCCCCAAGGAATGTAGGTACTAAGGCAGAGGCATGAAGAGTAAGTGGCAGGATTGTGGCACATGGCTCATCTATGTGGCACATGAATCTCTTCCGCCATCCCGTTTGTGGATTCTTCTCCATTCTCCATGAATGGTATTAAACCCCCAATGGTCAAACATTTGTTGTGTATCTGGAGAAACAGAAGTGTGTTTGTTTATTGTGGAGGAAGGGAATTCTGATGTTACATGCATCCCTCACTCTCACTGAGAGGATTGTGTCTCCTCTTTCCCTGGTTGGTGCAGTTGATACTCTCCTCTTCATGGTAGATGACTTAATTCATCTATTGTTATGAATGGCCAGGAAGACACTAAAATTAAACAATAGCATATTTGTCCTCTCAAAGTACATTCTGAGAGAACTGGGCAATAAGATATTGCTACTTCTATAGTGTAATTTGGTTATCTTTAAAAGAAAACTTTAGAAGGCTTCCAAAAGTGAGCCAGGAGGACTTACTTCCTCCTCTACTTCCTTAGGTCACTCAAATTGTAAACACACATAATCTCAAAGACCTGCAGCTAGGAGACAGACTAGATAACTCATGAAAGCACCATCCTTATGCATTTTCTTGCATTAATAGCGAAATCCAGTAAGACAATCCAATAAGGTAGGAAAAAGTTATAGTTCAAAGACATAAAGGTGAGAAATGGAAAGGAGAGAGATGACGCTCAATCGAAATCAGCAGAACAATTACTTCTGAATACACTGCATCAGATTTAGTTACTGGCAAGAGAAACTACCAAGTTGGTGAGTTCAAGTAGACATATGTTTAGGGAAACAGGAAACAAAATAGATAAGCCTTTTACATCAGTGTCATAGAAGTAGGAGAAGCCAAGAGCATGGTTGGAATTCTGTCAAAGGTGACGGAGAGTATATCCAGGGACAAATGCATCCACTCTGCTCCTGGTGGACCAGCAACCAGCCTTTCCCTTCTCGTTAGTGTTGTAAGAATAAGGAAATAAAACAAGCATTGCTTCCAGGAGAAGCACCACGTAGTGCAGTCAGAATCTCCAAAGAGGGGTCCAGAGAAGAGCATGTGGACTTGAGTTGGAAATCCAAGTGAAAGAATGAACCCTGAAATCTTCAGAATTATAGTGCTCTAAATCAGTATGCATAAAATAATAATAAACTATCGGCCATTGTTTCAAAGTGGAACAATTTGGGGTCTTGGAAATGCCAGTATTCACTGTACAAGGGAAAAATTTTGTTTGCTTGGGTAGCTAGAAACGTTGCCAATCTCCTAAACTGATTACCTCCTTGGCCCATTTTTCAAGTAGAGAATGAATAGATGGACAGTAACAGCAGCAGTTAAGAGAAACAGGGTGTAATGTGCTTGCCTCTTCTCCAAATCTGGTTATTTGGCAAGTAATACGCAGGCTTCTAGGAAAGGGAGTGAGCAAGGTGGTCAGGAGCAAGGGCTGGGCTGAAGGCTGAGAGGAAACTTGCATCGTGATCAGTATCACATGACTAGAACTGAGCTGTGGAAAGAAAGAAGCCAGGTTAACTATGGACCTGTCTTAGCCACAAGGATCACTTCTTAGACTAGGAACTTGGTGACAAAGGAGAAGGTTGTCTACCACCGTCACATAAAAGCAGTAGGTAAATACCCATTGTGATGTTCACTCGTCAATTTAGAGGGAGAGAATTCCCTTAATGCTCTGCTGAATTCCTGCCTGCCAAACATCACTTAGCCTCCTGAACAAGCAGGTACGTTCTACCCATGACGGCTGATCTTAATTGACAACTTAGTGAGTTGAGACACAGAAGAGATTAACAAAACACAGTCTGGGTGCACCTGAGCAGGTCATAGGGAGGTGACTTCGGGACTATATCCCTGGCCTATCTCTGTTTCCTTTGCTTCTCAGATGACACAGGCTATGTAACTGTCCTCCACCATGCCCTCCTGCTGTGCCATTTCTGCTTATGGTCAGCTGACTATGGACCGGAACCTCTGAAACTATGATCCAAAATAAATCTCTTTTTCTTCAAGTTGCAGGTATCATGTATTTTGTTCCAGTGACAGAAAATTGACTAATATAATACCATTGTCACTATCCCAATTGTACAAGTAAGGAAAACTTGAGCTCTGTAAGTTTTGTTATCATGGCCAAAGTCACAACGTGATACCAAATGGCAGCACAAGATGTGAATGATGCTAACCTTTGATTGAAGCTCACACTCTTTGCTTCTCTGTTATACTGCCTCCTGATGCAATCTCATTAAATAAATGTATTAGTATATCCTGCACAGAGACTCCAAGACCCTGTCAGTGTTCATCTACAATAAGTAATCCTGACAGATTTAGGGGAAAAATATTTCTGCATTCATTTGCGTGAACTAATTACCTATTGACACTGATAGTAATGAGATTGTTACTGGGGGAAAAATACAAAAAAGAAAACTAAAAGCCAAAGCACAGGTTTATTTATTCAGGCAGAAATGCTTAATGTCGGTAAGTGTAAAATGATTGAAAATATAGTAATGGTTGCGACTATGGTTGTAAGTAACTTTTCTAAATTTATTTCCTTTTGGAGATTTCCCAAAAATATATATTCACCTTTTACTTTAAAAGAAAAACACTAGCTTCCCATGTGTGGAGATTTAAGAGAGCCTAGTGAAGGCACACACACCAAAGTTCAGTATAATCAAGAAAGAGCAAAAGGAGATTTATTTTAAATCACATTTTTTTGAGCATGGAGACTTTTATTGAGATAATATTTCAGTTCAAAATAATTAATTTAATCTGGGGCTTTTTTCCGTTTTAAAGTCATGCCTATTTCAGGCTCCATCTCTCTTTATAAAAGATACAATAAGAGTGGAAACTAGGCACTCTGCACACAAAGACTTGGCTTTCTCTTGTACTCTGGTAAGCACAGGAAATGCTTGCTTTATTAGATAAAATTTATGAAGCACAATATTGGTGCAGCATTTGTTGTCATTAGGAGCTAAACTAAAAGGAAGTAATGGTATTTTGATATGCTGTCGTGTGTTCCTGGGTCTAGGAGGTAATCCGAGCCTCCCTACTTCCCTATATTCCTTACACAAATCCTCATTAGAATGGTCCAATGGCTACGACAATAGAAAACAATCTATTTCATTCCAGAAATCACAAAGGAATTTGACCAAAGGATTGAAATTTTTAAGAACATCTAGCATCATAATTTAGAGTTATGGAATTTTTAAATACACACAAACTATGAGTAACCTCGTCTACAAAAGAAAAGTCCTCCAAATCAAAGAAGCAGTGACAAGAATCTTTGTAAAGGCATCACTGAGAAAAATCACATGATGGGGCCCAGGTAAAACCACGTAATGTCTGGGAATGGCTCTGGGTGAGTTTTAATCATCACGGAAAGCAAAGGAAAGGGGAGTTTGATCGTCCTCCCACATCCAGGCTTTTATGGATAGCATAATACGTAAAGGAAAGAATAAGAAACATTTGATCAGAGAAATACATCACCATATACACATCAAAGCCCAGATCACAGTGCTCACGAAAGCCGGCATGGCAGTGCACCCCTCTCATCTAGCACGCTGGAAGGTGCAGACAAGAGGAAAGCAAGTTGGAGTCCAGTATGGAAAACTTAATGACTTAGCAAGATGCAGTCTCAGAGTTTTAGAAAATAAAAATAAAAGGGCCTGGGGATGTACAGTGCAAAAGCCCAATGTTCAATGTTCATACTTCTAGCTAAACAAATAAAGAAGTAGCTAAAATCACCTCCAAATATCTTCTGTATAAAAAGACACCGAACTGGAAAAAAATTATCTGGCAACTAAAATGAAATGGTATAGGAGAAAAGTAAAAGCCTGGCAATCCCTTAGTAAGATGTAAGGCTTGAGAGTCATTGTTCTAAGTATTGTATAGGTTTTTATCTTACTTTATATTGCTAACAACCATACAAGGCAGCTGTTAATTTTATAACCATTTTATACTTGATAAAAGTGCAAAAGAAGTAAATAAGTTTACTGAGTGGTAGAGACACAACATTGCCAGTTCAGGGCCCCTCAAAAAGAAAAAAAAATCACAATGTAGTACACAAATTCAAATAAAGAAAACACGGCTTATAATAGCAGCATCAATAGCATCGTTTCTCCACTGGATTAGAACTGAACTATTTGAACAGGAAATTGTGCGTGTACACCTGTAAACCAAAGCAAAATTTAAAAAAAAAAACACACACAAAGCAATAGAAGAAAGAAAACAGTTAAAATAAAAATTGAAAAGAATTAGAAAGCCTTACTAAAATACACTGTTTCAACCATCTGAGTTAATAGTAACTACATTAGATTAATAAAAGGTTGTTTATGAAAATATCATAAGGTATTATGTAAAAAAACAATTCCTCAATCTTCCTAGGGAGAACACAAAGGAAAGAACAAATGACTGAGTGAACACCTTTCTCAGCTCTTGAAAGACCAAGCTGATTTTTTAAATATTTTCAAAATTTAGCACTTGTTTTGTTACTTAAGAAAGAAAAAGAACTCAAATCCAGAAGTTAGAAATTTCCTGACGGTAGGGCTACAAATAATTTGACCTGGTCTAAAAATAAATACCATGTTGCTAGGTAGTAGCAAAATAAGCCATTTTTAATTTTTTAAGTCCAACAAACTACTCCTCTAAATGACAACAAATATATATGGGGAAAAGAGTATGACCAGAAAAGTTATAAATCAGTCAGATAAATATCCAGCTGGCATTAAAAATATCCAGCTGGCATTATTTTGTTGGGACAGTGTGTCTAAGTTACAGTTGTATATGGCCATTCTCCTGTAGGAACAATTACTAAACTCTTATGTATAATAGAGAAAGCCCAGAATTGGGCTTCTCTGATAATAAAAGACTAAATACAGTATGTGGTATTTGTCTAATATATTATTACAATAATATCTTGTAAAAGATACAAGTAAAAAGGTTAATAAATATAACCTGATACACATATTCTTAATGAAGCAGGCTTTGAAGTAGTTGTATATGTAAATGCAATCAAAAGGAAGAAATACAGTGACTTTTTATTTCCACCAATGCTTTGATGTGCAATGTTCTTTTACGCATCCACATCACATGGATAGAAAAAGGGCTAAATATACTCATATTTTGTTAGTCCTTAGAAGCATTCTATTTTCTTAATATTTTATGCATTGTTTCTCAATAACTTCTTCAAATTTATCCTCATAAGAAAAAGGCGCGTGTGCACACACACACAGAGCTTCTTTCAAGGAGTTATAGAATCAAATGGATACCCTTGCCTTCATGATGGCCTCAAGAGACTCATTGTTTTAAAAGAAAAAGTAGAACTAGTAAATCTATTTTTCCATCATAGCATACCCCATTAAGGGAAAAATGTAGTGTGTTTTCTGCCAAATTTAAAAATTAATTGCTATCTTATAATTGTGAATTGCTCCCTTCTAAAACAATGTTTGTCTTATTATCTTTAAATTTTAAATAACTTGACAACAGTAAAAGGAACTGTCACAGTCTCCCAGGGTCAGAGTCCCAGATAGTATGATTTTTAAAAATTAGCAATCAATAGCAATTTTGTACTCATTATAGTCATAAAAAAATTATAATGATTAGATTCAACAGTTGCACATATTTTTCAAAGATGCATTTATGCATAAAATTTTATTTTGTGCAAATTTAATTACATGTTTCAATCTTCTGAATCATAATTATCAAGGTATATTCCTCAGTTCCATAAATTAACACATGAACACAATAACAATGATTCAAAGTACCATTAAAAGGATACAAATGAGAGCTTATTTGATGCAAGGAAAGAAAATCTGTTGAGGGCTTCATGCAAATGGTTGCATTTACTATGCAAATAATGACCAGGTTTTCCAAGGGTAAAGATGGGAATGAAAAAAAAATTGGGAAGTACAGAGCCTGGGGCAGGAGCAAGAAAATGAGGAATGCATTCTGTCCAAGTTAAGTTGATTCTTTTTCCCTAAACCATTTTACTTGGGAAAAAAAAAAAAGATACTGAATATAGAAGGAAAATTTAAATAAAGAATATAACTAAGTATTTCCAGTAACTTTCAGGAACTGATTCAGAATCATTTAATTATTCAATAAGTAGTATAAAGAGTTATGATGGTTGTTTTAACAGCAAGGGGATAATACACATAACTTCCCAGAGGGTTTTTATTTGATAATCTGCTATGAAAAGGACAAGAAAAGAAAGCCTAAATTCATGGCAGCTAATGAAATCATTATTCTACTGGTTGTCCAATTTTATGGTGTAAATCAGAATCAACTAGAAAGCTCCTCAAAATACAGATTGTTTGAATCCTGACCCTATAAATCCAGAGTCAATAGTAGTTCTGGGATAAAGATAATTTGCATTTCTAGCAAACTGCCTAGTCAAATTTGACCCCTAATATATAAATACAGAGTCGAATGAATTCGAGACAGAAATAAATCAACGTTATCATGGACCAGAAGGCAGGATCACTCTGTGCATCCCCGGTGGTACATGGTGAAGCACTCCAACTTCTGCACCCCACACACCTGCAAGGACTGAGAACCAGGGAGACACATGGCAGGAGAGGGGTTTTGGGGAGCTCAGTGTTCCTTTCTATTTTTAAATTCGTGGAGTGTAATATTCATTTTAAAATACTACTACACAAGACAAAGAATAGCTGAATTCCCAAAATACACATACATCGACATATGATTTCCATTTGTAAATTTCTCCAACTCACAAATTTCTATTTTGAACATGTTCTTTGCTTTGGAAACTGACCTTGTTGGATAACCTACTGGCCTCTATTTTTCCTTTCACAAAACTTTTGTGCTTAGCATTACTTATGTAATGAAAATGATGAAAATCTTCAGGTAGCCAGCAACCCTCATTAACTACATGAGATAAAGTCGACTTACCACCAAGTCCTCCACGTATGAAATACTCAATAATCACAATCCAATTTCATTTTAATAGGGTGGTGGCAATAATACTGTTAATGTCTTTGTTGTTCATTTTCTCACTGCAGTATCACTGCACCAAGCCCAGCATGAAGATAAGCATTTCATAAATATCTGCCAAATAAATGAAATAGTATTCTAGCCAGGGAAGCCCTTTTCTGTGTTGGTTGACCCTTTCACATTTTTTGAAGCTAGCATTAGATAAAATAAAAGCACTTTTATTAAGTGTTTTTTAAACAGACACATCTGGTACAGTCTTAGCTTTTAAGTAACTTCATGAATATTGGCTATTTTTCTGGTTCTCAAAATTAATGCAGAACTTTCTATCATATTATTTTTTTTTTCCTAAATCTCAAACCATCCTACTTAGACACAGCTGCTGCTGAAGACTGCATCTGGCCTGGAATAATCATTGCCACTAACTCACTGCGAGCTGCCATCTTCTATGCCACCAAATATGAATGAGAAAAGAGTTGGGCTTGTGGCTGTCTGCAAGAGCTCTTGGGATGGAAAATCAATCTCAGAGCAAGCATCAGAGAAACAGGATCTGCAGAGCAGCGTGTGGTACGGACTGTGCCACCAAAGCTCCCTACCTTTCCTTATCCGAGATGATAAATGAGCCTGGGATGAAATGTCTGTCATACTTTGAGCAGCTTGACACGGAGCACCCAACTCTGAAATGTGATAATGATCAGTCACTGTCGAACACAATCTGGAGTCTCAGAAACAGATTGTCATTTGTAGGTTACACTCGACGTAAGAAATTCATGGGTGTGAGCTGTTTGTGCATTTACAAAACCTACATATGTCCTCTTCTCAAAGCGACAAGCTAGTGGTTGAAATTCAGTGATACAGCTCAGAGGATTTAGAAGCATTTAGAAGGAATAACCCTGTGCTCTTAGCCCTGCTACTTCATTAAAGAAAACAATACAAACCTACTCTGCTAAAGAGTGTCTAACTAGGTAGTCACAAGTGTGTTAGTTTCCCATTCTCCAGGGCACAATACCTTGCACCACACTTAGAAAAGGTTTATGTGACTTGTGGTTTTTGGAGGCTCAATCCATGGTCAACCAGCTCCAATGCAGAAGCCTCACGGTAGAATATGGAAGAGCAAAGCTCTAAGTTCATAGCAGCTGAGAAGCAGAGCAGGAGAAAAATGCCAGAAAGGAAAGAGTGCGGGACCAACTACAGACCTAAAGGTCACACCTTCATGATTCACCTAACATGGAAATGTGCTGGTTTCCTCCCAAGCCAATCAAGTTGAGGCAATGAGGCTTAACCACTACACCATGAGAAAACTGAGCAAAAACAACAGTAACAGACATCCTCCAGCATTGACAGTGTGCTGGATAGTCCAGTGAACCTGTTCGATCAGCTCTAATCATTTCAACAGTCACATGGGGTAGCAATTTCTATCTTCATTTGGTAAATAGACAAACCAACTGAGGCTTAGGTTAAAGCCACAGAGGGCAAATTTGCCTGACTCAAAGTATACAGTTTATAATTACTCCATCATATGGATTTAATGTTGTACATTCTAGAACAAAATGTCACTTTTCCATGGTCATCACCAAACACACATACCAAGCACAGAGAGTTACCTGATCTGTAAACACAGAATATTTAGTAATACCCAGTAAAACCATTTAAATTTATGTCATCTTAAAAATTTCTCTTATTTTGAATATGTTGTTATGCACAGTAGTTGCAGTGTTGGTAAATAACATATTTAGGTCAAGAAACACAGCTTGAAATGAAAATGTCCATCCCTGGGGACGGACAGGAGCCTGCAGGTGAGACTTCATTTAGAAACACAGCGAGAGTCTGTTTGGAAGGTGCTAACGTTCCACGTTTGATATAACCATCCTTGGATTACACAGAGAAGGCAGTACTTCCTGTTGACTGCTGTATCTAGAACTTGTATTGCAGAATTTCTAACCAATAGAAAGACACAGCACTCCTGTTCCCAATCCATCTGGCATGCACTGGGGTAATCTGGGGAGTTTTAAAAATACAAAGATCTGGGTTTCACCTCCAGATATTCTTATTTGATGGCTGTGTGGTGGGATATGGGAATTAATGTTTCTAGAAGTTCCTTGCAGTGGTTCTAATGTACTTCCTGGGTTGGCAACTACGGATATTAAATAAAATATAAGAAAGGAAAGGAAAATTTAGATAATGAGTAAAATAGGAGAAAATCCTCTTACTGCTAGCTTTCTCTGGTTGGTACGACCAATACTTTTCCATTATTAATAACTTTCTTTTCCTTTAGTTCTCTCTGCCCCATTGCCTTCAGTCTCAATGCATTCCTATTCACCATTAATTGCCTCAGAAAACAAGTATAACAGCAGAAAGCAAGATCAAGAGGACCTTCCAAACCAGGAACAAATGGAGCCTCCACTGATTCTATTTTTGAAAAAAAATTTAAAATGAGAGCATAATTTGTTCCTCTCCCCCATTAGAAAAATTTCCCTCAAAGAAGAACTAAAATTAGATGCTGAATGATGTGAATGGAGACATCAAAAATGCCGGAATAAGGATTGGTGGATGATAATCTTGGAGATTGGCCAGCTCCCAAAAGATATGAATCAGTGTCCAAGAGCTGAGGGTCTCTGGCCTCATTACACAGGAAAAGTCACAGAGGACAGAAGGACCACAAGAGAAAAAATCAAGAATAACAATAATAATAACAGCAGCAGCATATACCTCACTAGCCTGCAGTTAGATATTATGAGGTGGGTATTGGGTTTGTGATTAGGACATGGAGGCGGTCTTCGTGTCTCTGGAGAGCCCCTCAGTCCTGCCACCATTGGAGGACCTAGCCACAGCTGACTGTATCTGAACCAGGAAACAAACTCTCTCCAGGCACCAAATCGGCAGCATCTTCATCTTGGACTTCATGCCCTCCAAACTTGAGAGAAATAAATGTTCATTATTTATAAACTACCCAGCCTGAGCAATTCTCTTATAGGATCCCAGGTTGACTAAAACATAGACAGTAGATTTAAATAACTTCCTATACATATTTCATACAAACAGAATGGGAACAAAGGAGGGATTCCATCAGCCAAGAGATTCTGAGCAGGCAGAGGATCCCTCGAGGGCTTTTCCACAGCTGCCTATAGGGACAGGAGATGAAGACCAGATGCTCTGTATAATACATGATCAGCAGACACTAAGGACCAAAGAGCCATCTCTTTCTCCGAGGCTTTGGCAGTTTATAATCCAAACTTTAGACACAATCCCACCAACCTTAGAAATCTCTAAATTGCCTCCAATTAAATTTTGCTAATTAGGTAAAAGGAAAGATTTAAGTTAAAATGATTAATGAAAGAAGAAGGCAAAAAGCACAAGCTTTGTGTTTGTCAGCTGACATAGGGACTCACTGAGATCCAACCAAAGCACACGTGTGCTCCCATGCACATCACCCACCTGGCTTCGGAGTGCTTTGCCTACAACCGGCTGCCCTTGGGCCTTTCTGCTGAATACTGCCTTTGCATCATTGGAAGCCCCCAAACACCGAATCAGGGAGCGGGAGGGTTTTATGTCTTTCCAGAAGCAGACTTTCGTTGACAACTGACTGGCACCAGAATCCCCATCTGAGGTACAACGCACGGTCCCCAGTGCCCTGCAGGACTGGGAAAGGGCCAGCCCCTGTGCCGTTTAGATCGCCCACCTGTGCTATGCTGTTCCTCTCTCTTTATCAGCTTCTCCTGAGACTCACTCGGCTAAGTGACCTTCTCATGCACCCTCACCTCAGTGTCTGCTTCTAGGAGCCTTGCTAAGAATAAGCTCCACATGCTATCATGCAATCCTTCTCCATTTACCTATGTCTGTTTCCCCGTGTTCCCAAATTTCCTTCCATGCCCTGCACTCTTTAGAGAGGGATACAAGCCCTGATTCACCTACTGTGCACCCATGCCTTTGGTAGCTTCTCTCCTCTCTCCTACCACCGTGGTCTCTGAGATTCCAACAACACCGGAACACAGTTCCTGAAGATCTTACAGAACACTTTGCAAGTCTATCTTTGTGCTGATTATTCTGTGGGAGTGTGTCTCACTTCCATCTTATGAAAGTTACTTGAACTGTAAAATACAACCTTATCAAAAACCCAGTCTTGACTTTTGTAAATCATCCTGCTCCCCCACCACAAAAATAATTTCTGGATTTTACAAAAATGTGGCCTCCCCACTTTTATCTTTTGTCTTCATTTTGCACATAGTTCTACTTTTGTATCTAACATACTCAGGTTCACCAAGATTTATTCACTTTTGTTTCTGAATAGGAAGTTCTCTCTCTGCAGAGAATGGCCCAGTCCAACACAGATCCTTGAGACAGACAAGGAATTCATGATGTTGGAAACTAGTAATACTGTGTGCTTACCATGTTCTTCTGTCCTTGCTTATTCTTAGTAGTTATCCTTAAGTATGCTCCCTTGATTTTTTTTTTTTTTGCATTTTTGGCATTTATTTTATTTTTTAAAGGGAATAACACCAAATGAAATAAAACAGATTAAAACCAATCAAAACAAAACAATGAAAGTGATATAAGACTTCAAGACAAGGTAATAGAAAAGCATCAACTTCCCTCATATTAGCTTCTAGCCTAAACACACAAATATATGCATGTTGTTCTTTAAAATTTGAGATTCTGAAGCTCTTGTTATCTAGAATATTCCTTTCATGATTCAGATGCTTTTTCTACTAAAACATTTCAGGTAATTTGTGTTTACATGCAGCCCCTTTCTCAAGGAGATCAAGGATTATGTCTATATATTTGTTTCCTCCCTACTGTCCTCAATAAATAACCAACACATGAAAAAGTAAATGAATGAAAAAACAAATGAGCAAATGCAACTCTTGCTTTCCTTATAACATCAGCACTCCTCAAATGCAGACTATCACAAAATTTTTGATGTTCCCAATAGGAAATACATCCTTATAGCTGCTCAGTAAATACACGTTGAATTGAATGCTTGTTTTAACAGTCAATTTCTACATGAGTTAACTTCATACCACCTTGTTTTGCAGGAAGTGGAATGTAAGTTATGGAGATCTGTCTAGAATTTCAAACAGCTTCAGTGAAAAACTGAAGATGAGAGATCACAACTCTTTGATTCATAACCATGAATTTGCTCCAAAAAGTCACTAAGCCTCTTTAAATTATATACAGTCAACTCTCCATTAGACTGCTTAATATCAGCCTAATGTATGATTCATGAGAACCTTGATTTACTCTCCTTCATTGATTCCCAGCTGGTTATCATATTGCCAACTTCAAGGCTGGTCCTGGGAGCCTGTGTGCAGAGAGTGTATGAGAGACTCTGGGCTCATGTCCCCAAGAAGAATAATATGCTAGGCATGCGTGCCAGGCAGTGTATTGGGCAGTTTACTTACAAGAGGGCCTTTGGGAAGAGATTCTAGCACTAAAATTAAGACGTAAGCTGAGTAAAACTAGTAAGAATAAGACAAGGAGGATTTCCTCCTCTCTTCCTAGCCCTGGGATCCTGTGTGTGAGATAGTACACGTTCGGTAAATGTGCCTGGATGAATGGACTTACCTGACTTACGAAGTTAGTGATGCAGAGCTGAGCTACTAACTGCGGTTCCTCTTCTATCACATGTCTTCTAGAGTTCTGCACCTCAATATGGGGTAACCCCCAGGCCAGCAGCAGCTGCAGTCCCTGTGAAACCTTAGTAATAGAGAATCACAGGCTGCACTGCAGAATCACTGAGTTAGAATCTGCACTGATCGTACATGCCCCGCAATTCTTGTGTGTGTGGATATTTGAAGCATGAGTCTGTGCCATGTTTTGTAGCCTATATTCAAAGTCTCAGCAGTTATCATTATTGACATTTCCCACTCATTCAACAGAAGAAGAAATAAAGAATCAATTCATGATAATAAGTTCTATAATCAGAATAACAGTTAAATGTGGGCACACACACTGTACCAGACATGTCTATGAGGGCCAAGGCTACAAATCCAACAAGAACAATTCTGACCTTATTAAGTCCAAAGATCAGTGCAAAAATTTGTTATCTGGAACTCATGGACTGCCTCCCCTGCCACCTGCAACCTGCCTTGTCATCAGCACATTGCTTTTTATTCCTTTTGGCATTCTGCTTGAGAACAAGTGAGCATTTTTTAGGCAAACAGAGCCATAACTTTCACAGGGTAACTAAAACTGTCTTTAGCATCGACATAAAATTAGAAATAGAGTTACTATTCATAAAAACTAGTAGCCAAATAGAAGCACATGTTTATATGCCATATATCATTTATGCACATGTATGTAAATATTTATCAATATTATATAAACATGCACATGTATGTATTATATATATTCATGTGTGTACAGGTAGATATGTACTCATAGGTATGTGTAAATATACATTCACACAAATGCAAGCACCCAATAGAGACCTTAAGCCAGAAGTAGAAATCATTTTAATTTCTATTCTTTCTGCTTCATTTATTAAATTTCCTGCATATTCATAGGTAAGCAGCTCACTTATTTTGCGACAGTTCTAAACTCTGTGCACCTAAATTACTGAAGAGACTTGTTAAAAATTCAAATGCCTGAAACTCTCTGCAAACTATCAAAAAGTATCTTCAGGGTTAGGGTATATATAAAAATAATTTTTAGCAAGCTCTGGGAATATGTATTTTTAAAGTGAGCTCCAGGTGATTGCAATGTTCAGCCAACTTTGGGAACACATGCATTATACAGACCTTGAAACTTTCATGTGCCCACAAATTACCTGGCAATCTTATTAAAATACAGCTTCCGTTCATGTGGGCTCAGGCCTGGGACCTTGTCTTTCTGATGGCTGCTGCTACAGCTGGTCTAGGCAGCAAATTTTGAGTATCAAGATTCTACCATTTGCTTTAACTTTTCCTTTCAGTCTATTTTCTTGACCCTAGTTTTAGAGCTTTCTAAACCTAGAAACAACTCAGCAATTTGAGAACTAACTCCACTTTGTAGGATACTGGATTCTGAGGAGCAGTGGGAACTGTTTTCCCTCAGCAGGTGATTTATCTGAACCAAATGCAGCAGGGTATGCATTCCAGGTGGGAGGATGAGGACAGTTCTATGGCTTTCATACCAATGTCCCCTTTGTCACTTGCCAGCATGGTTACTTGCTAGAACACAAAATGATAATCTAAATGTTAACACGTTGTCATTAAAGAATGATGACCATTTTCAGAGTACAAGTAATTCTAGACATCCTGCAAAGAAGTGATGGAAGATACGATATTTTATTTATCCCAAAGCTTCATTAACAATTCTTCTTTAAGGCAGCTGGGACGCTCACACCTTATCTGAAAATCTTTGGCACTAACTGGCGTAGCAATTAGTGAAACCTAGAAAAAATGTGAGAATACGAGCATGAGATGGATTGGGTGAGAAGCACACCTTTTGAATGAAATCGTGCAAAAATACCTCATGCCAGCTGCACAGGCAGAAGACTGCAATCAATCACATCCCGGAGGCATGCTGACATAAGCAGCTCCCTACTTCTTGTACATGGGCCAGAGGAACAGAATACAGGAAAGGGTTTGGTTCCAAAATATGCTGCCATAATCCTAGTAAGTATATAATAATGACTATTATAGTGAAAATATCAGTGATCGTTGTCATTACCATGCATAGAAGTCACAAGAAATAAAAACTCGACTCATGGATTAAAGAATCATTTTAGATCATTTAAAAATGCAAATTGGATTGAAGAATGTTAATGAATGACAGTTTTTGCTCTCCCTTCCCCTCTAGGTATTCCTCTGTTTCCTTTTCCTTCTTGGTGTTCATGTATCCTTTATCTACACGAAGCCTTGCAGAAGCTTCTGAAACTTGCTTTATGCAGTCCTCCAGTGACTGCGTAGTTACCGCAGCTTGGCCATTGTGTCTTCTCATTGGCCCAGCCTAAATGACGTCTCCATCCTTGAAGTCATCAATGTGGCCAGGGGCAGCACAGGCTGACAGATCATATGACCAGATCATGACTCTTCACAAGTGAGGGAGGTTTATAAGTTAACTCAGTGACAGAGAAGCTAAAAGAAAGAACTTGCACTGGAAGCCAGAATAATCAGAAGAACACTATGACATCCTAATAAACCTAAGAGTAGAAATTGGTGAAATAGGAAACAAATACCGATACTCAATCAGCTCAATATATATATATATATATATATATATATATATATATATATATATATATATATATATTTGGTAGCAGAGGTCAACTTCAGAACCTTGCACTTGCCAGGGAGGCACTTATGCAGCTGAGCTAAACTCCTGGTAAAATTTTCTTTTTTGAAATAAGGTATAAAATCAACCAGTGCCTACCTAGTAA
The DNA here is from genome assembly GCA_004027455.1 of Hydrochoerus hydrochaeris. Classification (NCBI taxonomy): domain Eukaryota; kingdom Metazoa; phylum Chordata; class Mammalia; order Rodentia; family Hydrochaeridae; genus Hydrochoerus; species Hydrochoerus hydrochaeris. The sequence goes on along the minus strand of PVLA01000130.1, from coordinate 139,787 downwards.
GAGCGATTGAGGAAAAAAGACGAAAGACGGCAGACAAAAGCCACAATCACCAATAAAATAAATGCTCACCCTTCAGATTCTCCAGCTGTTAATTAAAAGCTAACAAGTATCATAAATAATGTTACAACAATGAATTTGATAATTTAAGGGCAATTGTCAAATACCTTGAAAAAATGGAACTTACTTAACTAAAACTAACAAAAGAAGTAACAAATTTTATAAAAACTAAACAATCATTTGTTTCCAACAAGTATGAATTTGTAACCAGAAAAATTTCTGCAAAGAAAATTCTAAGACCAAATAGCTTCACTAGTGATTTGGAATAAACATTTAAAGGAGAAATAGAAACATTACGCAAGCTCTTTCAGAAAATATATGAGAAAGGAATGTTCCCCGACTGATTTTATCATCCCTCCACTTCTACTGAACTCTTTCTGTAAAGTTTTATTTAAAGCAATAGCCAAAAAGCCAAAGAGAGTATAAAGATTAGAAGTCAAACTGTCTTTATTCACAGAAGATATAATCACTTACATAGAAAAAGATGCTTTAGGTCATTACTGAAGCAAAGTGTCTAGGTACTACTTTAGATTTAAAAACTATTTCAAGATGGGTGTGGTGGCACATGTCTGTAATTTCAGCCATCTGGAACTCAGGAGAATGGCAAGTTTGATCCCAGCTTAGACAATTTGGTGACTTCAGAATATCCTATCTAAAAAATCAAAAAGGTAGTGGGAATGTAGCTCAGTGCAAAGTCCCTGGGTTTATATATATATATAAATATATATATATATGTGTGTGTGTTTTGTTCTGTGACAAAAAATAAAAATGAAATTTAGAAAATATCAATTGTAACAGCAGTAACAGCATCAGAAGACATAAAATATTTAGACATCAATTTAGAAACATATGTGTAAAGCCACTGAATTGCATATTGAAAATCCAATAAAAATCCAATGATGATCTGATTGAACAGACACAGATATCATATTACTGGATCAGAAGACTCAATATTGTTAAGGTTAAATTTTTCCTGTATTTATAGAATAAATGATGTTGTAATCAAAGCCCAGATAGGTTTTTGTCTAGGGAGGTGGGTGTTTTTTTTGCATGTTTGTTTTTCTTTCTTTTTTTTTTTTTAGAAACTGATAGTACATTCTTAAAATTTATATGGAAAATTCAAAAACCTAGAAGAGACAGACAACCTAACTAAAAAAATAATAATCATAATTCACACAAAAATCTAACACAATTTTCTTTTTAATAAAAGCTTTTTAATTTTTACTTTAAAGAGAATAAAGCCAAGCAAAATAAAACAGTATAAAGCCAAGCAAAACAATCCAGTGCAAATGACATAGGACTTCAAAACAATAGGAAGTCAACAATGGTTATCATAATTCCTCTTGTTGTCTTCAAAATAGCTGTAGATATTTTCAGGCATAGTAAAAATCAAACAAAACTAAACAGAATAGAACCAATAAAAACCACACAATGAATACAATAAAGAATTTCAAAACAAGGTAAAAGTAAATGCAAAATTGCTACATAATATATCTTGCTATCTTTGAAATAGCTGCTATGCCATTGGATATAACAAAATCAAACAGAATAAAACCCAACCCAACAAAGCAATGAAAATGATACAGGACTTCAGAACAAGGCAATAGTGAATTAGCAATGGCCCCACCTTCAGAAGGAGCTCCCCTGTAGATGCCACACTGCATTGCCATCCTCTAAATAGATGATCAGACCTCTGGCTCTAGGCCTGCAAAGTCACTAAACACTACAAGCATTAAATTGTATTTTACCTCAGTAGCAAACATCACGGACTGTGGGCTGCCCGAAGGGGCTGGCATCTGGCCGTACCCTCAGCGGCCGGCGCAGGGCGCTAATTTTCAGGGAGGGCTTGCTTCTTGGTGACTTCTTGTTTTCTTTCCCCACAATCTACAACTAATCAATGTTTTTTGTCTCTTCTCTAAAACCTTGTAACTGCACCAAGTTTATAAAACTATTATTATCTAGAAAAGGTAGTTTAACTTTCAAATTCATGACTATAATACACCCCAAGTAATATTTAGATCTGGTAAAAATATGAAATGGCATTCACTAATTTTCCATATAAATATCCAGTTGTTTCATTGCTTGTTGATGAAAATAAAAAGGTATCTTTTATTAAAAATGAATCCATTTCAAGAGCATTCTCAATATTTCTATTTGTCAAATGATTTTAATTCTGAATCTATAAAAAACAAAAATTATTCAATATTTTTAAATTATAACTTAAATTGTAATTTTAAAATGTTCAGAGGGCACAAAATAAGATACATGCATCACTGAGAAGCACATGAAAGTGTTTAATACCAGTGTGTACCAGGGACATATAAGTTAAAAGTTGATCAGATACCACTACAGTCACTAGAATTCCATAATGGAAATATACAATTTCTAAAAGAATTCCCATATCCAAAAACCGCAATATGTATTACAACTTACATTTCATTATCATTACATTTTCTTCTTCCATAGTGACACATGAAATAAGGTTGTATTTCTCCTGTGCATCTTGGACTTGTTAGAGTAGTTTTCACAGTGATTGGTCCTCTCTTCCTTCTCCCATTTTCCAAATCATGTTTCTCTGAGTCCTGCACAAAATCAAGCATAGTAACTTCAGTTCATGGTCTCCCTCCTCTTCTAATCAAAGATCAGAAGCCACACCATCTTATCAGACACCCAGGCCATGTGACTTGGTCGGACAGGATGTTCCGATACATTTTTCTTAAACTTTTTCATAATCCCAGCTTTGAAGCTTGGATACAACTCATCACAAAAGCAAAAGGAAAAGCTTACTGAGAAAAAAAAAAAATAGTCATTGGAAAAATGAAAATAACTTATTTTGGAAGAAAAATGAATGACAAAAATGACATTTCTGTTACCAAGAAACTCATTCTCACGAACTCAGCCCACAGGCCGCCTTGTCTTCATGGAGGAAGAGCAGATCCCTGGTATAGACAGATTCTCAAGAGGACTTTTGGAAAATTGGCAACAACTAGTTAAGTCTCTTCTAGCTCCTCCCAGCTGAACGAGTGGGCAGAAGCCTTGCTTGTTTGTACATCTCAGCAGCGGGCATGTCAAAGATGCTTCACACCCCAGAAACACTGACAAACATCTGTCTCTATTTCCCTTTTATTTAGATTTTTCCTCTTGCCACTTCCTGCTTACTGCCTCTCTTTAACTGATTCATCTTTTCAGTGCCTGACTGAAGGGCTAGAAACTAAGCTAATTAAAGTAATTAGTAAAAACCGAAACATTTTTAGTAACAATTATAACTATGCTTTAAGCATTCTCTTTTATACAAGTGCTAATCTGATAAGATCTCTGCCTCTGATACAAATACTTGTCAGTGAGTTTGACAGCAAAGAAGGAACCTACCCAACAAAACAACACAAAACAAAACCAAAAAAAACATGTCAAAGGAAACAAACATTTGGGATTCATAGGATGAAATCATCAGTTTGGACCTACCGAGTAATTATAGACTGGACCACTAAGGGTACAGGTTTGCTCACACATGAAAAATGGCTTGAAAAAAAAAAAAAAACCCGGTTGCCCATGTAACAAGAGTCACCTCAGGCCTCCCAGGCTTTTGCAAGTTAGATCAAAAGCATATTCTCAAAAGCAACAACAAATACAACCAAGCATTTCATAGTGTCTTCTCTGTGCTAGAAACTCAGCTAACACTTTATAAATACTGAATTCTAGGAGATAAGTACTATCACTACTCACAATTCAACACACACACACACAAAAACCAGCTTTGAAGGACAAAACTGATTTATAGCTACTCTGGGAACTTTCTATCCTATTTTCCTGGGGCACCTAGATGTCCAGTTTTGATTCTTGCCCAGGACAAGGGGAGAGGGCTTCTGATGAGCTCTTTAAAGTCAGAATTTCTGGTAGCGATTCCTTAAGCCAGTTGCCAAGTGGCTCAGTTTAAGTGTAGATTAAACCTCTCTGCCCCTGAACTTGGGCACACAGATTCTGGTGCTTGCAGCTCTAGGAAGGCAGCAGATGCTATACCTGGACTTCTCCTGCATCCCAGGTTGGCCTGCCCTCTCCCTTGCTGTCACGTCACCTACCTTTAAGTAAAAGAGCTTCATGTGTGCATAGCTGAGCCATTTCCAGCATCCATCCTGGAGAAATCCTTGTGAGAGGCACAGAAGTCAGTAACCGACTCATGTCAGCAAACTAGTGAATGACACAGCTGGGCTTTGCACATAAGCAAGGTGGCCCCAGAATCTCTCATCTTAACCACAGTGTTGTGGCACTTGTTGCTAACATCAATATGCAAATTATTATAATTTGTACGAAGCCCTACCTACACCCTCTCTGGTGCATTCCCCAGTTTTTAGTGAGCCACTTGAGGTGTCCTGCCAAACCTTGGAATCCACCTATCAGGTTCTGCACCAGCCTGCTTGATGCTGCCTCTAAGGAGGATGAAATTGTAAAACATGCCCCAAGCTTTCTCAACCCCTGGTGCACAGCCCTGGGTCTCCTGACTGGGGACTGTGCATCTTATTCCACGATGAGATTACGCCGTGTATGTGGCAGTATGACAGGCGGTACTTGGGTCGAGCTGAGCTAATCAGATGAGCCCCTTAAAAGCAAAGAGTTACTGTAGAGGTGGCAGGAGAAGTCTTCAATATAAAGTCACGTGAAAGGGCAACTTTGGATTCCTCCTTATCAGCCTGGAGATAAAACAGGGGACTCTGTATTAGCAAGCTGTACCGAGCAGCTTTACCTGCCATTTCTTTGTCTTCCCCCCAATTTACCTCCACTAGAAACCCAATATATATATATATATATATATATATATATATATATATACACAATTGTCTTGTTCTTTGTTGAAGACAGTACATAAACTGGAATCAAAGCCTCCTCTCTGAGAAGAAATCATTTGCTGGGTCTCTCCCATGTGTTTGTTAAATAGGCACGTTACTAAAGTTCTATTTCTTTTTCTCATGTTAACCTGGTACAGAGATTTATTGCCAACAAATGCCTGCTGGTTATTTCTCCTGTCCACCCCCTGGACTTCTGAGCTGCAGGGCTCTGAGATAATGACCCAGTGTGGCATGTAGCTGCTATGCGTGCAGCGCGCCCTCTGCAGTGCTCCCTCCTCAGGACACTGTGCTATGTTTGCTGCTCATCTCCCACAGCTGCAGTGCTCAGAGTCTTTGGGAGCCACCAGGCTTCCTGGACTGTGTCGTGGGTGCTCACTGGAATGTCTGTGGATCTGGGGGGACAAGGCTATCATGAGCCTACGAGTCCTTCAGCCACCAGGATCCAAGCAAGAGCTACTTTGTTAGCTGCAGCCAGGCTCCTGAGGAAAAAGGGCCCATATCACCTGCACCTTCAGCCCTCTCAATCACAAGCTAAAGACCCTGATCTGAATCTGAGACACTGAGACGCTGAGACACTGGTTTCTGTCTCCTCTTCCCTCTTTTCCCTCATCTGGCTGTGTATCATAGCAGAGACTCAGATGTCAGCATCTTAAGCAGTTATTCAAGTAAGAAAATGTCATGAACCCAAAGTGTACCCCCCCCCAAAAAAATTCATATGTCGCATGCTCTAAACTCCACTCTGAGAGTGTTTAGAGGCCCGGCCATTGGGAGATTCTGGGGTTCCCATCAGTGATGAAGATGGAGATCTATGCTAGAATGAGCACCCCTAACCATAGAGGAAGAGACCAGAGCTCTGCCTTTCTGTGCTGGGAGAGGTCACGGCCAGAAGTTATCTGAATTCAGAAAAAGCTCTCACCAAGAATCTAACCAGCCATCAACTTGGACTCGGATATCTCAATCCCCACGACTCAGAGAAACACAAGTGTATTGTTCCTGCAGTGGCTCCGTAGTGCTCTGCTGCGGCAGCCTCTCCCAGACTCCTTTTGTGCCCTACGGCTGCTTCCGTGAGCCACTGAAGGGCTGATAGCTCCTTGCCACCTTCTCAAGGAGAGCTCCCTGAGAATAAAGGCACCACGGGGATTGAAGAGCAAAGGAAGAAAGGGAGAGCTCCAGGCCTCACAGGGCGCTGTATTTGTGTTCTTTAATCCACTCCTGTCAACAAGGCCAGTGCATTTTCTCTGCTCAATCCTCCCCAAGTTGGGTCTTTGTCATACACAGAAATAGTGACCAAAAAGCATGGCCTATTACTATAGAATGAGTGCTTTCCTCCTCACAGTCCCCTCCCTTCCACCCAGCCCTCCCCTAAGTGCCCTCAGCCCAATTTGACTTGCTAAAAGTGTTGGCTTCCCAAGGAGACCCTGTATTTAGCACCTCAGGCAGGTCCCAGTTGACTCCTGCTCCCATGGATAAAGCTTTTTGCCTTTTTCAACTTATTTTTTTTAATGCTCTGCAGTCATTGACATAGAATTTCTCCATTATCCTAGACAAATATCAAACAAAAAAAGTTTCCCCTACTTTAATTAAACTTCATGAACTACTTCTTCTTGGAGCACTTTAACCACCTACCATGGTCAAATATTTTATGATTTTTCCAGAGCAAGCAGTGTAGGAGAGAGGAAGATGTAGAGGAGCAGTAAACAAACAATCGCCCGTGGCCCTCAAGTTGGGAGATGAGACTGTCAAGGGAGAAATAGGACAAATAAAAGTAAAAAATGACCTTGGCGCTGGTGCAAAGGTGTTTGTTGGACTTATATTGACAACGTGGGAAAGCTCTATTAAAGCTTTAAATGGAGAAGAAATGCCACTGGGTCCAAGAAGTGATCTGGGCAGATGGGCTTTTTGCATTCAAGGAAAGTTCCAGAATACTGAGTGACCCTGAGCAAGGTGCTGAAGAATCTTCCTGAATTACTTTGTTCATTCCACTGGGGCAAAGTGCAATTACCTTACCCACAGCTGTGCCCTATAATTATGAAACACCAGTTAAAACACAATGACAATAACTCTCACCTCCCCATGTTCATGCAACGTTACGTACAGGGCACTTAATATACAACCAATACTGGGATCAATACATTGCATTTAAATCTTGCAGAAGTCTGAAAGGAGGTAAATTTTAGTATCCTTGTTTTACCAGCTAAGTTACAGAAGCTAATTACCTGTTCGGGGCTTGAGTCGTGGTTTAACCTAAGTTTCTAACTCAAAGAAGAGATCTCTTCACACATTAAAAATACACTTGCAGGACAGTCAGCCCCTAACTCCAGCTATTTCCTTCTGTACAAAGATACAGACCCACTACACACAGCCAGATACACGCATGCAGAGCCACACACGCATGTGCACACACACACATGGTATGCACACACACAGATATTCCTACCACCAGAAATATCTACATAAATTTAGTTTATCTTCATCCTTGTGTTTTAACATGACCCATCCACTGCCCAGGGATAAGTATTGATTCATCTGAGATAATTATAGCAATTTCTTCCCTCTCTCTTGATTGACTTGACAAGTGATCCTTGACTTAATCCTGTTAAATAAGATGAATGAGTGAATGTCCATTGCCAGTTTTTTCAAAGTGTTTCTCATTGCACAAAAAAAAAAAAAAAAAAAGCCAGGCTCTCCCACTCCTAAACAATAATGTGTTTTCAGGAGCTGCTGCAGCCACCACGTGACCTTTAGAGAAGCAAAATGGCACACCAAGGGTGACAGCAGGAAGTCAGAGGGAATCATCATTCAGTCCAAGTTAGCCAGACTTGAGATACTCCAACCTGGGATTTCTCATTTGAAATATAAAACTTTCTATTCTTTAAATAATTGTAAATTGGGTCCAGTGTAACTTGTAGGAAATACTCTAATGAAAGCCACATCATTTTGCTGTGTATGACAAAGACCCAACTTGGGGAGGACTGAGAATTTGAGTACATACTCATTTATGTACACCTGTTACCTTCTTCTCCGCTCTTTTGACTTTTCCACATAGATTCCCTAAAATCATTATTCCCTAAAATCATTTTTCCTACAAAAAGAAAAGAACATGGCAACCCAGGGAAACATGCAGTCACTGGGAGTGTCACAAAGATGGTGGCCTGCACACCACTGGAGCTTTGAGAAAGGAAGAAGCCCCGGGGGAAAACCTCACATTGCAGGACACTGGGAGAGAGAGGCCTTCAGGAGTGCACATGACCTCCAGCAAACACCCAGCAAGAGACGAAGCCCTGGGTCCTACAACTACAAGAGAGGGACTTCTGTCAGCTGAAACTGCAAATAGAGCCTTCCACAGAAGAGTAAGATAAGACTTTGCACAGGACCTCAATAAGTTGCTCTGGACTCCTGACCACATGTCATCACACATGCAAGTCCAAACCCCTGACTTTGTCGTAATTTGTTGTACACCAGTAGAAACAAACTCAGGCTCATTACCTGAATAGCACTGGGAGGCAGTGTCTCCTTAAATTTTGGGCTCCAGGCTGTCTGGCCTGGCTCACTGTAAGCTCTGGCCATCAGCATAGCATCTTTCCCAGCTATAGAGGCGCAGAGGAAGATTTGGCAAAAGCTGAGCTAGCTCTCAGCTCATCCTATTTGGTTTCATTAAGATGGCTTTACTATTGTTTCCCTACATAAAGCATTAAACACATAATGAGTACGACCAGCTAGTACTTTGTAAAACTCTTAATTACATTTTCTAGAAACCACAATTTTCCTTCAAATGCCAGAAGTTCCTTGGTTTTGTCACCAGCTATTTATTTTGACAGCCTAACAAAGTTCTTATTCTATAGTTCTCACTGTCTCTGACAGCTCATGGTAGAAAAACTGTTCAAATAAAGAAGTCAGCAGTGATCAGGATGTAGGATATGTCAGTCAGGAATCCCACACTTTTGTTTATTTACGCAAAGGCTTCAGAAAACTTTCAGCCAGCGAACTTGAGTTTAACTGTACCTGTTTTATAACTCACGAAGTAGGTGATTGGAGAAAAATTTCTTCTAGCCTCAGTTACTTATCTGAAAGAATGAGGAAATGAATAAACCAAGGAGAGGGCAGTGTTCGGGCGAAATAACGGCAGCGAAGCCTTTAGCACAGCATTTGGCACATGACCTATAGTCAGTAAGTGAGCAACAATGACAGAAACCCTGTCACAAACATTGTCTATGTGTTGGATACTGAACTAAAAACTTGACTGACACGTTACACCACTGGACGTGTAATGCAAAGGGTAGCTCTGCGACACCTATTTTATGGACCCTAGAGAGAGCAAAGGACCGGCCCGATGCTCCACAGTGCAACTGAGCCGCCCCACTACTGTCGCTCCCATCTCGTCTTGTCCCCTTTCCTCTCCTCATGTCCACTGTCAATTCCTGCTGCTTGGCAGAGACTTTATTTCTCTGAACATTTTTTTTTCTATCTGGAAGGTCTTATATGTTAGTATCAGGTACCCCAGTGCCGGAAAGTGTGACCCAGTGGGGTGTGTCTCCAGTTGTCTTTCGAGATTGTGTTTTGTTTATGCTCCTTCTGCACTTTGTTAACCTTCCTTTTCTTTTGAAAAGAAGAGACTTGAGTTTCTTCTCAATTCTAATTACTGTTCATGCCTTCTGATTTGCTCTTCAAACCAGAAATGATGAGACACGCATTACCGAAGTCACTGGACATTCCAGGGGACAAAAGATTGTGCTCCCTTGTCTCTGTCTACTGCCTCTTGCTCTAAACCAGGATTATCAAGACAGTGAGGAAGAAAAATAAACCGTATGCATTTCACCCCTATATTAATTTCCATCTGAATGAGCAGATTACTCCTGAGTGACCTTTAAATTCACAAACAATGCAAATCAGTGAAGCCAGAGACTAAAGCACCATGGTTACAAACCGGAGCAGGAAGAGGGCACAGTCTAGGTGAACACACATTGGTCATGAGTTTTCATTTCCATCAGAAATATTCCCTTCCTCCGTGGCCCACTGAGGTGGAAAATTGATTCACCTGCTCTGCCAAGGTGCATTGTGTCTGTCCTCCATAATCCAGGGGAAATCTTAATTGATGTAGCACTACCTGTCTGGCATTGGACACATAATCACAACCTGAGTTCTATAAAGAATTTTCTGCCGTGGGAGGAGGAGAAAAACAATCCACAGGTGTAATGGTGAAGGACTTCATTAAATTATCTCCCCACCCTGTCCTCACACCAGCATGGTGGCTTGTTAATTTTGTAAACCAAGATGTTCAGTAAAGGGAGGACACTCAGGTAAGAAATCCACTGATCATGCATGGTGACATGGTCTACAAGAGAGCTGGCTTATTCTCCCACAGAAATTAAATTCAGAAGTTGCAGTGAACATTTGCTGCTTCTCTTTGTGGTATTAATATCCTCTTTAACCAGCCATGTGTGGCTTTTGAAATAAATCACTCTATTGTTCATTCTCACCACATATGAGCCAGGAGCTCCGTTTTTCCATCCCAACACTGAGCAATCGACCTACCCTGAAAACAGTCACGGACGGCACCATTTGTAACCTGGACCAGTCAAAGAGAACATGGGTCCTGTGGAAGAAATACTAGAGGAACTAACCATCTTCGCTCTTCTCCATGGGTTTTGACATTGGAAGGATGGAGCCCCTGATGGTCCTGACAACTGTGCTGCAAATAAAAATGGGAAGCTTGTCTGGGAAGGCATGAACAAGGAGGTGCTGTGTTTGTTAAAATCTATTCGTGACCCACGCTGCAGGGTCCCAGCAGTCACCTCTCATTAGGTGACCATGTTGTTGTATTCCTAAAGAGAGTTACTTCTCTTGCTTCTTCATAAATTTCCATCTCTAGACCCCCACTTCTGGTGAATTGCCTGTCAAGAAACAATCCCATAATCCTACTCTCAGGACCCAACAGAGAAAGCAAACTCAGCTCCTTTATTACATGAAATGATTCACCTTATTCAGTTTAATCATTCTATTGTAGACTACACTCTGGGAATGGTTAAATAATTTCTGGTGTTATTTAAGTATGATAAAATCCTATACAGAAGTCAAAATATACTAAACAAGAACAGTTAGGAATCTGGCAAGACATTTAAAGTATACAAAGTAGAAAAGGAGGTTAAAAAGAAAATTTATTAAACAATTTCAAGGAAAAATTTTAAACTGTCCTGGTGATTGCAATTAGCAGTTTTTTATAGTCTTTCTGCATTGTGAGATGATAAGATCTTTTAACCTATAAAATATATACATAAATGCAGATTAAATCTTCAAAATAGTTAAGGTTTCTATATTGTCTGACTTTTCTAAAAATATTTATTGTAGAGCATATAACTCCTCGTGGGTGGGAGTTTTGTCTATTTCATTCACTTCTAATCCTTAGTTCCCAAAGCGGTCCCTGAAGGTACTTGACGTATATTTTTTAAGAAATGAGCACATGTCCCTTTGCAGAATAAGTCAAAACAAAATGCACCATTTTGTAAATGAAGTTATGCCGAGAAAAATAATCATCTATAAAGTAAATAGATAACTATTTATACCAGTGTATACCACACATAAACTGCAGACAGATGAAAGGGACAGAGGTAAAACACGTCTCTTTTCCCACCTCTAATCTATTCTCTCTGCACATTTGATCCTAGCAGTCCTCTGTTTAAAAAGCTTCCCGGGTTTCCTGCTGCACTGGAATTAAATTTTAAAATGTTCATCAATCCTCAGCACAGCCTAGCGGCCCTGTACGGTATTGCACCTGAGGACCAAGCTCGGCTTCCTTGCTCTGCCCAAGTCCCTGTGGGACCCCGACCTTCTGCTCTTCAAAGCTCCAGTAACTGATCGTCTGGGACATCCCACAGCCAAGGTCCCTCTTTCTGAAATGCCCAGATAACAAAATTCTCATAGTTCACCAGCTGCTGAGTCTCTTTCAAATGCAACTTTCTGAATATTTACATGGTCTCAAAGTTTCGGCCCATAAAAAATTCGTCCTAAGAAAATCTGAACTGCAGCGTAGTAACTGCAGACATCTGATTAAGCGCCTCTGCAGCCTCCGGAGAGCGCACACCGAGACGGGTGCAGCGCCACGTCTGTGGAGTCCCCGCCACGGAGGCATCACCTGCAGCTGCCTCGGGGACACCGTCAGACTCCCGGGGAGGGACGTCCTGCAAGGTCACCCAGGGCAAGGAGCACGGAGAGCTCTTCCAGGCTAGAGGAGGTTAACCAGACGCCCCCAAAACCGCAAAGATTAAAGCGGCACCACAAATAACCACAACTGTAGACTGAATCTTGAACCGAAAAGGGATATCAATGGGATGAAGGGAAAGCATCTGTTAGTTGGATAACATTGCTGTTGTTAGTTTGCTGCTTGCATAAGAATATCATTGAGTTTTAGAAAATAAACACTGAAATCCTCACCAAATGTTTCACTGTATCTTGGCTGATAATAACTATCTTTCTGGATGTAAAATAGTATCTCAACATGTTTCTGGTTTGTGTTTTTCTTGTGACCTATGATATTAAACAGCTTTTTATTTGCTTACCCGTCATTCATATGTCCTCTTTAGAGAAATAAGTGTTTAAATTCTTTTTTTTTTTCATTTTGAATGTGTTTTCTTCTTATGACATTGAGCTTACATATTTGTTTTGCAACATTTTCGGACTCTTTGTTTCTTCTTTTCTTTTATTTCTTGATTTGTATACTTTGAAATACAGCAGATTATATTTGTCATGAAATTTCCAGAGTTCAATAGTCAGTGGGGAACATAATCAAATATATATATATATATATATATATATATATATATATATATATTATTAAAAATGCTTGGAAAAGATAAAGCCAATTAAAAATATCTGTGTCACATCCTCTGCTTAGGATCACAGAGATGAAGGCAATAAATACAACCCCACTGCAGAGGAAGTCTTCATAAACAGTACACAGATCAAAGTATCCATTGTGCAGCTCATTATAAAGCGTCTGACGTTGCTATTTATATGTATGCATCCCTGTCTCTGATTTGCGATTTTTCCCACCAGTTAAGAGGAACTTAAACTTAGTTAAAATGTCAGTACGGTGTTCTTAAACTGACCACTGTGGCACTGATGACGATTTGAGATGGTATTAAGCCAGTAGAGTGAGAACAGATAATCTGCTATAATTGAAGCCGACTAAGATTTTCTCATGAAGACTTGTCACTCCAGGAATCTTTTCAGTATTCAGTAGGTCACCGTTTGAAAAGGGGTTGCTATGAAATAAGTGAGATAAACACTTCCTTGCATCAAGATATTTAAATTAATTCTCCCATGGTTTTAGTTATTGCTGCTCTACATAGTTTGCAGTTTTATCCTGAAATAGAAAAGGACTGATTTCAATTGAATACCTGGCCAAAAAATAAAACTGCATTTCACTTCCAACTTAAAGCTCTCAAAGAGACAATATTAATTATTTATTTTAATGATGATTTAATACCTTTTTTTTAAAAAAAAGAATATATATAAAGTTGTAAGGACTATATTATAAGGGGTTAATCACTGAAATAGTAGAAAGTTAATATTTAAAAAACATTTTAAAATTTAGATTTGAATTTTTGTGAGAATTATCACGAAATGTCTCAGAAAAGGAGCAATATTGTAGTCCATTTTTTTCTCAGTACTTGGAAAATATAGAATTAAGGTAAGGTTAGTGTTATGTAAGGTTCATAAAAAGCCAACAGGAAGAGAGGAAATTAGCTATCTGGAAATGGTTCTATCCAGCAGAAGGGTATGTGCCTCACAGATGAAAAGCAGACTAGAACTCCTCTAGGAAACTGTTAAAATGATCCCATCAATAATTCATGCACTCAGATGTTCAATGAAATATTTTATTTTAACAAAGAACACTTGGTGCTGCATGTTGAACAAGGAGAAGCACATTTGGGTATGTGAGGAGGCACTCACCCGGAAGCCCTGCTCTTGCTTCCTCAAATAGTTATTAATAAATTATTGTACTCAGTTAAAGTGAGCATCAGTTTATAAAGACTGAATTACCAGATTTGTTATTTTGGGATAATCCCTGGATGTTTATTGACCTGCAGATTCAATATTTGTTCAGGGAGGCAAAGAGATATTGATCTAAGGTGTGTCCTTTAAAAGTCTGGGTTTTAAAGTGAATTACTGGGGATTTTGCCTGATCACCCATTCACAAGAAGAGCAAGTTCCATGTCAAGCCCTGACCTCCTTTTCCATTCCTGCATTCGACCAATTTGTGGAGCACCGTATGCCTGGTCTGTACCTGGCTCCGTCACTTGAGGAGGGCTAGTATGTCACATTAAGTACCCTGTACATATTCACACAATAACCCTGTGTGAATAAGAGCTAAGTACTCTTGTTGACCTTATTTTATAGAGAAAAAAATTGAACTGTAAAGAGGAACACTAGTTTTCTGAAGAAGTACCAGCAAGTATATGGTAGAGCTAAATTTTTCTTTAGTGTCCAGCTATTAACAACCAGAATATACTACCTCCTCCTTAAAACTTGAGTCTTTCAAACAAATACAATTCTTTTTCTAAAACCCAAAGGACAAGATTTTATTTTGCATTAAGAATGCTTCTACTTATGTATTTACTGATGACCACATTATTATTAACCAATGAATCATAATTGTTTATGTGTATGGAGCACGGTGTGATATTTTCATTAATGAAGTAAGATATTTAGTTGGGTCAGTTGTCAATTATCTTACTATTTCTGTAGTCAAATATGTGAGTGAGATCAGTTTGTGTTATCTCCGTACGCACTCCGGTTAAAAACTTCACCAAAAATAAATTTTGGTGTTCATGTTCATTCCTGAGAATCACAAATAAGGGATTTAAGGGTCTGTGCCAATGTATCATCCTGCTCAAATAATCTAGAGCAGGGGTCACATGTTTCTGATCCTTTCTGACCGCTTGGTTTTGCCAGTCGACAAACCCAACTGCTGGTTTCTCCAGCTCCATGATGAAGGCAGATAGACTTGATGTATTGTACTTAGATTTGAACCCTCTGGATTTACACAAAATTAGTGAAAAAATTTTGTTATCAACTTTACTAAGTAAGTGACGGCTTCAAGGTATATTTTTCTCTAAAAGTTTGCTTAGAAGTAAAGGCCCACCTTAGACTGAACATATACTTAAGTTAAAAACAAATGGCAAAAAAGCACACAATAGTGAGTGGTGTGTTATTAACAATCACTTGTTGTTCTATACACTGCCCGCCCCCTGATTTTCTCCAAACATTTCCCCTCATGTATTCAGGAAGTATTTTGTAAGCAGAATACTGATTCTGTATTACTTGCTGCACAGTAAGTGAATGGGTCTTGAATACTGTTCAAGGTTCAACAAAATAATTCTGAATTTCCAAATTCCACAGTCTACTGAAAAATTCCACAATGAATTTTATTAGGAAAATAAATTTAAAAATTGAAAATCGTGCTTTAACATCGATGTACTAAAATCTCACCAAATCACTTAAACTGAAAAGAAAAATATGGATTTTGTTAAATGTACAGGGTTTCTTTACAGCTTAGAAATATATTCTCAGTTTTAGAATCGTCAAGCATCTCTAGTGAGACTATTGAAACAAAGGAGTAAAGAGACCAAGCCATTTTTTATAAAACTAGTAAAGTTTTAGTATACTCATAGAACACAGCTAGCTATTGCATAGAAAAGATGATTAAAGTTTTAATGTATTTTATTCATCCCATTTTTTATTAAACTGTTTTAAAAATTATGCAAAGATTCACCGCAGAAGGCCTGTACAATGTCAGTTTTTGAAAGAATAGATTCTAAATTAATGTGGAGCCCTGTATTTATGACCTGCCTAATGTGTAATAAGCAATCAATACTCATTAAACAAAAATATAGATGCTCCTTGATATATGATAGAATTACTTCTAGGTAAACACATTGTAAATTAAAATATTATAAGTCAAAGTGCATTTAATATACTTAATGACCCACACATCCTGGCTCAGCAGCATAACCCAGCAGCATACGGACTGCTCCGCCCACATTGTTACCTTGGGATTCCCCGGACCTGTAGCTCCCTGCGGCTGCCTAGTTTCCCAGGGGTACCTTACTGCACATTCCTGGCCAGAGAAGAAGACAGGCACCCGGAGACCCGGTCTATGGAGCTCATATCAGTCTGACACCATCATGAAGCCAAACGGTCAAAACCGAAGCCATCCTAGGTCGGGAGCTATTCGATGTACACAGTGTACGGAGTGCAGCATTGGTGCATATGTAGGACGGCACAGCTACAGTTATACGGCAGCTGAAGTGACATCTGGACTAAAATAAATGACCCCATCGGGGCCGGGGATTTAGCTCAGCGGCATAAGCGCCCGCCTTGCAAGCACGTGGTCGTGAGTTCGATCCCTGGTACCGATTAAAAAAAAAAAAAAAAAAAAGACCCCATCAACGACCCCATTGACCTGATCAAAATGTAATTTCCGTTCATAGTTTCACTATGCTCGATCATTCAAATCAAAATATCCTCTCTGACACTAACAACAAAAGCAGTTTAGAGGGATGGACAGCTTTGTATAGAACAGATCCGTTAGTCTATCTTTGTGTAAAATTACACAGTACATGCAATATCTCAGAGGATCAACAAACTTAAAAGGATGAAAGACATTTCTTTTTTGATGAGCAACGATTATATATCAGGTACTCTCCTAATATTACATTAAATTTTCCAATTTAATCTTAAATATAATCCTGTGAGAGGGAGGATTATAAACCTTATAGTAAACTGAGATAAAGAGTTCAAATAATTTGACCAAATTATACAAAAATCAGAAGATGTAAAGCTGGAATTAGATTTAAAAGATTCTAAGTAAGTTATGTGCCTAACTTGTAAATCAGCCAAGAAAGTTTGAAGATACAACAAATTCAAATTAATTTAGTGAAGACAGCTAAGAGATCACCAGATGCATTCCACTACTAATTCACAAACATGTCCCCTAAAAATTAACATAAATCCACCCACTGTTTTTGTTGCCAAGATGGAACAGATTCAACTTTAGTTAGAATTCCCAAAAGACTTGGAGACACAGCAAAATGACAACTTATTAATTTCAGGGAAAAGAATTCAACTTCCAAGTGAACAATGTAGACTTAGATTGGGTAACAAAAACATATTCCCTTTGTCACCAAATAAAAATCAACCTTCATGCAAAACCAAATCTTAAGCAGAAAGTGTTAGATGATTATTCTCTTAAAAGCTGCTGTATGGTTGAAAGTACTCAAAGAATGTCTGTGGGGTCCTGGCACAGGTTACCCCTGAATCATAACATGGATTTTAGGCAAATGGTGCCACTGGAAGCAACAACACTTTAGCATCAGCTGCAATTCATTTGTTAATTCGATCAGCACTTAAGGAACTCTAGCAATATGGAATATGGAATGCGACCGAGAATAAGACATAGTCAGGCTGATACAGACAGTCCCCAGTGTCTGTAAAAAGAGTAACTTACAAAATTCCATCCACAATGAGGGTGGTTTCACTTATTTAGAAAAGACTGATGGAAATGATATGCAAATATTAGTTTGTTTATCATGACTCCGTAGTAGGGTAGGTTTCAGCATAACTCCCAACTAACAGCCAAAGAAACGAAATGAAATGTGGTTAAGTAACTCAACATTCAGCAGTCAGGCAGCACGGAGGCAGGAAACCCTCTCCATTCAGCTTTATAAACAGAATTGAAATGCTTAGTCCTGTACCCTGGGATACCCCCCCACCCCCCCACCCAGTAAACACACACACACACACACACACACACATGCTGCCATCACCTTCATACAGGGGCACAAAGCCATGGACTCTGACTGACCCTCTTCTGGGCACAACTTGGGAAGTGCCCACGTGTCTCATGGAAATGCTTTCACCATTTTTCCAGTTTGTTGCGATTTCTTTCACTGAATAAAAGATAACAGGGACCTGATGAGAAACATACAGGTTTTTTTTTTTTGTTTTTCGTGTGTTTTTTGTTTGGTTGGTTTTTGTTTTCTAAGTTTATTTTTCCCCTTTCCCACTCTATGTTGATTTTGTACATTAAACGGCCACTGTTGGTTACGCACAAGTATTTTTGTGCATTTTCTTCTACAGGAAAAAGATACAACTCCTCAAAAGGCAGTAGAATTAATACTGAGCAACCATAAATACCAACTTGGGAATTTATGGCGTGGAGCTCTATGGAAAGCTGTTATTTTGGGGGAAATTAAATAAAAGAATAAAAATAAGATGGCACTTGCATTGTTGCCCTTCTCCTTTCTTCCTGGAATGTCAACGTGATGGCAGTAGCCTCAGTAGCCTTGAAGGGACAATGGGTAAAAGTCATATTGAGCCCGACAGAAATACAGATGTAGCTTGAATCAAAGCCCACATCATGGAACTAACTTTTCATTCTTGGACTTCTCCTTCAGCCCACTAACTATGGAGGACAAATAAATGCACATTTGGTTAATCTGATGCAGCAGATTTTGTTTCATGTGCCTGAAAAAAATCATAAGTGATAGACCCTTTCCAAGTGAAATTATTGACATTTATTCTGAGTTAGCAGCTTACTATAACTGCCAAGCATTTATAATAAATATTATTACAAAATTTTATAGGCTGAAGCATGAGGTACATATTTTAAGTAATTATTTGCAAAGAGAAAAGATTATTCTGAAATTTCTCTGCCTATTGTTTCTACTACTCTTTCTTTTTCTGGTTATTTCTCACGATGGTATTTTACCAAATGACTGCTGGAGAAACAAAAACGCCTTTGAGTTCAGATAGGTTTTCTAGTGATCAGTTATTGGAAAAAAATGGTGACCCTAAAAACAAAAATAGCAGTGGGGGAGACTAGTATTTTAAAATATCCATGGGTTAATGCAAATTGTGTGACCCAATCTCAGACAAAATCTTATGTGAATTCAAACAACTTAAAACGATGCTTAAATTCATTCTTTATAAGAAAGAATGAAAGGTTTTTAATGGATGGCACATTCAAGTAGGTTCTCAGTTTCTGAAATCCCAATCATTCCTTTTGAAGTATATTTGGCTCAAAGGCATCCATTTCCACACATTCAGTCTTCATTTGCAAATGGCTTTGCTGTAAACACCAAAGAAAAATGGAAAATCCGATGGTCTAGATTACCAAGACATTGGGTTGTCATGAAAAATCATCACTGCCATATAATTTTACTTTGGAGAAACAGAAACCTTAGAGGAAAAAGTACAGATGTGAAGGTCTCTGAACTGCCTCAGAAAGAGAAATACAGTTTAGATCACTCTGCTGCCCTAACAAGCCACAGTTTATTGTTTTGTTTGCAGTTTGAGTCCCGCAGAAAATAAATATCTGAGCTGAACACATCTAGAGATAATGAACGTCCAGAAGTATCCACAGCATTTGGGGAATCATCTTGTGACAGAGAAGAAAGGAGATAAAGTAGCAGGGGAGAAATTTTAGCAACAGAGAAACAATAGAGAGGTCAGGAACAAGAACAAATGATGGCCATGGAGAAAAAAGCCATTTCCACCCTGTCAGCAGGCACACATGCCAAGCTTTATTAATGGACAGGACTCACCTAACTTCTGCAGTACGGCCATTAGCATCTGTATTGCTAATCAATGGAGAAGCAGGTGCAACTGCACAGAGTGAGATTCTCTTCTTCAGCTGCGTCATCTTGCAGAAGCCATGGTGAGACCTTATAAGCAGGGAAAACTGGTCCACGCTCATTTTAAGAATTTAAATGTAGCAAATGATGAAGGGAATTCAGCACCAGTAAGCTGTCAATGGACTTGGGTTCTAACCTCATTTGTAAATAGCAAGCACTTATTTGGGATATTTTATTTATTTGCTTATTTTGTATCCCAGAAAGCAAACTTGGTCCCTAATGTCGAAACCTGGACATTGAATAAGCAGCTTTTCAGCTTCCTTGGCTCATTCACAGAGAAATGTTTTCCTTTCAGAAGTCTGTGTGACACCTCCCCCACCTGAAGCACTCTTCCAGGTAATGATTTATGCCAAAAGATGCACTGAACACAGACTGGTCCTTGAGATGGGAAGGTAGAACAGAGGGAAATATACACGTGTGTTTACAGGAAAATGTAAAAGGTAAGAGAAGCCTTCACGGTTTAAAAGGAAATCTGGAAAAACAGAAAAAAGATAAGGAATCTTTGATGGACACCATGTGTGAGCTTAAAGTAAAGCACTGGTTAGAGCTCAGTTGTGATCACACGGGGCCAAGATGGAGACGAGCGTGAGCTCTGGAGTGACAACTGGGACGCGCACTGTGCCTTGGAAGAAGGTACAGTCAAGAGCAGGACTCGGGGCCATGGAGGAAGTGGGGGTCACTGCATGTCCGTCTCCATTCATGCCAGCACCACTCAGAAAGCTGGACCACCAGCTCCCTTTCCTTAACTCCATTTTTGACACATTGGTTCATTTTTCTTAATAATTTTACATTTTGATCCTAAACTATGAAAATTTTTAAAAATCTGCATTATTGCACACAAACAGAAAGTTGGATTAAGTAAGACCAAAAATAAAGCAATACGGATGAATTCTCTCGAGGTCTTCATGCTGCTAGACCTCAGGCACCAGGGTTAAAATGGAGATTAACATTAAGGACAAGGGATGAATACCGAATTAAAAAAATCATAAGTAGGTGAGGGTTTGGGTGTGTGCGTCAGCCTACTTTAACCTTTCTACATTGTATCGGCAAACATCACATTGTACTCCATAAAAATAGATCATTATTATTTTTAATTTAAAAATTTTATCAATATCTACTGGAACCAAACCACAAGTTTGCTCCTCACACAATCTAGAAAGAACCAAGAGAAAAAAATAAATTTCTTATCACTGAATCTACCTTGTATTATGTCTGAGTTCCACAAGAAAAAGCAACTCATCTTTACCACAGATATAAATGGCACACTTTGGAAAACTCAACTTATAGAGGCAGGTAGATAGATGTAACTTCCAACCCTACAATAAAATAAGGGGACTGTCCCCCAGTCAAACTACTAAGCTTTCCTGGGAAATCTCTCTCTCCCCTCCCTCTCTCCTTCTCCCCTTCCCTCCTTCCTTCTTTCTTTATCTCTTTTAAATATCTCTTCTCTCATCTGTATATATGAAAATACGTAATATTTTTTCTATAAAGCAACATGTATAAAAGAGAATGACGAACTGAAACATTAACATTTACATCTATATAATTCTGCTTATATATGCACACATATATAGATATATCTGTATACAAATACATTGATTTGTAAATATATATATAGAGAGAGAGAGAGAAACAGAGATAGTGGCAGATGCTCAAGAGCAGCACCAAAATAAAATATAAAACTCTATCTATTGACAGGGAGAAGCTGGTATTAAACCAGGTATGCTATTCAATTACAATCATAAAAATGAAGCGAGAGAAAGTTTGGTATAAAATTATTATACATCAGAAATCATTTAAAGTACAAATTTCTGAGAAAGGAAGGATACATTGAACCGAAATACAGTGTCATAAAGATAAAAAAGCAATAAAAATTAATGCTAAGGAAGGAAAAAATAATTAACTTCCAAGCTTAATATTCAAATGTAATGACTAATCAATATATGTATAGTATATAAGACATGTAAAAATTTATTTCAGTTTCAGAAGATTTTGAAATATGTTACATAATTAGCCTGTAAAGTTCATTTTTGAAAATCTTAAATGACACTGTAAGATATTTTAGGTAAAAAGACATACTCCAAATTACCAAATGATGTCTATTTACCTCATCCAGCAATGTTGGTGTTTGGGGGCAGGGTGTTCCCCTAGAGATTTTACTGATCAACTTTTTTCTGTGTTAAAACAAAACATTGTTTAGTCCAATGTTTGGATATTCTGGCAAAAGATCACACGAGACTGCGGAGTATAGTTAAGGCTCAATTATCCTTATGCAAATAGTTTTGATGTGTTTTTTAGTCCTGTCTCCCATTATCCTTCTGCCAAGCAGCATTTGCTGGGCTAATTTCCTCGGCTGCCGATTGAGATATACTTAGGAAATCCACACGTTTCAGCATGAGACTCAACAAACTGTAATTAGGTGAGCCTGTGGTAAGAAAACAGTCTGACTAAATAATGCATCCCCAAAGCAAGTATCAGTTAGACCCACTGATATAAGACTCTGGGCTGGTGTCCATTGCAACAGATAAATGAAAAACACACTTTGTCTTCATCTTATGCTGTCATATATATATATATATATATATATATATATATATATATATATATAAGCAAATGGCTGGATAAAGCACTCAATTCTCACATCTGCCCTTGCCACAGTGGGTGTCCATGTAAAACCAAGATAGTTAAGAATATACTTGTGTATCTGTCTTCGTTACTTTTTACTGGTCGCTGAGACAAAATACCTGATGCCCAAAGTTGGGAAAGGAAAGGTTTATGTCTTACAGTTTTTGGAGGTTTCAGTCCATACTCAGTTGGCTCCAAGCAGGGTGGCATAGTGGGGCCGCAGTTCATGGTGGCTGCAAACAGCAAGGCAGAGCCTGGCGAGAGAGAGAGAGAGAGAGAGAGAGAGAGAGAGAGAGAGAGAGAGAGAGACGCCTTCTTCCTGCCATTACATCACATCCTGGCTCCACCCCTAGGCCGGTGTAGCACTCACACCCCCAATCCAAGTAATGGACAATGAACCAATCGCAAATACGTAGTGCAAAGGCATGAGGCTTGGGGTCCACCGACATAAACCATTACAGTATCCTAAAGGATGTCGCTGGCCATTGCAGTGATAACATTGATTGGCCATTTTTATATTTCCTTATGATGTGAGCATGGAAATTGTGCCTTTCCTGATTTCTAGTCACCATCACCTCTTTCTCATGGAAAATAAAAGCGAAGAAGATGCATCCTATTGTGATGACATGAGTCTATAACTTACAGGAAAAATGCTATTTAGTTGACTTCTCTATCTACTGCTTTGAATTGAGGAGAAATTGACAGTAATGTTAATTGGAAACAGTCTATAGATGGTGCTTTCTTTTTCTGAATGCTGTCTGAGTATTCAACACGTACGTACCAGACCCACTTTGCTAAGCACTGCTGAAATACATTGTCTTCAATAACACTGTAAAGTAAAAACTATGAATATCCTCATTTTACAAATGTGGAGATAAAGGTAAAAACTGTTAGTTCTTTGCTCAAACACATATTAAGAAAGTGGCAGAGGTCTGATACGAACCTTGGACTCCAGGGACAATGCCTTTACTCACTGTAGTATTCTCCTTTCTCTACCATTTCCAGAGCTGCAGACAACATAACACTCAAGTATTACAGGCCAGAAACATTAAGATCAGTGAGAGTTAAGCTCAGAAGTTCCCATGCTCAGAAGTGATTTAAGCTGAGGTCCTTAGGAAGCAGAGAAACAGAAGCTGAAAAATATGTGGTGGCTGGGGAATGATGAGATAAAAGACAGAATCTGGAAGGTCACAGAATCCCACATACAGATTTCCAGAGTTGGCCATCTCAAAGTGGCTGCTTCCTGTTGTTGTCTTTCCTAATTTATTTACTGATGAAAGGTCATTTTACCATTGATGTCTGTTTAGTAGAGACACATGGATTTTAACAGAATTTCCAACTGGACTTTCCAAAGCTGGAGAAGCTCAACAGCTGTGAGTCAAAGGCTCTGGCCACACTGAAGTACAGACTCTATTTGGTCTCAAATATTCTGCTCTTTTGCTAAGTGCTCCCCATGCTTGCTCCTTTTAGTGCTGTCATCTGCAGACACAATCCCTTACATTACACTCAAAGACACAAAGACTCAGCACCACAGTGCATCTTATTTTGTCTGAAATCAAATTGCTATAAAATTTCAAACATGTAAAATTCACAGAAAAGCTGCAAGTGCATTTTACATAGTGTACTCGTTGTTAAAGGAGTGTCCTAATCTTGCTATGTTACAAAGAATTAGAGAGACAAGCTGTTTGCCCCCCTGGAACTTTGTTCTGCAGGAGTATCTCTTGTTTTGATGATTGTTCGTTCTCTTGATTACTGAAAATCGATTGTCCTTTGAGTAGTGACTCCTCTGCCTCTGTAGGCCCCCATGGTGGGAGTGGACCTGACCATGCTCTGGTGGCTAAGTGGGTGAGGACAACAAAGCATGTGACTCAGACCTGACCAATCAGCACTGTCCATTCCATTAATCACACAGATGGCTACAAAGATAGACACATCACTCAAGGAAGTCAAATAAGGTCCAATTTTCATAGTTTTCTGGAACTTCTGACAAAGTAATTGGTTGACAATATGGTCAAATGTAATCCTGGGGGAGCTAATGTTCATCCCCAAGGAAAAAGACTGCCTTAGGCAATTCAATACACACAGAGACATGGACACAGCAAGGCAATGAGAAATGGAAAAATTCCTGATGCTATTGTCATCCACCAGTTGAGGGTTCTTTTGCTCAATTCACATAGAAATCAGGAATCACCAAAGTGCAGCTCTACTAGAGCTCTGGGCTTTGAGCACCAATAGTCCTCACCCTTGGTGCTACAACTGAGGCCCTGAAGCTCCAAACAGCACCAGATGATGCCAGATATGGTCAGTGCACTTGACTGGGGTGGACCTCTCTTGATGCTGGCTTCAGCATCACTGAAGTTCACTGACCAGTGACCGACCACCATGTGACCCTGCTGGTTGCTGGTCTCTGCTGCTGATTGTCACTGGCTGCTGGTCCCTGGGGCTCTTCAGGGCTAACAGTACCTAATATTTACAGTTCCTTTTGTAAGTGACAGCTGTGTGCACACTATTCAGCATAAAATCATGAATAGATTGACAGGATCCTCCTAGCCCACGCAACCTGAGAATTAAATCACGAGCAGATTTACCAAGCTGTAAGGGCAAGGCTTTACTTGACCAGGAAGACCTGCACTGCAGCATGAGTACACCAGCAGAAGCCCTTCTAGACAAAACCAAGAAGCCTCTGAGAACGGCTGTTCCTACAGAAGCTTCAGACCTGTGATTGGTTAGTATTCAAGCTTGCTGATTGATCCAAACTTGAACCTGTAATTGGTCCATATTTGAGCCCTCTGACTGGTCCAAATTCCAATCTGCCTAGTGACCCAACTTGCTTTAAACTCAAACCTTCTGATCTGAGCCTCCTGATGACTCCAAATTCAAATTCAAGGCCGCTGCAGTTGGGTTAGACATCCTCTGGAGGGGATGCACAATGTCCAGATTGGCTGCATGTGTCAAGAGTGTGGTTTAGCAGAACATCAGGAGAAGCAAACAGTTTTGGAGCTGTCAAGTCTCTGTGAAAATGGTGGGGTCCAAAGCAGGGCGTCTTCAGGAGGTCTAGCTAAGCTAATCACACTCTTTGGAATTTTTAGGGGTACATTAATAATAGGCCCAGACAGAAACACACACATAACTCTTTGAGATGTTAGAGATCATTTTTCCACTGTTTCTTCAAAGAAGCTGGCTGTGTCTGGAGCACGAGGCGTGGAAAAGGGCCCTGAAACTGACAGCCAAGCTGCACTTCCTGTCACTGTGGCTGGAGCACAGCCAGGAGGTGACCTCAGGAGTGGTGGGAGGACACTAAGGCAAGTACCCCCTCCCTCTCAGAGAGCCCAGGGGAGCAAAGGGAAGCTGGGAGAGAGGCAGCACAGCTATTGTATAACCACACCCGCTCTGACCATCACAGAGAAAAAGGGAAGAGGAGGGTACCTATTCATCTCACTTTTGGAGCCCATGTTGAGCAAGACCTATAAGACATGGCAGGGCTTCTTTTTCCTTCTATTTTTGTCTTCCCAGAGCGAAGTAAAAGAGGAATTTTTGTTCATATGCAAACAAAAGAGTACCGGCTGGGGATTTAGCTCAGTGGCATAAGTGCCTGCCTTGCAAACACGCAGTCATGAGTTTGATCCCCAGTACCCAAAAAAAAAAAAAAAAAAGAGTACTGATGGATAACGTCAAAAATAATTTTAGCTTTACCAGTTTAAAAGTGGTAAAGTGAAGAATTCTACTTTCCTCCCACAATAATATAGCATCATAAGTTCCTGCCAAGTCAAGAGCGTATGTAGGAGATCAGTTCTGGGTCTTATAAAGAGAGATGCTTAGAGGGGCAGGCGAGACGGGGAGGAGGTAAACCTTCCAGACCACGCCCCAGTTACCCACCCCTTCTGACCAGACCCAATCTTATCTTTCATTGCTTCACTTTACCCAAGATAATGAATGGATGTGGGATTCCTAGACAACGAATTATGAATTCTAAATCCAGTTCCTCCATTTCCCTATTTTTAGGACTTTAAACAAAGAATTATACCTTTTTGAGTCTAGTTTCTCTTATCAAATGAAGATCACCATAGAATCCTCAAAGGACTTTGTAAAGTGAAATAAGATAGTAGGACTTTTGGGGCCAAGAAGCATGTCTGTTCTATGTGTCTCTGAATTTTCACCTTAAGGAACCGTTTCTGGCACAAAACAAGCACTCGATAAATTCCAGTGGGCGGCATGGACATGTGGCTATAATCCATGCATCCTGTAACACAGTGCCTGGCACCTAGTACAAAAAATATGAGAAAAGAGTGTTGAATATTAATAATAAGGGGAGTCATCATAGGTTAAATAATGGACAGGCAAATGGGAACATTTATTCCAAACAGCAGCATTGCTAAGGTAATTGGCTTCATATACATATGTACATCATATTTTTTGAGAGAGAGAGGGAGATGAAAAATATCCAAAAAGAACATTTCCAATGATCCATAACTTGTTGCCCAGATTCCCATTTCCATAAAAGGGCTTGAAAGCTCTAAATTTTCCACACATTTTTCTCAAAAGAAATTTATAAATATATGTGTGTTTATACCTGCGTGTATAAATGCACTACCTACATGCTGATGTGTGGATTTTTTCTCTTTCTCCCATACTCACATTGAATATTCACTTTCCCTAGACTCTCCGGGAGCAGGTGCCCAAAGAGAAACTAGTTCACAGCACAGCAGAAAAAAACATGGACATGTAAATCCCAGGAACAAGTAGTTCTTAGGTGAGGTATGGAGGGAATAAAAGTGGAATTATAAATGAAAGAGAACAAACTTTTTTGCCTCAAAGTCTTTCAGGAAATTGGCTTCCAGTTCCAAATAGCCTTGTGTCGCTAAATTCTTCAAAAGCTGCTTTTTTAGGATCCGTCGGGTCTTAGTTAATAAACTTTAACTGAACGTTTATTAGAGGCCAAGATATAATGCGAATGAGGTAAAATGAGTGCCGAGGAAGAAGACAGTTTATAAGATCAGACTGTCTGGATTTAAACTGCAACTCTGGCACTTAAGCATAGGGAGACCTTCAGCAAAGGGACTGAGACTGCCTGGTCCCTAATGAACTCGGTCTCATCTCTAAACAGGACACTATCGAAGCCAGTAATAGGAAAAAAATAAGAGAATCCAGCTTAGCAGCTTATAGTTTTCTGCACGAGACCTCAATAAACACTTCCTTTTGTTGCTACCATTGTCATAATTATATTTAGGATTATCATTGTGACCCCTTTGTCCTGGTCTGGTTGCTTTGTAATACTAATTTGGGGATATTTGATGAGTAATGACATAAAAAGAGATTAAGCCTTTGTAACTGGAAAAGATAAAATTTTAAAAAAAAACAGAAAATACTTGACTATCCAGAGAATAAGTTTAATGTAGCAAACTGATGAAACCCATCCAAGGGGTCAGGTATGTTTCTCTGCATATAACATCTCTAAATTAGGGGACCCCAGAGAATCCCCATCAGTTTCCTGTTACTTCTTAACTCTGCCAGACACCAATCTGATTCCTAGTTCCAGCACTCTCTAGCTGTGCCATGCTGTGCACATTCATTAAGTTCTCTGGGCTTCAAAGCCCTCCGTAGCAATATTGGGATGAGAGAGTGTCTTCCTTCACCTGAGTCCCAGAAGCTGAGACATAGCTTTGAGCACCATTGGAAGGAGTTGGAGAAGCACTGGACGTGCGTGGAGCATTTGCACACAGATTCACCCAAGCCCACGGGTGGGGACTGTTAGCATTCTTGCCCTATCTGGCCTGCTGTACGTTCATGTGAGCAGCAGCACTTTCTGCATCTGAGGGTGGGATTAGGGGATGCTAAGTCCTCTGCACAGACACTGCTGGGCTACACAAGCCGATTCCAGGTCTATCAGCATGGAACTGAGCTCGCGGGCCACGAAAGGGAAGAACTTAAGTAAGCTATGGGGAGGAATAAACGTGATCATGCATAAAAACGTTTCTAGCATTATAAGCAAGTACAGCACAGCACGACATAAGCTTGCTTAATGTTTGCCTCCATAAGGTGCATAAAGAAGAAACCTTTTTTTGTTTGTTTGTTTTGTTTTGGATCCTCTTTCTCTTCTCTATGCCCAAGGTGAAATCATTCTCTCCTGGGAGTCATGCCTGGTGAGAACATCAAGACAGCCTAACAGATGTCCTAAACTTCATTGGTAGTCCTCAAGAGTGGAGCTGTCATCTGTAACAAGTGAACACCTTACGGAGCACATAGTTTTCCTAAAACACAGCTCCTCCAATTCTCCACTGTATCTGTAGTCTGAATTTGAACTGGAAGATTTAAATCCAATTCCATGGAATTCAATGCTACATATATTTGTTTTGTACCTACTATGTGCAAGGTAATGTGCTGGGGTTATCTCTTTCCTTAGAGAATATCTTAAACAATATCTTTTTATAAGTTTCTGATCTGATGGTGAATGAGTTATGCTTTGTCCATTGTTTCTGCTCTTCCAGAAAAGCTATGTTCTTCAAATATCACCAGAATAGTTTAGCTATGTAACAAAAGAACAATAATATTGAATAATTCAAGAAGCTGCACAATTGCTTAGTTGTTCTCAGCAAAGGTTTGCCAAACACAAAATTGAACATATTCTGTTATCAAAGTTTATCTCCTTAAGATCATTAAAACGAAGTAAGGAATTTACATATATATGTTGAAAGCGCTTCTGTGTCTGCTTGTTACAATTAAAACATAATTACAAACTTCATATTTGAATCAAACTCTACTAAGAAAGAGAACAACCATAAATGATTTTGTCCATTTTTTTGAATTCTTAGAAATAATTCAAAAGCTTTTTGCTGTTAATTAAAAATGGAAAGAAGACTTTTATTTAAAAACAAAATCTATCAATGTTTTGTTTTCAGTGAGTTCCTTAACCTGACTGAGGATTTCAGTATCATGGGATCCAGGCTCCAGTGTTAAAAGAAAGGAAATCACCTGGGTGATGAAAGGTGTGCAGCTGCCTACATCAGCGGCACATTGGAAGAATGAGAAACCAGACAGGTTTTTCCTCTACAGTTCTCTGAAGAAATTGAAAACATGAAGGAAGAGACATCGCTGGTACTCTGTGCTCACATTCAGAGCAGGAGGACACATGCTTCAAATGTTTCTTTAACTTTGTTTCCAAGATTCCATAAGTGCCAAATGGGATGAATTTCTTGAAGTGGAAGATGGCAGTGCTAACATTTTAATACCAGATGCAGCAGACACATCACATCTTAGCAATGAAATGACTTAGATCAAAATTATGGCAACCTCTTCATTATGAAATGTCCAACATATTTAACCTTCATGGATTTAAAATAATCTATTGTGGGCATCTGAGATGAACACATATTTCTCAGATGAAGATATACAACTGGCAAATAAATACATGAAAAAATGTTCACCATCACTGCTCATTCAAGAAATGCAAATTAAAACAGCACTGAGATTTCATCTCACTCCAGAAAACTTGGCTGCCATCAAGAAATCGATGGATAACAGATGTTGGTGAGGCTGTGGGGGAAAAGGAACACTTCTCCATTGTTGGTGGGAGTGTAAACTGGTGCAGCCACTATGGAAATCAATATGGAGATCCCTCAACAAACTAGGACTAGAAGTTCCACTCAATCCAGGTATTCCCCTCCTGGGTATTTTCCCCAAAACACTGAAAAGATCATGTCACAGTGATATATGTGCATGTTTATAGCAGCACAATTTGTGATAGCTAAATCTTGGAAACAACCAAAATGCCCATCAACTGCAGAGTGGATGAAAAAGATGTGGTATTTTTATACAATGGAATATTACTCAGCCATAAAAAAGGATGACCTTGAGGCCTTTATAGGTAAATGGATACAACTTGAGACTATCCTCATTAGTGAAATAAGACTCACATTTGTAAATATCACATTGTCTCTCTAGTGTAAAAAATAATAAAAACTGAAAGAGTGATAAGATCCAAAATGTATAATAGATATTGTAAAAATAAAAGGGGAGGAAAGTGCTCTAAAGGATATAACTGTTTGTATGCTTAAGTGTGTAAGATAGATGACAATATTACTAAGTTTTCATTGGATCAGTGAACAGAATGGTTTGCACTGTCATTGTTTGAGTGTCTGTCCACTTTTTATACTTTGATTTTGTAACTTGAACAACTATTTTTCAGAGGACAATATGGAGTTTACCAACTAGTGATTTCTCAGTGTTAACTTTTTTTGAAATTCTGTATTATTTCTACCTTTTTTTCTGTTTTGTTTTGCTTTGTTTCTTTTTTCTTCAAATCAAATGACAATAATAATCTATTGCTTGTGTAGTCTCTGTAGTTGCATTGCCTAGACTACTTAGAAATATGGTCTCTCCCTCTGCAGGGCAGTCAGGGGCAGGAGAAGGACAGTGAAAGGAGCTCAGCCCCACTTAAAAACTCACCGTCTCTCATACCAAGATATCCTCCAAATGGCAAAGTCCTCAGCTGGAATAGGCAACAAATCTTGCATTGAAAACTAAACGTATTCCCTCTTGGTAGCCTGTCTCAGCTACCTGGCTTATCTCAAACTTAACCTTCCTTCACCGCAGTCTTAGCTTCGATATCCATTGCTCTAAGGAATCTCGATTTACTTAGCTTGCATGAAACATTTCTCAGGATCTTATAGTATAGAAGGTATGGGGGAGGGGGATCCCGTAACTGAGGCAAAGGAAGGAGCTGTGGAATTGAAGCTTCACTGGACCCCTGGGTCCCCTCAGTTAAACCACTGTTATCATCAAGAGATTAATTGCTCCAGTCTCTTCTTTGCTTTGATTATTTTTCTCCCAGTGTCTGAGTCACATGTATTCTTTATAGTTCTCTGGTTCCTATTTCAGTTAATTAATATGCAAAATCCCTAAGCATATTACATCTCATAATTATGAAATCTCATAATTTACTGAATCTTTTACCAATCAACAACTCCACTGAGAACCTACATGACAAGAACTATTTTAAGAGAATCTGTGTGTTCAGTTATTCTCTGCAAAACTCCCGTGAGGTGGTCGTGGATGTTCTTGTTTTATGTGGCAGTATATAAAAGGATGAGGAAGCTAAATAACTCTCTTAAGGTCTCACGGTAGTAAGCTGTTGCATTAGTGTGCAAATCTAAAATGTGGAAAAACTACACCTTTAATTACACTATTTATATCCTGTACATTAAATCTCCCCATTTTACTACAGAAGAAACTTCTAAACATTATTCATCAACAAGTAGGACGGTAAAGAATCTTACAGAGGTGAGCGCTAGCAGGACATTCAGATGCCATCAAACCAAATGTGTGCAAGGCAGTGTCTATGTAAACAGCCAAGAGCCTGCCATCACTCCAGGTGCCAGACCTCGCTGCACATGGAATTTCCCAAACCACACTACAGAGGCTCAATTCCAACAGCCCTGGCTGAGGTCACGGAAGCCCTGCTGACCTCAGCCACCAAGACACAAAGGGTGCAGATTAGGCATATGGATTCTCCAACACAGAGAATTTGGAATTGGGTTCTAGAGACTCATTGAGACTTAATTTGAAAACAGATTTGCAAAAGAGTTGATGTGCCCATTTGTTTCTTTTCCATTTTATTAAACTACTTATGAACTTTAGTTTTCATTTTTATAATGAAAAATAAGACATATATATGTATGTTTATGGTGTACAATATGCCTGACATATACATAATGGAATTACTAAAGCAAGGTAATTAGTAGGCATATTGCCTCATTTTGCAGTGAGAACTTATTTTTATGGGAGAACATTAAAAATCTACTCTCTTAGCAACTTTTAAACACACAATACATTACTATAATCATCATGGTGTACCACAGATCTCCTGAACTCATTCTTTCTGTCTAACAGACATTTTATCCTTGGACCAATATTACTCCAGCCCCCCAGCCCCAGCCTCTGGTTATCACCACTCAACACCATCCTTGAATTTAACCTCTTTGGATTCCACATGTAGGTGAGATCATGTCTTTCTGTGCCTGGCTTAGTTTTTTTTTAATCTAATGTCCCCCAGGTTCATCCATGTTGTTCAAAATGACAAGACTTTTTCATCTTTTCAAGGATGAAGCACCCTAATACAGAAGAAAATTGTAAACAACATTATATATTTATATATATATATATATGTATATATATAATATATGTGTATATGTATATACATATATATATAATATGTGTGTATATATATGTATGTATATACATATATATATATTTCGCATTTTCTTTACTCGTCCATAAATTGGCTTAATATCATGGCTATTGTGAATGATTTTGCAGCAAACAAGGGAGTACAGATGCTTCTTCCACATACTGATTTTATATCTTTGGATCTATAACCAGAGTGAACTTGCTGGATCATGTGGCAGCTGTATATTTAACCTTCTGAGGAGCTTCTACACTGTTTCCACAATAGCCACAGGAGTAGCTGTCCAGAGTAGCTATTTTCTGCCATGAAAATAAAGAACAGAAAAGACTGAGCTAAAAGACAGAGGAGAATAAATGATCCCTACAAAGAGGAATGGAAAGGGGAACCCACTGAGCTCCCAAGGGATGAAGAGAATATTAAATTTATAGCACCCAGTTCCAATCCCTCAAATCTGTGTGTATTTTATGATCCTGAGTTTATAAGTATCTTGATTTTACCAAACATTTACACACACACACACTTCTGTGATTTGTTTCTAGATGTCCCCCCAAAGCCTCATACGGTCCTAGGTGGGGATTTTCAGCAGTGGTTGCATCCATAGAACGTGATGCTGGGATGCTGGGATGAGGGTTCTGTGGTTGCTAACTGAGTCCACTGATTGGCTTGGCGGAGTTCCAGGTGTGGATAATGAGGAATCCCTCCCCGAGTATGAGAGCTGCCCACATGAAGGGTGCGGAGCCTGGACACACTGTAAGGGACAGAACGAGGGCTGCTGCCACCCCCTGCTGCTGCTCTTGCTTCCTCCTGCCTTGCTGCTTTGCTGTCTCTCTGCCTTCTGCCCACCACCAACCGTCTCTCCTCTAAACGCCACGCTAGTGTGGAGCCAGCCAACTGTGCACTAAAACCTCTATACCCTGTGAGGCAAAATAAACTTTCCTCCTTTAACTTGGATTTTCATATTTTGTCTCAACAATGAGAAAAGTAATTAAGACACATGCACACTTTTCTCAAATTTTACTGTTTCTACTACTTTAAACAAAAAAATTACTGAAAACAAGAATAAAACCTATTGCGACAAAAAAAGAGTGAAGCCAGTCTTTCTGTGCAGCCTGCTCACAGGTAGAATGCTAGCCATACTGTGGTATTAATGCAGGATGGCACAAAACACAGACCCTGTAATAGACTTTGTAACTTAAATTGGCCTCATCCCCACTTGATTGATTTCACGAAGTAGAGAAATGCTTATCTTGTACTTGTGCAGGATTTTTGGGGCAGAGAACTTTGGGACAGTTGCGGTGTCAAGATTAGGACTTGAGCAGGGCATGGTGACACACGCTTGTCATTCCAGCGGTTGGGAGGCTAAAGCAGGTTGATGGCCATGAGTTCAAGGCCACCCTGGGCTACACAGTAAGTTCAAGTCCAGCCTGAACTACATAATGAGACCCTGTCTCAAAAAACAAAACAAAACAAAAGATTAGGACTTGATATGATTTGCAGTCCTGTAGACCATGTTCCAGTCATAAAATTCATAGGACCAAGATCCAATAATTTAAGCACCTGAAATTAGGGAACCAAATTAGCTACAAGTTTTATGGCTCAAAGCCCCATGAAATTCAAAACACATTGAATGTATAATGTGTCATTCATGGGTCACTAAGGGACATCTCAAGAGAGATATATGGTGTCCCTGGCTAAAAGTGTAAAGGTGTAACAGAAGCCTTGTATAGTTCTTTCCCTCACTCATGATTTACATCACTGACTGAATATTTACTTACTTTGCAGATAATGAATTAAGAAAATAAAAGGTAACCACTATGACTTTTGTGAGTCAGAGCACAGCCGTGGGGAGCTACTGGGTCACATAGTGCTGATGTGGCACCGTAGCAGCTGCAGGAAGTTGCTTAACCACCTTGAGCTCAACCCTCCTGGCTGTGGAGTTAGCACACGAGCGGGTCCCTGCGCTAAGGGTGTTGTGAAGCTTGGGTGAGACCGCAAGTCGCCCATCAGGGTGAGCTCTCGGACCGTCTGCCACGCCGAAGAAGCCCCCACCACCCTGCACTGTGGCTTGGTAAATTTTCAGGCAATAAAGATGCCCCTCCTGCTGGTAATTGATCTGTATCCACTTATTTTATTTATTATTTATTTAGTAGTTCCAATCATATCTTAAAGCAAACACAAGACCAAAGTCCCTATTTTATTTAGTTCACATCAACAAAAAGCCAACACCCCCACCCTACACCCCACACCTCACCCTACACCCCACACCCTCACCCTACACCCTCACCCTACACCCCGCACCTCAACCTACACCCCGCACCTCACCTTACACCCTGCACCCTCACCCTACACCCTACACCCTCACCCTACACCCCACACCTCACCCTACACCCTCACCCTACACCCCGCACCTCACCCTACACCCCGCACCTCACCCTACACCCCGCACCTCACCCTATACCCCACACCTTACCCTACACCCCACACCCTCACCCTACACCCACACCTCACCCTACACCCCACACCTCACCCTACATTACACACTCAGCCCTGGATTCTTATGATATGGGTTTCATGAGATGAAGGAATCCTAGAGGAAGTAAGTGAGCTTTTAAAATTTCCTGTCCCTTCTTGAGAATGCCTCTCACTATTACCTAAGTTGATGGAGAAAAACTCATCTCATATGCAAATGTTCCAACAGGCCAACATACCAACCTTGTGAGGTGGGAGATTTGACACCCAAACTACTTTGCTGAGTAACAGGGAGCATTGACGCTTGGCTCTGTTTGCCCTTGGCACTTACAGAGCTGACCTCCAAAAATAGAGATAACACATAATTCTAGAGACCATAACCTCCAGATGTTGTTGACCATACTCAAACTTTTATGTCACAAAATAGCTTTCCTGTATTTCCCTCTGTGGTTCACTCTGCAGTGCAGCTGATATTTTGGCAGTTTCTGTTATTATTCTGAAAGCCAGGTGTGAGCTTGTGTAGGAGTCGCATGATGACATTTTGCCATTTTAATTTCTAGTGTAGTCTCTAATTAATAGGAAATGCTTGGCTCTTGAGAGGCGATTTTCTGTACTAAACAAGTACTCATCATTTCAGATATCTATTCTGAAGCATGTTTGTTTTATCTCTTTTCAATTAGCTGTTCAGTTTTTCCCCATATTATTTTAAAACAAAATTCACTTATTGGCTGTGGCATAGCTGAATACACACTCTCACCGTGAAATCTCTGCTGTGTATGAGCTGCATACGTATTAATAGCATCTCTGAGAAACCATTCCCTGCCATTCTGCCTCCCTCTGACTACACTTGTTTAACCACAGGTGCCTTCTGACAATTGGGAGCAAGAAACTAAACTAAGAAGCAGCACAGGTTGAAAATCAGTGCAATAATTCCATCGGAGAACAAATAGTCAAACTTCCACTGACCTGCCACATCCCTCACTGGTGTTTTTCATTTAGATAAAAATAAATAAAAATTCAGATATTAATATGGAGCCACTATATTCTATTTCTATTCAAAAACATCCTATGTTTGCAAGGAAAAATAAACAACAGAGTAACATCCAGGAATCAGAATAGCAAGTGTGGATACCCTTGCTAATGTACACCTTTAAAAAAATAATGGCAACGTTGGTGTTTCAGCAAATGAAACAAAGAAAGCCCTACGTGCTATTTAGAGAAAGAATTTGCAGATCACAATTAAGGTTTGGTGTCAAACCCTTTGAAGAATGACAGCTGGAAGCTAGAACTACATCTTGCCTGGAAATTTAGAGATGAATAGAACTTTCATCTCTGACATGAAGAAAATGAAAATATGTAGCAAAGATGATCACTACTAGTTTTACAGTTAGGCTATTGAAGCTAATCTGTGAGATTTTTAGATTGCTGTTGGCCATGCTGCTGACTTCATGGTTATTTTTAATCCCACAGAATCCTTTCAGGGAACATGGGTAGAAAAGTATTCCTGTAGCATCCTGTAAGATTTCATCCCTTTACTGTAGATTCCTCAGAAGAAAACAAATGATGTGTCCACATCAAATCTCTTGACAACATTTGGAACAAATTTGGAATCTATGGACCTGTGAGGGCACAGAACCCTAGGAGAAAAAGATGCATGCATGCCAGGGCATAAAATGGAAATGCGTGTCTCCACACAGTCCTTGCGCACTTCTCTTAGATTCCCACACACACTACGTGTGTTGGGAGCAAGAAAGAAAGGACTGGAGGAGCTATGCTGAGTCTCCTGCTTCTGCTTGATTCCCCTGCTTCTCACGTTCACTTATGTCCTAAAATTGACTAGGATGATTCGATGCTGACTGTGGTGGTCTGAATGCTTGTATCTCTTGAAAATTCAGATATTGAAACCTAATCACCAATTTGATAGTATTAATAGCTGGAGTCTTATGGTGTTTATTAGATCATGAGCTTTTGTGTCTGGGGTTAGTGACATGATAAAAGAGATGAGAAGGAGCTGTTTGCCCTCTTTGCGCTGTGAGGAACCAGCAAGAAACACCAAACATGAAGCAGAAAGCCAGGCCTTCATCAGATACCACCCCTGCTGGCACCTACATCATGGGCTTCCCAGGCTCAAGAACTGTGAACAATACATTTCTATGATTTACACATTCCCCAGATGAAGGCATTTTGTTATAGGAACTAACCGAAACATCAAGACAAGGTCCTTGTTTCTGTGACAATCCCAACAATGAAACAACACCAAAAACAGCAGTGTAATTGTTAGTGTAAATATGACTAATAAGTTACATGCATTATTTTACATATGAACTCAGTGAAACTGAGGTTGAAGTTACCAGATTACACAAGAATATATATTACTGAACTGCTCCTTCTTACCAAGTGCACACACACCCAGGCCAACGCCTATACATTTGACGATGTTTACTAAGTGATCTGGAATATTCTGCTTGCCCAGCTCCTCACAGTGCTTACCTGTATGGATTAAAATTAAGTGGAAAAGATTGAAGGCCTTTTCTTTGGCATATTTTTCAGATGTAATTTATTCTCAAACTAAAATCCATAAAGCACATTTTTGGCTAACGGGTAAGTACTACATGTGCAGTGCAGTGGCTCTGGGAAGCCCAGAGCATTCAGAGCGGTCCTCGTCCTCAGCATCCTGAGAGCCCTGATGGCCCATGTCCTTGCTTG
Source organism: Hydrochoerus hydrochaeris (assembly GCA_004027455.1). Taxonomy (NCBI): domain Eukaryota; kingdom Metazoa; phylum Chordata; class Mammalia; order Rodentia; family Hydrochaeridae; genus Hydrochoerus; species Hydrochoerus hydrochaeris. The sequence continues at coordinate 102,216 of PVLA01000130.1, read as the reverse complement.
CAGCCTTCCATGACTGAATAAATCTGGGCTCATAAAACTACTGGGACCCAAATACAGACAGTTTTTCAGTTTTTGAAAATTCTAGAGAGTCTTCCTTCCATTGACTCATTAAAAAAAAATGCGTAAGTTAGATAGTAATTACCTTTGCTTCAAAGTCAAGGAATTAAGACTGCTTAATGAATGCTTGGTGTTTCAAAGTAAATCTAGAAGCAAGACCAGAAATGGCAGCCACATGGCGCCCTTCTCACAGGCCTCCCCCGAAGCAGCTTTCACAGCCACACACAGTGCCTGGTTCCTTGCACGAACAGAAGATCAGGAGCAACTTTCAAAACAGCACCTGAGAGACAGATGGGGAAACTCGTTGTGATACCATCTTACAAGAGTACAACAGTGGCCCTTAAATGCTGTGTGTGTCCTTCATATGAACATATCCTTAAAAATTGAAATACTAGAGGAAGTTGCAGAAAGGGACATTCAGGATAGTCACATTGATTTTTTAAACAACAAAGATAGTATAATTAGCTTAGGGGACATACATTTGTTTGAAATATGAAAATAAAACAAGCAAACCCAGTCTGGGAACACAGCACCATGCGTGGACCACCGCCAGACTGGGCAAAGCCAACCCCAGCCCCTCTGGCTTGTGGGCTGACAATACAAGAAGTACCATTCAACCCTCCACACCTCCCAGCAATTGGCTCATCCAGAGAAACGCAGGCTGTGATGACAGCTACAGAGGTGAAAGGCAATCGGATGCCTGTGGTGCTTTGGTGTTTCATTAATATTGCAGGGCTAGGGCCAGGGGTCTGATCACGGGTTCAGAGGACAGCGGTACACAGTGTGGCGTCTAGCGGGGTCTCCCTCTGCAGGTTGTAGCCATTGTTGATTCCTTATGGTCTTGTTTCGAGGTCCTGTATCATTTCCATTGTTTTGTTGGGCTGGGTTTTATTCTCTCTTGTTTTGCTTGATTACGTTAAATTCAAAAGCAGGGGCAGCTATTTCAAAGATAGCAAGATTTATTATGGCAGCCATTTGGGATTTACTATTGGTTTGTTTTGAAACCCTTTATTGTATTTATTGCTTTGTTTTTATTGTTTCTATTCTATTCTGTTCTGTTTTATTTTTACTATGTCTGAGATTATCTGCAGCTATTTTGAAGACATCCAAAGGCCTTACAGTAATGATTGTGGATTCTGTAATGTTTTAAAGTCCTGTATCTCTTACACTGGCTTGTTTTGATTGGTTTTTATTCTGTTTTATCCTTCTTAAAATTAAAAGAAAAAAGAAATATTAAAATGATGACTATTGAAGATACATAAAAGCCCCAGTCTTGCATTACTGAGGCCAAGGGAGCCATGGAAGATAGGAATGAATAAAGACAACTAACTGTACCTATTGTATTTATTTCTGTAAAAATTTAAGTAAAATTTTCAATGTTGACATTTATTATATTTAGCAAATGGACTCTATTCTTTACCAGACACTTTTCTTTATATATTTCTCTATTTTACCTAAAAATATATTTATGCATATATGACGTTTTACATACCATATAAATTGTACACATTTTAATTATTTATGCTTTCATTAAAATAGAATATACAAATTTATTAAATAGTTTATGTATTACATATAACATTTTTTAAATTTTTCTTTATTTTAAAGAGAAAAAGAAAACAATAAAAGCAATGATACAGAATTTCAAAACAAGGTAATAGGAGATTAACAATGATTAAAAGATTGTGTATTATTCTTCTGCTTCAGGCTCCTGAGTAGTTGAAGTTACAGGCATACGCCACCACATCCACCCTTAAATACTCCTTAACTGACAGCTATTCTATAGTCAAAGCTAAACTGTAATGTTTAGGGATGCTCAACTAAAATAAGGGAGTAATTGTTTTCAGAATAGTCACTTCTGAAGGACAAAAGGGTTACAATTGCCGTAGGGGCCAGGGCGGGCTTCCAGGTTACTAACAGAGGGATTTGCTTTGTCATAAGTTACACATTTGCTTTATGAAATAATTTTTATGTTTTGTTTTGCAATAAAAAAGAACAATATTACCACTGCATTCCCATTTCTCCCAAACTTTCACCAGTGTTCCACCCACCATGGTGAGGTAAGTGAAGTCAGTAATTACCTACTAACAGCTCTGATAAAAAAAACAAACAAACGCAACCCCTCAGCACTAACCAGCAAACTTTTGATGTAACAACTCTAGACCAGGCAGAGTTAGATGACAGAAGCAACCTCCAGGGGAAGAGGAGGGTGGATGTTTTGTCTGCCATCACCTCAAAAGTCCAATTACAGATAAGAAGCTATGCAAGTTACATACGTGGCAATGAAAGGCTTTAGCTGATTTGCTGGAGCACACCTGTAATCCCAGCACTCTGGGAGGCTGAGGCAGGAGGATCACAAGTTCCAGACCAGCCTGTGTGATTTAATAAGACCCTATCTCAGAAACAAAAAACAGGATGGGGCTATAGCTCAGTGCAAAAACCTTGTATTTAATTTCCAGTAACACAAAAAAGAAAAAATGTGGTGAGGGGAAAAAAGCTTTAGCTGGTAGAAACATCATACAATTTTAAAGTATATTAGTCACAACAAAATTGTAAGGGAAATTAGGTAAGCAGGACCCTTTCCATGACTCATGAGCAAACTGAAGCAGCAAAACAAAGTGCTTTATAAGTCAAAAGTTAAATAAAATCATGTAGGATAAAAAACTCAATGTCCCTGCCACAGAATTCAATCATATTATTTCCTCTATTGACATTTGATTCTTACCTTGTGTTATACAATCTATCAACATATACAGCAGAATTATAATGTAGATAACTAGGTTACTAATTTTAGGAAAATTATTGCAAATTAGTAGCCACACTTGCATGGATAGCATTAGTAATTTACCTGTTTCTGAATCTATCTCTGGTTCTGTCCACCTGTGGGTGCCCAAACCAGGCCGGTGGAAGTTTGCTGCCTGGCCTGCCAGGTCATGTGGCAGGGTCAGGCCCTCCAAAGCTCCTGCTGCAATTCTAGCTGGCTCCTCTGCTGCATGGAAGAGGCAGGCAAGGTTACAATGCAAAAAGGATTAGAAATTATATAATGAAACATACATTACAGTCAAGTGAAAAATAACTTTAAACACCTCCACAAAGGAGACCATCATTCTAATACAAACTTATGCATTCCTTAGTTATTGCCTGATCATGCATACCAACTAATGATCAGTAGACACTTATTCTGAATTAGGACACATTTATATAATTGGATATGCATAATATATACATATGTGTGTGTGTGTGTGTGTGTGCATGCGTGTACATCTCAATATTTTAAAGGCTAGGGCAGAACTTCAAAACTCCAAATCAATGATGTACTCACTAGAAGATCAAATAGTTTAATTCTTTTTTTCAAAACTGTCTTCCACATTTGAGATTTTATTGGCTGTGCTGAGAATCAGTACAGGCATTTCTCTTTGTACACAATTCTTAACATGTCTACTAAAAATCTAAAAAGCCATATATTTTTTTCTTTTCCAGTTATTTCTGTGACTTTCCAGCCTCAAATTTGGATGCAAATTTTCTGCAAGAGGATTCAGTAGCCGTCTCTTCCAGTGCTGAGAAAGTGTTACCGAAGTCCTGCCACCTCAGAGTTTCATACGTGCTCAAATTTTCAGTCTTCCACAGCATACTCACTAAATTAGGCAGCCTGGACTACCACACCCAGAGATGCCATAGAGTGGACAGGATTCTGAGCAGAAAGTAATATTGTTTAGGAAACAATTCGCCTAAAAACAACATGAGATTCTAAGTCATTGAAAATATCTGAGACATTAAATGCATGACTGTGTCTCCAAGTGGCCATTTAACATGCTTTATATTGCTAGATATAAAACTAACCCCCACCCTCACCCCCACCTACGGAATGTGAAGCTGACACCAAGACAGCAAAGCCACCTCTAATTCAATAGCCCACTCTCTTCTGGTTGTACAAATATAAACAAGTAGTGGAAAATTTTGCTTCTAAAACAAAATCATTTGCACTTAAAAAAGGCGGTGAGATGGGGTCCCTTCTTTTCCTTTTATTTTAATGAGAAAAAAAAAGAACAAAAACAATGATAAATCAGTTTCAAAACAGGATAATAGGAGAGTTCCAATAACAATACACTGAGAACTGTTGTCTTCCTAGTAGTTATTCCGAGGACAGGATAGAAGCATGAACTTGTCCAAACAGTACAGCACAAACCTTTCTTTTCAGTGAACTAAGAGAAACTAGCTGTATCACCCTCTTGTGAATGAACATATTTTTTCCTCCTTTTAAAAATGTTTCTGCAGCTATCAAAAGACAGCATTTACAAAATAGTTGATAAAAAAAAATATTGCTCTGGGCCACACAAGAAGGGAGACAGGGACTACTGGTTAGACACGGTGTGTGGTTAAACAGGCTTGGTTTCTTTCTCTTCTGCCTCAGTGGTACCACTTCCTCCAGGGTTCACGCAGAGTCTCTGAGACAGTCTAATGCCCAGAGCACCCTCCCACGCACCCCCCGTAACCCGGCCATGTTCTAACGGCTGTTGATTGCTGATGGTCCGCTCTTCCCCCAGTCTCATCCCTCTTTGCCTCCTGCCACATTGCTCAGCTTTCCACTCCTCTCTTACCGGAGGCCCCTTCGTGCCAAACGCTCTGAGAGAAGGAGGCTGTGGAGGGCTGTGGCGCCAGGCCCAGCACAGGGCCGCCTTCACAGCAGGAGCGCTCTCTGCTCACTGAAGGCTCCTGCACACACGTTCAGCGGCAAAGCAAGCCTCTAACATAATCACAGACTTTTGTTCATGGGTCTTGAGAGAACTATTGAAAATACTATTATGTGTTTTTAATTTTTTTTATTGTGTCAGCTGAAAAGGGCGTTGTCTTTTAATTTGGCTGTTTCTTCAGTTTCCATGAAGTCAGAAAATTCTCAAACTCTCTGTTCTCAGTTTCTCCGGATAGATAAGGAATTAGCAGAGAAAGATTTGTTAAGTGCGGTAGCAGTACCATGATAGATGTGTTGGAGTAGGGTGCCCACTGGCCAGCCTCACCCCAATTTATCCTGAGAACCTCTGCATCTCTCAGAGAGACCCTGTCACAGAGTTTTCTCCTGACTCCAGTGAGCATCACGAGTCCCTTATGGGAATCCTCAAAGACCAACCATATCAAAGCAACAAAACTGCGTGCATTCTATAAGCTGTGGAAACTCAAGATCATTTTGTTAAGTCCCCTGAATTTATTTTGTTAACACCAACAACAACCTGCTTCTGTTTCTCTTGCTTGAGCTGGAAAACTGTCAGCCATGCCGGCTACACTTTCCCGAGATTAGCCCAGACTCTTCTCCAAGCAGGGTGAGCTACTCACGACCTTTCCCCTAGCCCTGGGCTTCTGTAGGCTGAATGTGTAAGAAATCAAAAGCAGAGGAGAAAATGGCCTTGACAGTTGCAGTATGTAGAATGCTGGGAAGAACACTGAATTATTTCTCAACTGCTAGAGGCTCTGGGTTCCCAATGGTCAGATCTGTGAAGACAATCTCCTTCTACACCAAGCTTTGGGTGACTGAGAAGTTCCAGGCAAAGATCAGCAAAGTCAGAACCTTCACGCCAAGATTCAAGACACCAGGGTAAAAAGAACTATCTGTACCTCTATTGAACTGGGGTAAAGCAGCAGAAGGAGGAACTGGCAGTTACATCTGTTGTCTAGAATTTATTAAACTGGCATGCACATATATAGAGCTTTGGAGTTCATTTCTTATGACTGACACACGCCGTAATGATATTCTACATTTAATGGAACACAGTAGCAATGTCCACAGACATCAGGAAAAGACTGCATGTATGTGACAAATTTCTTATGAGGGTAGGAATCAGGAAGACAAGTCCTAGAAGCAGGTACTGACAAGTAAAAGAGCTACTAAAATAAGTGAAACAAGATAGCTTTGTGTCTCTTGGAAGAAGTATTGAAAGCACTATGCATTATTTATTTTTTAAATGTGTATTTTTATTGTGTCAGCTAAAAACATCTTCCTCCTTCAGATAAAAATACAACATAACAGAAAAATAACACTTGACTGAATCAAAGACATCGGGAATAGAACAAGTATGACTGTGGGGTCCAGTTGTTAAAATCTCAGCCAAAGTTTGCACTCCATTTACATTATCTCAGTCCCAATGAATGGAAATCTGAATACAAAGAATTCATAAGACTGACTTTCAACATTTTGAGGGGTAACTTTGAGATTCAGTCTTTTTCTGTGTTAATTGTGTGATTATTAGAAATTAAACCTTAAGGGACAAATTAAAGAGCATAAAAAATCTCATTATGAAAGTCAGAATGTTTAAAAGAGAAACTGTGTCGTGTGGGATATTACTTGAGTTCCTAAAAAAGTCCTAGAATATGGGTGGTTTAAATGCTCACAGAGAGAAAGGAGAGAGATTCTGAAAAATGGCTCACTCAATTATGGAGTTGAAAAAGTCCCACAATCTGCCCACCGAATGCTGTTGACCCAGGGAAGTAGGTGGTGTTATTCTCTCTTTAAATGTGTTCTTTTAAATGTCTGCCTAATGGATCTCTTTATGCCTTTTACTAGTGCTGAAAATTCTTTGTTCCATGACAGAAATCAGTGAACCTACATATTTATCATTAGATTCCTTATCTCTGCTTTGGGATCTTCCTCAGACTTTTCACTGACAAGAGTATTAAATTTTGCAAGATTTTATAGGACACTTTGATAATATCAATTACAACCTTTGTTTTCGTGGTCTTAGTGACTTTGTGGTAGAGAATATTTGCAAATTTATTTTAAGATACAGTCTCGCTAAATCTATGATACCAAACATGCCTATAACCCCAGCATTCTGTGAGAGGCTAAAGCAAAATGACCGCAAGTTCAGGAACAGAAACATATCGTTTGGCTTTGTTATTCATCTAGGAATTTGCCTTAGAGAAATATTGATACAAGAAAGAACAAAGCAAAGTGTGACTAAGGACCATCTTGATGGCATTTGTGGGGAATATGTTAAAAATGGAACCATTTTACATATTTTATCAATATGAAATTTATTAAGTAATTTTTATCACAGTCAAATAATGATGTGATATTTAGCTATTAAGAATAGTGAGCTACAACTACATTATTAACATAAAGAAATATTTTTATTTCAAATTATGCATGCATAGTGATACAAAATGTAAGGGTGTATAACATATGAACATATGTTTATATCATACCTGACAAATATTAATGTGTTCAACAGATGTGTATGTGTGTGACAAATACATTTATATAGTCTTAGAAAAATCTTTGAGAGATATAAGAATAAGTAATAGGATTAGAACTTTCTTCCATAAGCTTTTATCTGTTTTTGTTACAATTTTCTTAGTTCTTTTTCATAATTTATAATGCAAAATATGTGAGAAATACAATATTAAAAACCAAGCTAACATTTTACAATCCATGCTTGTAACTTATCAGTCTAGTCAATAGCATGGACCTAAATTTTAAAGAAATAGTGTACACCTTCCCCCATTAGTCAAAGTTATAATTATAACTCTGCCACAGTTCTACAGGTTAAAATTCCTTCAAGAATAATAATGTCACCTGTAACACTTCCCAATATTCTCTATTTCAGCTTGACTCTCTAGGATGAAAGTTTGCTGAGGTAAAGTTTACAGAGCATGCAGGAACAATGCTCTGTAATCAGAAGAAATTAATTTAAAAAGTTTTGACAAACCACATGAATCCTGCTGTTAGGTCTTAGAAACACGTTCTACCATGGAAATGAAATATGAAAATAAAACTGAAGGACTGATTTCCCAATTTTTTCCCAAACCACATTGTGGCTTATACTTTATTAGATATGCAGTTGAATATTGAGCTAAGTTTGAATTAATGAATCTGATTATCAGAAAATAGCATTTCTACAGTATTATGTTCTCCTCATTCTTCTCTTTCCACACAAAATGTTTCCCAAAACCAAGCTCGCGCAATTAACATGCACAAAGAAACACTGAGCTGAAAAAAAAACTGCATTCTTTGAATCTTTTTGTTAAAACATGCAAAAAAAAAAAAAAAAAAAAAAAACCTCTACACTACTGCAACACAAAAGTTAATAATTTCTGTCCTTTAATATATTGCCTAATCTGACTTTAGGGAAAATGTGATTTAACACGGTTTTTAGCAGTTGGGTTTTCTGAAAGTCAAACTAATATGATTTCATCAAGTCTCTACAGAAACCATATACACACATATTTATCAAAACTCCAGGGTTAGTAGAAATGGCTAAACAGCAGAAGGAAGTGTTGTGTTAGTTTGCTAGGGCTGCCACAACAAATCCCATGGTCTGGGTAGCTTAAATACACTGTCCCACACTATGGAGGCTAGAAGCTCAATACTTAATTGTCAATGGATTTGACTTCTTCTGAGGCCTTAGTTTGTCAATTTAACTCTCTGGTATGCTAATCTCAAAAACTATGGCCTTACCTGATTTTGTTCATGACTGTAGGAACAGTACACTGTAATCAGAAGAAATCAATAAACAAGTTTGGACACTGAGAATGATCACCTTCTCACTGTGTTCTCACATGGTCTTTCTTCTCAAAATTCATCTCTGGCGTCTCTTTGTATGTCTAAATTCAGCTCATTACACCGGTCTGACTGGCATGGATCCTCCCTAATGACCTCATGTTAACTGAATCACCTTTCCCAGGGCTCTGTCTCAGATATGCTCATAAGCTGACACACCAGGGGTTAGGGCTTCACCTATGGATTTGAAGTGACACATTTCAGCCAAGAATAGCTACAAAGTAAGCAGGACCGACCATTCTTTAGAAAATATATGGATTCTTCTTTAGAATCTGCCTTCTCATTTTATATCTACAGTGGCACTTTGGTTCATGAAATTAATTTTTTCTATGTTTCTAGTTGCAAACAGAATTAGACAACAACCAAATACAATTCACTGATTGAGTTCAGCATTGACCTTATGGGGGAATTTTTTTCTTTTTTCTTTTAATTTTAAAGCTAGTAAAATCCAACAGAACAAAACATAATAAAGTCAATCAAATCAAAGCAGCAAAATTGGTGCAGAGCTTCAAAGCAGGATACTAGAAAAACAATAGCTACCATAGTATATCTTGTTATCTTCACAATAGTTATCCATTGCATCAGGTATAGCAAAATCAAGCCAAAAACAAAACAGAATAAAACTAATCAACACAGAATATTGAATACAGCAAAACAATCAGAACAAAGCAAAACAGTGGGAACAATATTGGGTTTCAAAAACAAGACAGAAGGAAGTTCCCTATATTTGCTGTATTGCACACTGTCATCCTCCCAAGTGATGCTCAGACCACTGACCCTAGGCCTGTAAAGTCAACCAGATAATATGAGCATTTAGTTGCTTTTTGTACCTCAGTTGCTATCAACTCAGCCTGTCCTCCAAACCAGCAGGTTGCTTACAGTGGGGAGGGTTGATGCTCACCCGCTCACTGGTAGGTTCATGGGAGATGCTGTCTTTTCTCTTCCTGGGAGCCACGTGGCTCACACAGCTTACCAGCCTTATGAGGAAATTTGATTTGGTTCTTATTCAACTCACAAATGTAGAAAGCATTAAGTTCATGAGCAGAAGTATCACTGTACTTAGACTGAGGAGAGATCCAGCTTGGTGTCAGCATGACATTCTCCAACCCAGAAACGGGTTCAAGAAATTATGTAACCAGAGTGGATCTGAGGAATTGCAGGAAAGAGTGGAGCAAGGGCTCTCTGGGCTGTAAGGGACATTGTCTGTGGCACTGTGCTATAGCCACTTTGCCATAATGGAAGTGGGGAAAGACCAGGGCTGGGGTGGCCAGAGGCCTGCTATGTTGCATGGACACTAACCATCAATTCAATTCTGAAGGAAGCAGCAGGTGCAGACAAAGAATATTTCACTGTTTTCACGTGTCTCCTAAATCCTGCAACATGTCAGAAAGCAGTGTGGAACTCAGAGTGTTTGATTTATTTCCTAAAGTGAATTTGGGTTGGTTTCTTTCTCATAAGGCAAAAAAAAAAAAAAAGTCCAAAACTTTAATGGATAGCCTGCATTCCAGAGGTGTTGAAGCTTCCTTGGCTTTTGCACTGATGTTTCCTTTCTTGGGAAGTAGAAGAAAAAATACTGGCATGTCTACATGATAGAACAAATTTAGGCACAAAAGTACTACCTAAAATTTACTGCAAAAACTACCACAACATTTTTGAAACCATGTGAAACAGAACCCTGTCTTTCTAGTGAGGAGCAAGTGTTCCATTCCCCAAACTTTAAGACTTCTGTGCCTTCTGATCTTAACACCTCCCGAGGACCAATTTACCTTTATCAAATGGTCCTCATGGCTGCCATCTTTGGTCAGCACTCCTGCAATTCTCCCTGGACAGCATATAACAAATTATGAATCTCTGTAGAGTGTAGCATGTTACTTTCACATCCTAGGTCAAAGTTTCAGTCAAGGGGTTACAAACACTTTGAAGCTGCCGTCCCAGAAACATCAGAATGGAAGATACTGTGCCTAAAAACCAATAGGTAGATTCCATGCACATTCCTGGGCTAGTACTTTGAAAATGTAATGAAGATGAATGTCATTGGTATCTCAGTGATGCACACAAGTGCCAGGATAAGCCATTCTTGTCTAAGCCAACCCCCAAATGTACATTATGTAGAACTTTGTTTACAATGAGCCTCCACCTGGTCAGAAAGCTGTCTTGGCACTGCCAGTCTTAAGAGGAGACCACCAAGCAGTTGGCTTGTATGCCTTAAAAATGGAATAAAATAAAAATAAATGAAGTCCTAGAGCCTCTGCATAATGTATGTGTGTTAGAGAGAAAACACACCCATTAAAGTGCAGCCTTTCAGAACATGATGTCACAAGTCAGATCCTATTAAAGGAAGCAGAAGATGGATGTTTGCTCCAGGCAGCCGAAAGGAGAGAGAAAGAAAATACATTGTAAATCTCTCTGCTGCGTGCCGAAATTGTAAAAGATGCCTTTCAGTATCACCCAGAATCCTTCCAATGAATAACTTCCTCCCAACAAAGATATTCCAAGCAGTTGGTAAATATAAAATATGGATAGCATGATTAGCAGAACTTGCACATGTGACATAATTTATGCCCTCAATTGAAACCTGAGTGGGATTTGAAGATGATGCTATTTGAGGTGTGGTCACAGTAGATCCACAATCTGCATCAGGCAGGGGGGATAATGGGTAAATTCAGAGAAATACCTCGTTCTTCACAAACAGCCCCACCCAACACTTCATTTTCTTCAAACGTGGGGACCCGTTTGTGCTATTTCTCCCTAACTGGATTAATCGTATGATTAAAACAGCCCTTGATGCTACTCAGGCTCCTCCCAGGACCTGGAGAGTTGGCTTCATTATCTGTAAATGTTGCTAATGGCACTTGATTTGGCAGGGCACTTGGCTGGTTAAAATCAAGGATGACATTTGGGCACGATTTCATGGTCACACATAGACACGAGGTGCGCATCCTATGCCACCAGTGGGTACAAACGGAGTTGCCAGGGTGGGAAAAGGGCTTCAGGAATCCAGGTGATGGAGGTGGAAAATTCTCCTTGGAACAGAACCAAAAGCCAAAATCAGAACTACTGCATAAATTCAAAATATTGCTAAATATCTCTCTTATATTATGCACATAGACAACTGCATACATCTGGGCAGACAGCCACAGCATATGTCTTTGCTTCCATGAGTGTGCTACTGTGATATATGCAGACAAAGCAGCTTGGCTGAAACGTGTTGTAAAGAAAACACAAAAGCATGAAAGAATGAAGGGGATAGAAAGGAGGAAGGCAGAGAAGGAATGGATAAAGAACAGGAATGCTGAGCAGAGTGGAAACAAGAAGGTCATCAGCAGCATTATTAAACGCTGGCCACGTCTCCAAATTAGAAATCTACACTCAGTGGAACTGAAATCATGAAGACTACCACACTGAGTTGCAGAGAAATTGACTACTGAACAAAGGTTAATTTGATTTTAGAGTGGGAAATCAGTATTCTAATTAATCCTTGTGAGCTAACAGAATTTCTGTCACACCATAGATCCATTGATTGACCTGATCATCTTTCGGGAATAGGAACTCTGAACTATAGTTTTTTTATAACCCTGATTACACCTTTGTAAGTGTGTTGTAGGCAGGATTTGCAAGGAGTACAAGATGATACAAGACACATACTTTAGAGTATTATTTATGATAGTCACCCCAAAAGTCAAATACCAAGAAAGTGCAGGAAATCTGTCCACACAATAAAGATCTAGAGAACCCAGCTGAAGGCCTGGACCCCAAGGCAATGTCCTGCATGAGTCCAGCTGAAGATCTAGAGCCCACGACAATGACTCACACAAGTCTATTTCATGGATCTGTGTTGGGAAGTCCCAAGGTCAGCAGTGGAAGCTAGAAAATCTGGGCCAGTGAGATGAGGGATCTGTGCCAGTAGCCTGAGGGTTTTGCATGAAAGCCAGGAAGCAAAACTCAAAGTAAGGGCCAGGGCTCCCTTGAAAAGTACCACAACCATCCTCAGTGACAACAAGGTCCTGAGCTCCTCTGACAATGAGAACAGCCGAGTTCATGTCAGGAAGCCAGCATGATTAACTTCTCCTGCAGACTGAACAGCACACATCTTCCCCTCCAGAGCCAGGAAGCGATGCTCAAAGTAAGGGCCAGAGCTTCCCCCAAGTGGACTGCAGCCACTCTCAGTGACAAGGTTCTGAGCTCCTCTGCCAATGAGAACAGCCACGTTCATATCAGGAAAGACACTCGACAAGCTCCTCCAGGCGAACCAATGGCAACAGGAGAACCCACCACATCACGGAAAGCCAACCACACTTCACTCTTTCTCCCCAGTCCCCCCTTTTATGCTGGCAACAATCCTCAGTTGGGCCATCCACACTCAGCCCTGGGCTGATGCCGTTCAGCTGGTGTATTACAAACTGACCATCAGTTATCATTCCACCACAAAGTGCCAGCTTTTAAAAAAAATTACAGTAAAGGACACATTGCTATTAATTTCCCTGATAATACTCTCTCTCCCTCATATACACTTATTCCATCTCTCTTGCAGTTTTCTGAAGCAGTTCTGAAAGTTCACTTTCATGAATATATTTATGAAGTGTCTTCAAAGATGCAGTGAGTACTGCTAGCAAGTGCCACCCAGTGGAAAGAAGATTCATAAAAACGTGATGTGTCTTCATCTACCTTTGTCACTGGGTCTGGTACCAAAGTTGCATGACTACAAAAAGGTAGAAGTTGTGGATTTGGAGTCAATCCAGGATATCAAAGCAGCCAGGACAGCACAACTAGAGATACTTACAAAACAGGACTCCCAAAGCTTCCTACAAAGGTGGGAAAGTGATGCAGCAAATATATTTGAATATAAGAGGAGTATTTTGAGGAGGAAGGTTCATGGCATTGTGTTTTTTTACCGTAATAATTTTTAAAACATACATATATTCACTGTTTTTCGATCATACTTTATGTAAGAGAAGATCCTAAGAGACTGATTTTACAGAACTCTCAAAGTTTATCTAAGCAAGTCCAGAAGTATTTAAAAAATAATAATAATAGCAAAACTTCAGTAAACCATAGGGGTCTACTATCAAATATTTACATTATGAGTGATATAAAAGGGGAGAGATATAAGGAAACAGAAAGGTGATATTAAAATATTCATCTCCCTAATTTTACCCAGAGTTTTTGAAGCAAATTATTTTTAATCCCTTACCAGATTAAATTGATTCCATGTCTGTGTTAAGAAATCTCTTGAAAGCAGGGCCTGGTGGTACACATCTTTAATCCCAGCACTTGGGAGGCTGAGGCAGGAGGATCGTTGTGAGTTCGAGACCAGCCTGGGCTACAAAGTGAGCTCAAGACCATCCTGAACTGCATGAGACCCTGTCTCAAAAAGACAAAGGAAAAGAGCTGACAGTTTAGCTCAGCAGCACAAGCACTTGCTTGGCAAGCATGAGATTGAGAATCTGATCCCTGGTATGAAGGAATGAAAGAAAGAAAAAAAGAAAGAAAGAAAGAAAGAAAGAAAGAAAGAAAGAAAGAAAGAAAGAAAAAAGAAGGGAAAGGAAAGGAAGAAGAGAGAGAGAGAGAGAGAGAGAAAGAAAGAAAGAAAGAAAGAAAGAAAGAAAGAAAGAAAGAAAGAAGAAATGAGAAGAAAGAAAGGGAAAGGAAAAGAAGAAGGAAGGAAGAAAAGAAAAGAAAGAAAAAAGAAAGAAGGAAAGAAAGAGGAGAAAGAAGGAAAGAAAGAGGAGAAAGAAGGAAAGATAGAGGAGAAAGAAAGAAGAAAAAGAAAGAAAGAAAGCTCTTGAATTTTTTATACTCAGCAGAAGGCAACACTGTACTTACAGAGGCATTTCTGTCCAAGATAATGAAACTAAAGTCTTATCTTCAAACAGGTTAAGTGATTGGCCAGGGATAGCGCTCTGCAGCACTGGGCAAGTTTGAGATCATGAATTCGATCCCCAGTATAAAACAAACAAAAATAAATACATAGGTTGATTTGAGCAGGGTACAAAGTGAATTACTAGAAACTCCATTTCAAGATGCTGAGTTTCTTTTCTTACTGTTCTTACCGCCATCAGCATGGCTCATGCTGTCAAACTCTAGTGCTTCCTACAATGATGATTTGGTCAATTTCATATACAGTTGGAGGAGCCAACTGGATCCTTGGAATTGCAGATGGCCCCTTACAAATAGCCTAGCAATTTATGAAAATTTGATCCAACCAAGCTGTCCAAAGACATAATCTCACTTAGCAAAATGGTTACCAAGAATTTTTCCAAGTTATTCTCTTGATGAAGAAAATTCCCAAACCACAAATGAGCCAAAAGCTTCTTTTATAGTGTAGTTTCCTAAATTGCAATGCAAGGAGTCAGAAAAAGAAAATCATGCCACACATGCTTATGTAAAAATGTCAAACTATGAGCTAATTATGAATTTATGATTAACCAAACTTTCTGATCTTTTCATAAAAATCTAAAACATACCTACACAGCCCAAAGAGAAGACAAAAGCAGTGATGCTCATATGTAATGGTCTATACTTATCAATAAAGGGATTTGGTTTGATGTCATTGAACTTTTGCTTCTGTGCCTATTCTGTACTATCTTTTGGGTTTGGAGCCATAACTTCATACTCTGAGGTACATCAGATTCATTTAGAAGCCTTTTCTGTGCTTGGTCATTTGGGAAGTTGAGGAATATATCTGTAGTATTGAAGTATTGACATTAGAGCACACACCAGGGCAAACTGGCATTTAAACATCTCCTCTAGTATTTAGTTTGATAAACCAATAGGATTTATCTGATACAACAAGCCTAATGTAGATTCGTCAGGTGGTACACTTTGGCCAGTGTTAAATTAATTGTAACCTAATATAAGTTTGCATTATTTAGTCAATTTCTTCCTTTTTCAGTAGAACAGACTGAAAGATTTGATAGACTGTTTTACTTCAATTTCCATATAGTCTGTATCTATGTCATTTATGTTTTAATAATGTGACCCACCAATGTTTTAAAGTTGGATATTTATTCTTGTTAACTCACATTTGAAAGTAATCAATTCTAAGTGTGATTACTTGTTTAGTAATGTGTTCCAGTATATTCTAGTGATTGATCTCAAACATTCCAGTCTATTATTCCCAGGAGTGACAGTTTACCATCCTTTAGACAATTAGGACACAAGATTGCTTCCAAATCTGGTCCCTCACTTTGCCAGCACCATCTGTTGAGGACTGGTAATTCTGCAGTCATAGATCTGTGTTTTGGGGCATGCTGGTATTCTTCACTTAACAGGGGGAATGTCGTTGGTGCACAGCAAAGGACCAAGTAGTCTCTTCAGGGTTGTCAAACTACAGTCCACAGATTCATTTCAGTCATTTGCATATTTTACAGGGATCAAAAAACTTTTCTAGTATTTTTAGGTGGTTGAAAAAGTAAAAAGCAGACTAACATTTCATGATATGTGAAATCTGCATATGATTGTATTTCAATGTCCATAAATTAAATTCTACTGGAACAAAACTACACTCTCATCTGTAAATCTTACATGTCTGCTTTTATGCTACATTCATAAAGCTGAGTAGTTGCAGAAGAAGCCACATGATTCTCATAGTCAACAATATTTACATTATGCGTTTTCACCAAAAGGTTTTCCAGGTCCTGATTATATGAGTGCTGCAGATAGGTCTTTCATTCTCCCAGTAATGCTATTTGCTTCACACTTCTAGACTGGAGCCCTGGGAAATGAGGGTGGGACAATTGTGCCATCATTTAACTTCATCCTACGCCCCAAGCAAACAAGCTCTCACTTGCAGTTTATCTGTCTGACATAGCACTATAAAGCATTTTCCCTTTCTATAATATTTCCACAAGATTTCATGCATCATGATCTTCAGCCTTGTTATAAAATTCCTGTAGGTCTCGACTTTTCTTCTCTTATATTTGACCTTGTTTAGGGTCTACTTCCTCCCTCTGCTCTTATTAGCAATTATTTCACAAATCTAACTGCCCAGGCAGGTGGGCTTCTTCAGATAAGTCCTTTCCCATATGATTACACCATCAATAGATTAAGCTTAAATAACTGATCACCTTTTTTAGTGCCAGTATGTTTTACAATCTCTTTTCAGGAGATTTTACTATTTGTACACTTTTTTAAAAAAAAATTTTTTTTTACAGAGAAAAGCGTATGGTTTCTGTGAAACACTAAATCAACTGGAAGGGAAAGTAGTAGAAATCATGAAGACACAGTTGAAGGCAGAGAGCTCATGAACAAAGCCAGACGGCATAGGAAATACTTCAAAAAAATCAATAACTGGGATCTCATCTTATTAAAAAGTTTTTGCAGCTCAAAAGAAATCACCAACTGAGGAAAGAGAAAACTTACAAATTGGAAAAAAATTTGGATGTTTTATATGTTCTATCTAGAACATATAAAACATTTTAGAAAAATCAGGCCCCCCAAATTCAAAGAGCCAATCTAAAAATGAGCGTCTAATTTGAACGCACACTTGTCAGATGAAGAAATACAAATGGCAAATAAATATATATTTTAAAAAGTTCAACTTCATTAATCATTTGAGAAATGCAAATTAAAGCCAAACTGAGATTCTATCTCATCCCAGAAAGAATGGCTATCATCAAAAAAATCATCCAGCAACAAATGCCAGTGGGGCTGTGGGGAAAAAGGAACTCTTCTCCACTGTTGGTGGGAACATAGATGTGTACAACTACCATGAAAATCAGTGTGGATATCCCTCAAAAAACTAAGATTAGAAGTCCCATTCAACCCAGCTATTCCTGTTCTGAGTATTTTTCCAGAAGAAAGCAAAACATCATACTACAGGGATATATGTGCACCCATGTGTATAGCAGCACATTTTGGAAACAACCCAAATGTCCATCAACCAAAGTATGAATAAAAAAGATGTGGTATTCTTATACAATAGAATACTACTCAGCTATAAAGAAAGATAAACTTGAGGTTTTTATAGGTAAATGAATGCCATTGGAGATCATAGTCACAAGTAAAATAAATCAGACTTGCATGTGTAAACATCGTACTGTCTCCCTAGTGCAAGGAGAAATAGTAAATAAAATCCAAAAAGTACAATAGATAGTGTAAAAGGGAAAGAAATTGCTCAAAGAAAAGAACAATTAGGATGGGGGAAAGGAAGAAAGGAAGAGGGAAAAAATATATATATACACACAAGATAGCTAAGATAATTCTGCTACTCATTCTACTTCACTGAAAGGAAGCAGTCAATGCTTATGTTGTTTGATCATTTTTATCAGCCTATGTCTGGTAATCAGAGCAATTATTTTTGAAGGCAACAATATGCAATACAACAACCACTATTAAATTCCTGTCGTCTTGTTTTGAAATCCTGTGTCACCATTCTTTGTTGTTGTTTTCATTTTGCTTTTGCTGTTTTTTAGTTATTTGTTTGCATCTTGATTTTTCTGTTTTTTTCTCTTTAAAATAAAATAAATAAAATATATATATAATAGCCATTGTTAATTTCTTATTATCTTGTTTTGAAATTCTGTATCATTTTACCATTTTTATTCTCTTTAAAATAAAACCAGAAAAAGAAAAAGACAGGGAGGAAATAGAGAAAGAAAAAACAAAGAAAGAGAAAGGAAGAAAGAAAGAGAGAAAGAAAGAGAGAAAAGCATAGGGATACATTTTAGTTACAGTTTTGTCACTGAAACACAGCACCCAGTACCCACAATCCTAAGGAGGAAAGATTCACTTAGGCTCACCCTTTTTAAAGTTATCAGTCCATAGGCAGCTGGCTTCAAGGCAAGGTGGCATGGCAGAGGGATATGACCCAGGAGCTCACTGCAGAGAGGGGTGCTAAGAGAGAAGGGGAGAAGATAGACCCTTCCAGGCCACACCCCCAGTGACCCACTCCTCCAACCAGGCTTCGACTTCCAAATCCCATTTAGCTATAAACTCATCAGTGGATGAATCCAGTGATGAGCATCACTCTCTCATGATCTAGTCATCTCCCAAAAGTCCCATCTTGGAGCACCTGGCTCTTTATTGGGGGCCTCTAGCTATAAACCATAACAGGATAGAATCTGTGTGACATCAAGTCTCTACTCTGTTAACTCTGCACAAAGCTGACATTGCCCATCTATGAGCACTGTTCACCCAGGCCCTAGCTCAGCTGTGCTCCTACAAAGCTGATTATACTGGCTAAGAGCCTAGTCCAAATCTGGACTAGCTTCAATCCTAGAGCAGAAATCCCTCATTCAAAGCTACAATCTAGGCCTTTCCTTCTGGGAAGGAACCAATATCTTTTATTGAAAGTTATAAGGTTTCTGAATTACAAGTCCATTTAATTGAAATTTTCCACAGTGAAATGATGAAAAATACAGGGAAATTTATCTGTTTGGGATTGTTATGTCATCAGTGGAAATTTAAAAATAAAATTGTAACTTGTTAGAAAGATAACTTCTATATTTCAGTGTAAGAACATGAGAAATTGCAATCTAAGAGACTCCTGGATCCTGTATTTTTTTTCTGGTCAAGTAGAAAAAAGACATGTGAGGAAAAATGAATGCAAGTTCCTAAGTCATTCCTGAAAAAACAGTCATCTAGTCGGCCCTCAGAGCAAGCATCCTCTGTCTCTTGCAAGATTGCAGAAAGAAATAATAGTGGAGTTGCCCTGCCTTGTCTTAAGTACATCCACCCTAAGTAGACATATAAAGCATTGACTAAAAAGCTTACAAAGAAAAAATATCTTTTTTTTAATTCTCTGGTCATATAAAATATCTGATATTCAGCAATATTTAACTACCATAAGTTCTAATTTTACATGTTCCCAATTTAAAATATAATCAAACTTAACATCCTTATCAGTTGGGCTCAAATTGAGAATTACACACTAATTGCCAAAGAGCTGCCAGTTTAATTGGGACTTTGGCCATAAAAAACAGAATTACAGTACACATAGATATCTATAAGTAATATCTAGACATACACACATATATGCTGTGCTGTTAGAATACAGGGAAACAGGAGAGGTATCTTTAAAGGATGTGGACAGGAATATCAGACACAGGACAGGAGAGCAGGCACTTCCGAGAAAGGACTCAGTAGGCACAGTGCAACACGCATCTGACTGACATGGTGCATTTGTGGAGCAAGCGTGGAGTTCGGAAAACCACAAAGCAAGCTGGAAAGGAATGTGCTAAGCCAGCAGGGCGGGGATAAGACACTCGAGACTGTGAGCCCCCCCCGAGAAGCTTCATACAGCAAGCACCATGGCTCTGCTGACCTCTGTCTTCGTAAACAGGTAACGTAGTATTTTCAGTTTTATGCAATGATAACTTGGTTAAAAATGGGAAAAATGAATCTGAAAATGTGCCTGGAATGAAGAATGCAGGAAGCCAACTACTCCAGCTAATGTGTAAAATACTCCCCAGATACACTCTCTCCCATGAACACTAGCAGATGACCAGTTAGAACTTGGGAAGAATTTTAATGTTTCTAAAGTGGTGTGTGTGTGTGTGTGTGTTTGTGCGTGCGCGCGCATGCGTGTGTTGCCATCAGTAACTGGAATGCTGAATAATGGATCCTATTTATAAATTATTTTGTGATTGTGCAGTTATCAGAAGGCATTTATGCAGCATATTGCCATTTGGGGGCTCGTCACAAATTACTAGTGTATTATCACCAGGCTCTGGTAGCCGCTTCCTCCCCAAGCTCCAGTAAAACTCATGTGAGTAACAACATGTGTCTACTCTCCCACTGACACCTGGAGACCAATGCCGGGGAAGTAAAGCAGCACAGAAATGTAAAACAATCCAGAAAATAAGTTCGAAATAATTCAATTAGCATTTGCCACTTGCCTTCTGGGCCTGGATTACTTTTGTGATATGAAATCTTATATAAATAAGTCAAGAAAATATAAAATACCATGGAGAAATAGAAGCCCCCAAGTAGACACGAGGCAAGGAGTTATGTCTCAGGGGCCAGACTGTGCACCGTCACAGTCTGAGATATGGAAACCGAAGGCGTGCTATCTAAGACAGCCAGTCTCCAATTATCTGCTCTAGTGGAAAAGATAATCACCTTTCATGTTGTGTTGTAATTTATATCTTTACACACCAGCCTGAATTGGCTGTGCACTGCCCAGGGCTCAGGGCAGAGAATCACATGAAGTAAAAAGAGCACATATTTTAGCAACAATATTTAAAGCTTCCTCAACCACTCTAAAGGACACCCACTGTGTCCGGTAATCCTTATTACCCTTCTCCTGGCTGTGGAACCCCAACTTTATGTCATTAACCATTTTTGCTCCACTTTCCACTTTCCATTGCTAAAAGTGATTCAGATTCCCTCTTCTCTTACACTCCCTAACTCCAGTTCCATGGGTGGTAACGCAGTTCAGGACCAGTGTTCTAGTTACTATGACTACAAGATAAATTCCCTAAAACTCCATACCTTAAGACAGTAACAGCCAGGCATGGTGACTCACACCTATAATCCCAGCACTCGGGAGGCTGAGGCAGGAGGATCATTGCGAGTTCAAGACCAGCCTGGGCTACAAAGTGAGCTCAAGGCCAGCTTAAACTGCAGAGAGACCCTGTCTCAAAAAGACAATTAAAAAAAGACAATAACAGCATCCTCTTTGCCAAAAAAAAAATATAAAATGTGGCCTGAACACATCAAGAAAATTCATCTCCATTTCACTCAACATCAGCTGGGGCAGCTCCCTGAACAGGGTCTGGAATCTGATCAAGGTTCTCTCACAGGTCTGGTAGGTGTCGCTTGCTGTTGCTGAGATTTTAGCCAACTTTGCTACTCTGAACACCTACCGGCAGGCTCTTCGTGTGACCTGATTTTCCTCAAAACAGACTCAGGTGATCACAGACTGGCCTTTTATGACCTAGCCTTGAAAGTCAAGCAGCATCACTTCCTCTGAATTTTCTTGACACACACACACACACACACCACCTGATCTTAGGGAGAAGGTCATAGGCTATAAATGTCAGTGAGAACTGACAAAGTTCTAGAAGAAAATGTCAGACTGTTATTCTTGTGGCCCTTTTTGGAAAATGTAGTCTACTACATCTGCATATTGCATCTCCTCAGTCACATCATTGCTTCAGGAATTTCAGTTTAACTTCTAGGAATGTAAATTCTAATAGTTTTCATGAAACTGTCACAAAATAAATGTTTGGTTTTTTTTTTTTTTTACTAAGCAGAAAGACTAAGAGAAATACTGGTGTTTTGATGAATTGTGCATGCTGAGTCACATTAACCCAGAAAAACTAAGAAACACAGAAAGACAGACCTAATAACACAGTCTCTGGATCTATTCCTGAGATACTCAGTTTTACGAGCCAGTAACTACCTTTTATTTTCTCCATCCAGCTTTGGTTTTTGTTTCTTTCTTCTCTCTTCTAATTAAAGCATCTTGATGAATAAAACCATTTACCAGATGAGTAACTTAAAATACTTAACCTGAATTAATATTACTTTCCTGAAATGGTAGATATAAATCCCTACAACACAGCGTTCTTTTGAGGATGTTAGGGGAAAATGTACAGCATCTGTAAATTAGTCATGAAAAATTCTACTCACTTGCTAGTGGATCCACGAGAACTACTGAACCTCCCTTCAGTTCAAGGAACCTAACCTAAAATATGTAGACTCTCCAAAGCCACTGAGATTAAGATGGAAGCTCCTTTACTCATAATCATAAAACCCCAACTAGTCCACATATTACAAACTGCAACAAGATTCAAGATGCACTGTAATTTGAAAACTAGATGTGCTTCCTTCACCTGCTACCCCACCATCTCTACTGGCATGAGCATCAAGGTCACCTTATTGATGCCAGGCCTGTATCTCCTTCACCTGGCACAGTACAGTGATCGTGGTAAAAGCGTACTGACACATCAATATAATAAACCACTAATGGGATAAACCCTCAATTAGCTCATTTTAAAAACTACTTTGACTTCTACCTGCTGGCCCATGCCACCTTCTGGCCCAGGCTCCTTCTTGCAGACAGCCAGCACAAGCAGAGAGAGCCAGGCTGGGGATTTAGCTCAGTGGCATGAGTGCCTGCCTTGCAAGCATGTGGTCATGAGTTCTTTCCCTGATACCAATTAAAAAAAAAAAAAAGCAGAGAGAGCCAGTAGATCTGCCTCTGCCTTCCAGCTGCCACCACCAGGAGGCTCCTTCCTGTGGGCAGCCAGTTCGGGGAAGAGAGAGCCAACAGATCCACCTCTGCCTGCCGGCTCAGCTCCCACCAACTGAAGACTGCTTCCTATGGGCAGCCTACAAGATCAGGGACGCACAGCCAAGTAAGGCCCATGCACCTGTGGGCTACTATTGGAGGCCCTTGCTTCCTTTGGACAACCATCATCCACTGGGAGAATCAGACAATCACACCCCTGTGTCCTTGCCACCATTGTGGGAGTCCTAGTATAGACATACAGACTGAGAGAAGCAGCCCCACCGCCACGTACTCCTGGCCATCAGGAAAGCCCCAACGTAGCTGCACAGGTCTGGAGAAGCCCTCCCCATGTCCTGCTATCTCCCTGTAAATCTGGGGTCAAAGGAACCCAGGTGCCTGTTTCATTCCCCTTCACCACAGAGGGGCTGCCAACATGGGAAGGGCCTGGGGCCCCACAACCAGCTTATAGGGAGGAACCCAGGAGAATGTCAAGGTGAAGGAGCAAAAGGCAATCTCGGACCACTAGCCCACACAGAACAAGGCTGAGAGGTACAGTCACGAAAGAAAATGGAAGTCACAACCTGAAATCTCTAAGAGGATAGCAAATGAAGTAAAGAAACATCTTCATGAGACCGTAAAAGCAATCAAATCAGCAACA
Organism: Hydrochoerus hydrochaeris; assembly: GCA_004027455.1. Lineage (NCBI taxonomy): Eukaryota > Metazoa > Chordata > Mammalia > Rodentia > Hydrochaeridae > Hydrochoerus > Hydrochoerus hydrochaeris. Next base: position 78,777 of record PVLA01000130.1, on the reverse strand, counting down.
ATGTTTCAGATAGAAGAAGAAATCACAAACATAACGAAAGAATTGCTGAGCATATCTAAAGAAGACATAGATAAAAAAGAGGAGCATAGAAAAATGATGGCAACCTTGAATGAACAATATGGAAAGGAATTAACAATGCATGAAATAGATTCAAAGAGATATGTAGGAAATTAAAAAGTTGATAGAAAGCTGGCAAAACTGCTTGAAAAAGACTGAAGATAGACTTTCAAACCTTGAAGACAGGATTGCAGCTAGTGATCATGAAAGGAGATATCTCTTAAAAATAGCAAAGAATCAGGAAATAACAATTCAACAGCTGTGACACAATGCAAAGAAACATAATTTAAGAGTGATAGGTATCAAGGAAGAAGCAGGAGTCAACACAAATGAAATAAAAATGCTGTTTACAGAAGTAATAGAAGAAAACAGAAAAAGATCTGGCATACAGATAAGTGAGGCATATAGGACTCCAAGTAGCCATAACCAAAGTAAATCTACATCCAGACATATAATAATCATGATCACAGAAATTTATCACAAGAACAGAATATTAAAAGCTATTAGAGAAAAGAAACAGATCACCTATAAAGGAAAACCAATCAGAATCACAGCAGACTTGCCAACACAAACTATCAAGTCAAGAAGAGTTTGGAGTGAAGTGTTTCAAATCCTGAAATAAAACAACTTCCAACCCAGAGTGATGTACCCTGCAAAATTATCTTTCAAAATTGATGGAAAAATAAGATACTTCCATGATAAAGTATAAATGATGGAATTCATGATCACCAAACCAAACCTACAGAGAGTGCTAAAGGATATTCTAGAGAGAGATAAAGATGACCATGGTTCCAGGAACAGCAGCAGAGGAGGACTGCCAAACAGGACAGGCAATTGAATGAAGGGGAAAAGTGGAGGGTCAACAGCAGGAGGACAGCAGGGCAGAGAAAAACCAATGTATGCTGGTTATAACCATTAATGTAGACGGCCTCAGGTCAGCAATAAAAAGAAACACAGGGAACGTGCCACAAAACCCATCAATATACTATATTCAAGAAACACTTAACTGGAAAGGAAATTCATAGACTAAAAATCAAAGGAGAGAAAACAATTATTTAATGATACAGGAGATCAGGAAAAAAATGCAAGAAGGGACACAAAAGATATGGTATTTTCCTATAATGGAACGCTACCCAGCTATCAAGTAGAATAATCTCGAGGTTCTTGTAGGTAAATGGATGCAACTGGAAATCATGTTCATGGGTGAAACAGTCTCAATTCACACTAGTGAACCCTAGCATAAAAAACAGAAGGAGTTAGTGGGATCCAAAAAGCACAATAGATATTGTAAAAGTGATAAAGGAGGAAATACCTAGGAGGGAAAGGTGGTAACCACTGTTAATTTCTTATTGTCTTGAACTCTTGTATTGTTTTCATAATTTTGTTAGGTTTGGTTTTGTTCTGTTCTGTTTTGTTAGACTTTACTGTGTCTGCTGGTATGAGTAGATATTTTGAACAGAATGCGATGTATTATGGTAATCATGGTTGGTTTTCTTCTATCTTGCTTTGAAGTCCTATAATACTTTCATTCATCTGTTTAATTGGTTTTATTCCGTTTTGCTTTGTTTGATTTTATTATGTGTGATGGCATGAACAGCTATTTTGAAGAAAACAAGACATTATGGTAGCCATTGCTGATTTCCTATCATCTTGTTTTGAAGTCCCATAATGTTTTTACTCTTTTGTTTTGATTGGTTTACTCTGTTGTGTTTTATTTGATTTTATTATGTGTAATAGTAGGGACAACTGTTTTGAAGAAAATGAGACATTATAGCAACCATCATTCACTTCCTGTTATCTGGTTTTGAAGTTCTGTAATGCTTTCACTCTTTTGATTGGTTTTACACTATTTTGTTATTTTTGATATTATTGTGCCTGAAGGTATGGACAATTATTTTGAAGAAAACAAGAGACATTATGGTAGCCATTGTTGATTTCCTGATGTATTGTTTTGAAGTCCTGTGTTGCCTGCATTGTTCTGTTATGCTTTGCTTTGTTTTGTTTTGTTCTCTTTAAACTTAAAAAAAAAACCTAAAAAATATTTTTGGAAGAAAGTGTTACAAAACAGTAGATTACACTAAAGCTAATGATTGTCTTAGTTAATTTGCTGGTTGCTTAGGCAAAATACCTGACCTCCACAAGTTAAAGGAGTAAAGATTTATATCAGCTCACATTTTATAGAAGTTTCAGTCTCCAAGACAGGCATCGTGATAGAAGGTATCACAGAGGAGAAAATGTTCATGGTATGGCAGGCAGTAGGCAGCAAGCAGCAAGCAAGCCTCCCTTTCATTTTTTTTTTTCCATCTAGGCTAAAAGTCTTTTGGGTGGTGCTACCCACACCCACAGTGGGGTTTACCATTATCCTTACTCAGAACTATACTAAACCAATTAGCAGACTAATTCAGTACCACACACCATTGATCTCTGTATCACACACCCTAGATCCAGGCAGCTCTGAAAAGTCCCATCTTTTTGTACATGAGACTTTAGGGAGAGGAATCTAAATATAATCCATAACAATGATCTACTCAAAATATAACTTCCAAAGGACCCACAGAATTCTGCATGTTTTTGTGTGTGTCTCACTTTTCTTACCTGTCATTCTGGTCAATCAAATTCTCCTTTATTATAGATTTATTTATTGAAGTAATACTTAGTATGACTAAACTTCTACAGGTTATGAAATAGGCTGCAACCCTGTCTATCCATTCTGGATCTTAGAACAAGAACAGCAGTATGCTAGAAATTCTAAATTGTCCAACAAGTCATTTCCATACTGAAGACAGATTGCTTTGTCTTGCACTATAGCAAGAAATAGGCAATTATACTATAAACACACTTTATAAATAAGTAGTCATCTACCCAACACATAAAGTATAGGAAAACTCCACATGAAAATCCATATTCTCAGTTTAATCTTGAAAAATGAAAAGCTAGAATAAATATATTTTCTATTTTTCTAAGAAATAAACTCTCCTGGATCAGCTGGAGTTCTCTTCTATCCAGGTATTTAATTGTATTACCAGCCAACTTGCTTTGCTGCTTTAACTTAGCTTTCCAGCACCTATAGACACTTCAGTTCACAACCTCTTGTCTGTAAGGAAGACATAACATCAGAAGCTGAGGTCATGGCCTATGGGTTCACAGAGACCTATATTTGCTTCTTAACTCTGCACTATGGGTTGTTTCACCTCTCAGAAGCCTCAGCTAATGACTCTAAGACAGTTGAAACAACAGAACTTTCGTCAGGGATGCTGTATAGGTTAAGCGTGTTAATACCTGAATTTGACTAAGCAAGGTAACTGACATCTACTAAACTTTATTATTTTTTTGATCTTCACTGAGTTTTGCATTAGTCAACTGGGACTGCCAGACAAAAATAGCATGGGTGGGTAGTTTTAATAACAGAAATATGTTTCTGACAGTCCTGGAGACAGGAAGTCCAAAAATCAGTCCAAAATTGATGTGCCAGCAAGATTGGTTTCCAGTGAGGTCTCTCTCTGTGGCTTGCAGAGGTACCTTCTTGCCGTATCTTCACACAATCTTTCCTTTGTCCATACACACCCAGGCCCTCTTTCTCGTCTGATAAGACACCAACCAATCTCTATGCTCGCAATATCTCCTCGAAGGACCCCTCTCCAAACACAGTCATAACTGTGGGGACCATAATTCGGTTTATAACAGGTAAGTTACAGAAATCAGCTTAAAAACAAGGTAGAAAAAAATCAATACCCATTTTAACAAGAAAACAAACAGACCCAAGAACAACATTGTTTGCCTGTCATAAAGAGAACAAGTAATAAGAATGCAGTTAAAACTAAGTCAATTAAGTTTCAAATACTGTTGTCCTTTCTCTCCAGAAGTCTGTCCAGTCAGTTCTTATCTGTATTTGCCAACTCCATCATCTCCATTTTCTCTTTATACATCAGTACGAATCTTTATCATCTTCCACAGCACCTGTTTGGAAAACAGTTTTAAAAATCTCTTTAAACAGGAAAAAGACAAGGGAAAAAAGCAACTCAGGCTAACTAGGCCAGATCAACCCTAGTATTATCCTGGTATACCACTGATTTAAATAGGTAAATCATCAACAACTTATAAGACTGAGACATTTTATTGGAGCGACAAAAGGGAAATGTCATAATTACCCAAGTGGCAGAAAATGGGAACAAGCTCCTGGCATGCTTGGGATAACTTTCCTCTTTCTGTGCACCCTCAGGAACCCCAGATCAGTTTTGCGTTGCTGCTATACTAGATTACCTGAAGAATAGTGGCTTAAAGCAACACACATTTCTCACCCCATAGTTTTGTCAGACAGAAGTCTGGCTGGGCTCAGCTGAGTCTTCTGCTTAGGGTCAAAGTATCAGCCAGTTCTTTTCTGAAGACGCCAAGAGAGAACCCACTTGTTGAATTCGTTCAGATTACTGGGAAAATTCCGTCCCATGTAGTGACGTGACTCAGGTCCCTGTTTTCTTCTTTACTGTTGACTAAAAATGATTCCATTTCTAGAGCCCACCTTCATTTCTGAGTTCATGAACCCTCCATTTTCACAACCACTAACAATTCCCCACCATTCTCTTGTTTATGATCAGTCTAACTTTTCCCTTCTGCCTTAAAAAAGAGCAGAAAACTCTTTTAATTAAGGGCTTAGATTATTTGCATAAGGCTCACCCTGATAATCCATGATAACCTCCCTACTTTAAAGTTAATTGGTTATTGGCTTTCATTATGGATCTGCAAACTCTCTTATTGCATAACTCGAGGCGTGGGCACAAAGCTACAGTGTGAGAGGTCGTAGTGGCTAAACTTCGCCTGGCACATCTACCCGACACATAAAGATACATGAATACGGGTCTTCATTAGTTACGCAAATTTTCAATTGATGAATTGGTGGAAGTTCTGAAATGCATATTAAACCAGAAAGAAGAGCCGCACTTCTCTGCTAGAATTATTCTTTAGCGTAAACTGGATCTGATTATTCACATGAAGAGATACACAGGGGGAGCAAGGTAGAGTCAGGCAGGCCTCAGCCACAGCTGTTCAGTAGTCGCTCGCTCTGAGAGACAGCAGTACATAGGCTTTGCAGAGAATGGAATAATTGACCTAAATCAAGAAGAAGAGGCAGATAACAGATAAATGAGGTAAAGGGATTTTCTAAATCCCAGCTTAAAAGAAGACAAAAGCAAGAAATATTTCTCTAGGTTTTTTTTTTCTTTCTTTCTAGACTGTCTTTTAAGAGAATTAAGAAAAAAGGAAAGAAAAACCTGTCAACAGTAAGTGGCTGTGGCCTGGCAAGCCACGGCCACCCCAGGGCGAGAACCGTATCAGCGTTTCCTGAGATCCGCGACGTGTCATGTTGGACCTTGGGGCACTGGGAAAAAGGACAGCCAGTTCACCCCTCCGGTGGGCGGCTGTGAGCCTACCGGGGCTAAGAATCAAACATCCATCACTGCCCCCCAAGCAAGTGAGAGCCAGAGATCTGAGCATGTCTTGCGAGTTTGACTATATGCGATATAGCAAATAAGGGGGATTTTCTTCTGCCATCTCTTTGAGGGCAAATATTTTTATCTCTGTTTTGCTCTGTTTTGATCAATGGTATTGCTCTATTCAATATTCTATTCTTGTAATTTCAGTATTTCCTTCGATATTGCTCTGCCAGAACAACTATTGTGAAGAAAACCAGATGTACTATTGTGCCTATTGCTGTTGTCCCGGTGGCCTGCTGTGAGGTTCTGTGCCAATTTCACTGCACTTCCTCAGTTGGCTATGTCCTGTCTTGTCCTGCTGTATTTTACTACCTTCAAAGTAAAACAAATAAATAATAATAAATAAGAAAAAATTTACAAAGTAAATAACAACAACAAAACAGATCAGCAAGGTACTGAGCAACCTGAAACATGATATAACTAAACAGATAATGGAGTTAAAAAGCAAAAGGAGGAAAAGCAGGTGCTCTAAAGGATATAACTGCATGTATATTTAAGGGTGTAGGATTGATAATTATGTTGCTAAGTTTTTGTTGGATCAGACAACGGAGCTGTTTGCAGCCTCACTGTTTGAATGTCCACTTTGTAAGCTTTGATTCTGTAACTTGAACAACTACATCCAGGAAGACAATATGTAATGTATCAACTAGTGATTTCTTACTGTTCATTTTTGTTTAATTCTGTATTGTTTCTACCCTTTTTTTCTGTTTTGCTTTATTTTTCCCCTCTCTTTAAATAAACTTTTTTAAAAAAGAAAAGAAAAACCTGTCAAAAAGACTTCACTTCCACCAGTGTCTCACAAACACTGACATGATTTGTCAATGACACTGATAAGAGGTAACATTTTTTGAGCATCCACTTTGTGACAGAACCTTGCAGTAGTGCTGTGAGGTCATCATCATTGTCAGTATTTAAAGGTGGTAAAATGCAGGGTAGGCCCAGTGAGACACTTGTCCACACTGACACGGCTAGGGCAGCACGAAGCCAGATTAAAGTCCCACAGGTGTCTCTGGAGCACGTGCTTTTAAGAACCTCAGTTCTTTTCCAAGAAAACATTCTCCAGAGTCAGCACAGGGCCTCCTGGAGACATAAACATGGAAGAAACAAGAGGCTTCAGACATAATGAAGTCAGCTATGGCCTCTTGAGCCAGATAGAGCTGGGAAGAAGGAGCAAAGAATTTGAAGAGCAATAGATTTATTTACGCATTTTCAAGCATAAGGGAAAAACCAACAGTGGTGACACCTCTAATCAAGTCTGCCTCCACAGAAGCAAACCTTTCAATAGCCCAGGCATTTGTATTTAATCTCCTCACAGATGTCTGCTACCCACCTAAGTCAATTTTGGTATTTGTTCTGTTTTTGGTTTTTCTGTTGGTTGGTTGGTTGGTTGGTTGGTTTAGGGTTTGTTTCGGTTTTATTTTGTTGTGTTTTGGGACACACACACACACACACACACACCTGCCCCAAGAATGGGGATTGAACTTAGGCCCTTTGCACTGAGCTATATCCCTAGCCCAGCCCTTTCATTGCGAAGCATGGTTTCACTATGTTGCTAAATCTCCCAACCTGGGCTCCAATTTGTGATCTTCCAGCAATAGTTTCTCAGAATACTGAAATTACAGACCTGACACCATGTCCAGTTTAAGTCAATTTTTTAAAAAATTGGTTTAGGTAAAGGCTTTGAAACTGAAAGCATAATAGTTATATAGATCAGCAATGGTGAACCTTTCAATGATACAAACAACCCACTGCAGCATGTGTGCCAAAGGTTTGCCATAGGTTATGCAATACAGAAAAATAAATCAAGTGTCTGAGACTTCTTAATTTTAGAATAATCCCTGAACAACTCTGGAAATTACCACAAAATTTGTGGATCAATATCTTTTTTTTTTTTTTTTTGGCCTGCAGATAGCCAGAAGACAGCTGATGTTTCTCTCAGAACACTATCTGCCACAGCGTCAGAGTGAGGCCTGAATGTGCCCCCAAGATGTCTACTTTCCAAATCCCAGATTATGTACATGTGCAACAGTATAGCAAAAAGGACTCTGCAGATATGAGTAAGTTAATGACCTTAATATAGGGAAATATCTTGGATTACCCAGCTGGTTCCACTGGAAGGTCAAAAGGTAAAGATGAACGAGCAGATCTCAAGTCAGAGAAAGAAATTAGAAGATGGAGGAAGTGGCTACAAGCCAAGGAATGTAAACCCTCTAAAGTACAAGGATACTGAGCTTCCCTCAGAGCCTCCAGCGAAACACAGTTCTACCGACACCTTAATTCTATGATGTCTCACTTTCAGAACTTAAAAAAACTTGTTATGTTTTTAGGGTATAGTTTGAGATAATTTTTAACAACAGCAAGAGCAAACTAATACACCTGGCCATAAGTAATTCTCTTCTGGTTCATTTTTCATTATCTCTGTGGTCCCAGCTCAGAGATATTTTCGGTTGCTAATATAGAGAAGATGTTCATACATCACAGGCTCACAGTGAGAATGAAATAGTACAAGGTAGCGTGGAAAAAGTTAATTTCCTTCCTCCACTATCACAGTCAGTGCTCAGTTAAAGAAAAATTTCCTGCCTCCTTTTTCACGTTTCTTTCTTCTCGACACCTTGCTTTTAAAGAAGGTACAGGAAATCCCAGCAGGGAGAAAAAAGATTCCTGAGCTTTGTGTCATTTATTGGACTCCAGTAATGTATTCTATCATTATATTTCTTATTTGAGCAACAGTAGATCACCACTGATTATGACTCAAGTCAGAGAAAGGGTTGTGCAAATAAGATAATAGGAAATTAACATTTTATTACTTATAAGATCACAAGAGTAATGCATAACAATGACTTCCTGAGCATTCAATATCTCTGCAGAGTTCTAAGGCATAAAACTTGGGAAGTAGGCACCGGCCAACTAAACCCAGGAACATAATTACCAAGCATAGACATTGAAGTTAAAGAACGGAATCGTTTTGCCTGCAGTTCTCCTCTTGTGCCATGCTAAGACATCTTCCTGGGCCCTCTGGCCCTAAAAGCCTCTCCTCCATCTTGGGGACTCATTTAGATTTCATTGCTTTTGGCTCCTGGCTCTAATTTATGGTACCCTCCTAGCAGAAGTTTAAGTGACAAGCTTAACTCCGGCTTCAGCAACCTTGCATCCAGTGACAGCTGACAAAAAGCAACTGAAACTTTCTTACCATGAAGTTTATTTTCTCCTGATAGCTCTGCAAGGAGCAATGTAGTTCAGGTTTGGCAAAATGACATTTTATTCTTCAGCTTGTCTCTCTGATAACTGTTTTTGTTATACCATTAAGCAGATGCAGACAGATTCTCAAGTCATCGACACAGTGCTTACGTTCCTGTTTTTTCTTTTTATGAAAACAGTTTTTGCTCTTGTTTTGTGTGAGGAAAAAGTATGTTTTAAAAGTCTTAGACAACTCTGCAGTAAAAATGCAAAGAGAACATAATTAAACTACAGTGGAAGATAATACAGATGAGAAACAGTAAGCAAAGAGTCACTCCTGACATCGTGGACCAAGAACTGGTATTGCAAATGATCTTCTGAAAGTTGCTGTCTCTGTAACTTGGACAACTAAAGTTACCCTCAACCTGCCCCTCGCCGGGAGCATTTCCTTTTGCTTTGATTCTGGCTGTCTAGTCCCCAGGTGTAGTGATAACAAAAGCTTTGCAATTTAAAAGCGATGAAATTCTCAGGTGATAGGACCTGGGACGCTATCATTGGAAATGTGATGGCATTACAAACAAATTAACTCTCAAAAAAAAAAAGTCAGCAAGGGTAGGGGGGACCCAGATGCTGCAGCTGCCCGTGGACAACTACCATCACCACCCAGCTCCACATTCGCAAAGATAATTAAACCGTAATTAAATGCCCTGTCCCACGTGAAGCAAAGGATCACGTGATTTCAGGGCTGTTTTCCTGGGTTTTGGCAGTCGCGTGTCCCGCAGAGTAAAAACAGTTTTGTATCGATTTTCTTTCACTGTGTAAACAAGTAATTGAAATAATCCATTTGAGAAGCAAATGGCAGAAGTAACAGGCCTGCTCTGCCCCAAACCGGATCTAAATGAAGTTTGCATTGCATATGGCTGCTTCAGATAACTTTTGAAAATAAAAAGCAAGCAGTGTACAATAGACCCAGGCAGGAAGCAGTGCAGGAGCTCGGGCCAGAGCAGGCTTTCAGTCCCGCAAATTATTGATGGTAAAGGAAAAACTACTTAACAAGTAGAAATGTAGGGTGAAGAATGTGCTTCTCTGCCAACAAATACAGCTGTGGGTCCATGCACAAGTGCTTGTGAACACACACGGACACACATGCACACGCGTGCTTTCCCTGGGCTCGTACAGGCCTGGATACTGCCCTTGCTCTCAGGCCACTGCTTTGCCTCTTTGTGGAATTCCGGCTCCTCCTCCTCCTTCTCTTCCACATTTCAGCCCTAGTTCTGCTTCTGCCAGCTCCAAAATTCAAGCACTTATTGAAAACCAATAAGAATAGATTTGTGTTATTAATCATGAAAGGACATAAAAAACAGCTCATTCAAACCACAAATGTCACGCTTAATTCTAAAGGCTTCGTCTGCTTAATTAATCTCATAAAAATCTCCCAAAGCAGGCTCTTCCTCTGGCTTTTGTCGACTATTTCCTCCTGGAAGAGGCCACTCCCGCCATCCACCTCTCTGAAAGTGTGGACTGGCTTGCACCCCGGGTGTCTTTCCTCACTTCATACTAACTGCTGTCATGTTACACGTGTATATGCTATGCTTCTATTGTCTCTCACCGACAGGGGCACGTAAATTAATTGAGGTCAAGAATTTATTTCATTCACTTAGTATTTGTCAACGCTTAATGAATTATGACCCTGTGGTTCACAGTTACATAGTAACTTGCCAAAGCTGGTCAGATTCATTTGTGACATTGTGATCCAGAGCTGAGTCCTTCTAAATCAGGGCTTGAATTATCAATAAACGTTGGGAATCACAAACCAGTCAAAGATCGTCTCTCCATGAGCACAACCGGGTGCTTCTTCACACAATCAGACTTCTAGGAAAAAGGTTTTCAAGCAACCAAGAAGCAACAGTTTGAAAAGTCACATATCTGAGTCCTATATTTATCTCATGGTCTTCTCAGTGTCTTTTTTAGATGGTGTAAGTTAATAGATAGATAGATGATAGATACCTAGACAGATAGATTTTTTTGTTTCATTTTTCTGCTATTTTTACCACCTGCTATATAAAACCCAAATGAATGAATCTTAAATTGTAAGCTGTTAAGTCTACTCCAAATATTTGAGACCTGTCCTCAAACTCAATATAAGCCATTTATCCCCCAAAATTAATAAGCAAGGTAGTTCCACAAACTCACTCAATGATCCCTCAGAGTACTCTGAAAAGGAAAAAGTTTAGTTTAAAAAATGAAGTAGAAGAACAATATGAAGTAAAAAATAATGAAGTAAAAAAATGAAGTGGATAAACATATTTAACATATGTGGAGAAAACCAAAATCTTTGGAGACAGAAAAGGGCTTTTTAACACCACCAAACACAAGGGTATTTCAAAGCTGTGCTTAAAAATATCACTTATGAGAAATCAGTTCTGGGGATCTACTATGAGTATAGAGCCTGTGCTACAATATGTACTGCATACATAAAATTTGCTAAGAGGGTAAGTTTCATGCTAAGCATTCTTTCCAAAAGGAAAATAATAATAATAATAAAGGGGCTAGGAGGAAACTTTGGGAAGTGACAGATACGTCCTGGCTTGGCGGTGATGATGGTCTCATGGGTTTGTACTTATCACCAAGACATGAAGACACTCAGTCGCTAACTGTGTTACCTTTAGATGTCAATCATATGCTAAGAGAATGATTTGTTAAATGCATGCTACTAAGTCTCCCGTGTAGGTCACACTTCAGGGCCACATAATCACAGTGATACCAATCAGTACCTGGATCACATAATTATCTCTCTGAGAGAAGCAGCACTATGACATATAACCCTAGAGAAGTTGAAGTTACATAACACTTCTGATGACAGAGAAGGTACACTTGTTGCAGCTAACAGCAGACCAATGAGTATACTACGCACTTGGTAGAGCTACAGTAACTTGTCAGGAATTAGTCTAAGTAACTTACCTGTATTAATTACCCCACTAAGTTCTCAACAAGACAGACATTATTTTTATCCCAGTTTATAGAGAAGGAAACTGAGATGCAGATAGCTTGACAAATTCTCCAAGATCACACAGCCAGTAAATTTCAAAGTGCAAATCAACCAACATCTTTCTCTAGACTGATGAAGTTCAACTTCACGCCATTCTCCATTCACCCATGACTTTTAAGGAAATGCACAATTATGTATCAAGTAAGCAAAATAATAATTTTGTTACAAATCTCTCTAAATTAGTGCAATAGATAAATAGAAAAATAGCATATAAGATGATACTAAGGGGCAGGCTGTCAGTCTTATATACTACTGGTAGAAGGGGATGTATAGCTTTTATGCTATGAAATGTGTTATATTGATCATTTCACCTATCAGCCCTGTACTACAATATGTACTGCAAACATAAAATTTGCTAAGAGGGTAAGTTTTATGCTAAGGGTAAGTGTCTCTGGGTGACACTTAATGAGACAGATCCTTATATAAAGTCCTCCCCTTCAGTACAGGCACATGGAGTGTCTTTCTTTTAATGGGCAGAATACAAGGAAAGCCATGGAATGCTACATCCATGGGTAAGTGACAGTGCATCAGACTCCTTCCTAACCTTGAAGAAACAAACAGCCATGCTGGGGATTCTTTATGGAGAGGGACACAGAGTAGGGACATGTAGGTCCCTCTGGGGCCTGAGAGATACTGTGGACCAAAAACCAACAAGAAAATGGGGGCCTGTGTTCTGCAGGTGCAAAAAAAAAAAATTCTGCCAACAATCTGAGACTGGAGTGGATTTTTTTCCCCAGCTGAGTCTGAAAGTAGGAATGTATTCCAGCATTTGCCTTGATCACAGCCTTACAGGTCCCTGAGCAGAGAACCTGGCTAAGCCATTCTCGCCCTGTGTAATGCTGAGATAATATAGAACACTGCTTCAGGCTGCTGCTTCTGAGATAATTTGTTATGCAACTATTCCAATGCAAACCCACTTTGGAGTCTCTACTTTTTATAATGAAGAGGAAGAATATGAAGATATATAGCCAAGCATATTTTTGGCAGAATTATTTACAATGGAAAAAAACTGAAATAACAGAAGACATCAATGCAATGGTTGGATAACTTATGGCTGATTCATATTATGGATTGTTATATAGATTAAGCAATTAATAAATTCTCAGTTGACCTCAAAGACTGTTCACAATAATGATTTATTTCTAAAATGGGGGATTAGGATAAAATTTATAATATATCATATTTATGAAGAAAAAAGCAAATGCATGTGTTTGGTTATACCAAACAGAGAAACATTTGATCTATTTTATAATACGTCATCTATTAAAATTGGTTACCCAGCTAGGACTGAGAAGGGCTGATGGATGAAACAGGGAGGTACATTGTGGAAGTATATTTCTCCTCTGCCACTCATTCGTTATTTCAACTGTTATCCACAACATCAGACACCAGTTTAAATTTTTCTACAGGAGGAGCCAGACAATTGAACAAACAAATGAATAAGTAAGATCATGTCAGGAAAGATTAGTTGCTATGGAAACAAGAAAACAGGTAAAATAATAAAATGGGATCTGAAGAATTAGGTGATGTCACTAACAGATTGTATTCCTGTTAGTCTATCTAGAACACCTTTAAGATTCTTTCTGTGCTTACAAGGAGGATTCCATTCAACTTTGAGTTTTCAAGTTTGTTAATTGACTGTCTTTGCCATACCACTGACAATTGCCAAAGTTATAAACAGATACCTCAGAATTAAGGACATGATTTCACTTTGGATAAACATTACCGAGAGTGGTAACATGTCTGAATAGGGGAGGAGCCACATTGGAGCTATGCAGTGAATCAACTAAAATCACGGGTAATTAGAAGAAAGGGAGGGTCATATATCCTGAGGCCAAAATCAATTCAAGTAAGATGTTTGTAGATCAAACAAAACACAGGCATCGAACTTAATAAAAAGGTAAACCAGCTCTCAGGGCTGCGGGTGAAACAGCTGCCTGCATAGAAAGCAAGAACTGTGATTTCTTGGACATTTCCAAAAAACTGATGGAATGCCAAACGGTGGCTACATCGAGCCACAAAAGATAGTCTTGTGACATAAGGTCCCTTGCCTCTTTTTCCTTCCTCCTACATAGAGGAAGTGACAGCCTGGCAGCAAATTTCACATGAGCAAGTGGTCAGGAAACTGCTCCTTGTTCAGTGGGCTGCCAGGTTTGGTCTGGTCTGGTTTGGTTTTTGTCCTGTGCTCTGGTAGCTAACTGGATCCCCTCCCCTTGTGACAACAGGGTTAAGGACCACAGTGGAGGTGGTAAAAGTAGTGAGTGGAACAGCTGGACTCTTCCTGCCCTGTGACCAGTGGCCTGAGAGAGGTAAGCAGATACGTGGGCCTCTGGAGAGCAACCAGTGGGAGCTTCATACTTCACCTGTGGAGAAGGGACTGAAGGGGGACAGAGGAATCTTGACTGTCCCCACAGCTGCAACGGCACCACCTCCCCATGACAGGTGGCACAACAGGATAGAAAAGTGGCTGTGGGGTGGAGCAGAGGAGCCATGCAAGGACCGAGAGGAGCCAACTGCACGTACGCAGGACTGGGAGCGGTCCTGGGCTTTCTGTCTGAGGACCCCAAAGCACCTGGGAGAGTGATGCAGAGAGCGGTAAGCAGATGTGGGCAGTCATACACAAAGCTGCTGGCTGAAGACTCGAACCCTGCATCCAGAGGCCGAGATCAGTGCTGCACCAGCACCAGTCCTAGCACAGACTTGGCGGAGTTACCAAGCAAACTGGTGGTCAACTTAACACCAGCTGGATTACATCAGCATGGCGCTGGGTGTAGATGTTTCACCTGAGGAAAGTTGCCAGTATAAATGGAGATGTGGAGAAGGAGAAGCTATTCACGTTAGTTGCATTAAGATATTGAGGTGTTGTGGGTTCTCGTATGAGTTGCCGTTTGAGCCATTTGGTTCTCCTGGAGAAGCTCTGGTCCTCACACCAAGCATTGCTTCCTGGCTCCAGAGGGGAAGACATGTGCTGCTTGGTCTCCAGGATGAACTCGTCACACTGGCTTCCTGGCATGTACTCGACTGTGCTTGTCGTTAGAGGAGCTCGGGGCCTTCATGCCGCTGAGGATGGCTGTGGTGCTTTTCAGGACAGTCCTGGTCTATGTTGTGAGTGTGACTTCTTGGCTCCAGCGTAGAACCCTCAACCTATCAGCACAGCTCCTTCACCCTGCTAGCATAGACTTTCTGGCTTCCACCATTGACCTTTGGGCCTTCCCAGCACAGATCCGTAAAAGAGACTGGTGTGAGTCCTTCTTGTGGGCTCTAGACCTCCAGTTGGACTCGTGGGAGGCATTGATGTGAGCACTGGATCTTCATTGGACTCATGTGGGGCATTGCTGTGGGATTCAGGCCTTTGGCTAAATATTCTATGTCTTTAGTGATATGGAGAGATTTCCTGCATTTTCTTGGGTGACCATCATAAAAATATTATTATAAATTCCATGTCCTTATTCTAATTGTTCTCTTTGTAACCCATGGCCTCTAAAATGGAGATAACACGGAACTGTAGATTCTAAAGTGGACATAACCGCAGAACTGTAGAAATTTCCCTCCCCATAGGGCAACTCTAGACACCAGAGGAATTTGATTATCATGATTTTTTTTCATTGTTTCATTCTCCTTTTCTTGTCTCTTTTTGGTTGTTTAGATCTTTGCTTTTATTATATTTTATTCTGTTCCTCTTTCACTATTTCCTCAATTGTGTTTTTTGACTTTTTGATATTTTCCTGAGAATGAACATTACCTCTAGTCACTGAGGTTCACTTGACTATCCTTTTGCTTTTTCCTTCATCCTTTCTCCACTGTCCTCTGCTCCAGTTTCCCAAAGCTCGGGTGATCATCCTTTATCCCACAGCCTTGTTTCTGCTGTATTTCTCTTCATTTCTCTCTGTTTTATCACCTCTGCTTCTCAAATTTCCCTCCCCACAGGACAAAATTACTCTAATAAGTGGAAACTCATTGCATACCAGTTCCTGGTTTATGTTGGATTTTGTTGTATAACTGTACATCTTAAAAAAATGAATAAAGGACCATGGATTTAGTTCAGTGGCATAAGTGCCTGCCTGGCAAGCACAAGGTCATGAGTTTAATCTTCAGTACCAAATTAAAAAAAAAAACTATAAATCTTTCTCCTGTAATCAAAGGCACCCAGTTAATACTTACCACCATTTATCAGTTTCTAACCTGTATTTGATGCTATTATTATTGCTAATAATAGTGCTTTAGCCAGGATGTCATACTGAGTGTTATCAGATGGCCTCCTTCTATGACAACGATGTGATTATCTGGTGTTGTAACCATCCTTATAGTCCCATACCAAACCAACTGAGCTAAACAGATAGCAAGTACTCATCCCTTGAGACAGATACAAAGACCAAGAACCACCTATATATAGAAGACATCTCTGAACAATAAGCATCTCCTGGGGAAGCCTCAATAAAAACCATCTACCGTAAAAAATTTAAAAGCATTAACATATAAAAAGAAAATAAAATTTAACGTATACAAAATAACAAGACAGGGAGGCAACATAAGCACTAAACCTCCAGCCCAACCAGGTCAGATCAAAGGGACAACAAGACAGAGGAAATAAGAAGCTGCTCGCCTGGATTTTCTGAAATGATAGCAGCAGAAGAACAAAGGAAAGAGAGAAAATCAGATGAATGAGGATGCAGAGAAAATTAAATTAGAAATAATCACTCAGTCAAAAAAAGAAATAATGACCAAAATGAAGGACTTGTTTTGTGAACCTAGAATATATTCAAAAACAAATAAACAAAAAGAGATACTTAGGAAAAGGATGGAACCATGAACACCCAACATAAGACAGAAACAGAATCTATGAAACAGATTCAAAAATTATCCAGGAGATTAAGAGTTCCAATGAAAGTATATGCAATTGATTGAATCAAGGTAAGGACAGAATATCAGATCTAGAAGACAGAGGTGCAGTTAAAGACCATGAAAAGAAAAAGATATTAAAAGTATCAAAGAATCATGAAAAATCAAATCCAGCAGCTTCAGAATGATGCAAAGAAGAGCAGCTTAAGACAGTTCAGAGTCAGTGAGAAAGTAGGAAACAACACGAACAGCCCAAAATCTTGTTCACAGGAAACAAAGGAAGAAAACTGCCCAAATATGTAAAAATAATGTGACATTCAGATAAATGAGACATATAAAACTCCAATTAGCCATGAGCAAAATAAATCTACACCAAGGCACATAATAATCAAGATTGCAGAAATTGACCAAAACGACAGAATATTAAAAGCTGTTACAGCAAAGAAACAGATCACTTATAAAGGAATATTCATCAGAATCATGGCAGATTTCTCAACACTAATGCTTAAGTAAAGGAGAGCTTGGAGTAAAGTCCTGAAGCAAAACCTCCAACCTAGATGGATGTACCCAGCACAACTATCTTTCAAAATCAATGGAGAAATAAGATACTTCCAAGACAAAGAATAGCTGAAGAAATTCATGACCACCAAACTAGCTCTCCAAAATATACTGAAGGGTATTTTAGAAAGAGATAATGAAAACCATTAAAATTCTAAATAACCCAATATCAGCCAATGAAATTGAAAATGTAATTAAAAAGTTACCAACAAAAAAAAGCACAGGTCCTTTTGGATTCACTGTTGAATTCTACCAGAAATTTAGAGAAATTCTAATGCCATTATTCTTCAAACTCTTTAATGAAATTTAAAGGTAAGCAATATACACAAAGTCATTCCTCAAATCAAGTATTACCCTGATACCAAAATCAGAGAAGGACACAACCAAAAAGCAGAATTACAAATCAATTTTCCTGATGAATCTGGATACAAAAGTCCTCAGTAATACACAGGCAAAGAGAACGCAGCAAAAAATTAAAACTGTACACCATGACCAAGTAGGACTCATTCCAGTGTTGCAGTGCTGGTTTAACATATGTAAATCAATAAATGTAGTACACCATATTAGCAGAGCAAAAGACAAAAATCACATGATCAACTCAATAGATGCATAAAAAGCATTTGACAAAATCTTAACACTCATTCATTATTTAAAAATCCCTACAGAAAATTGGAATACATGATCTTTACCTTAATCTATAAAAATCCACCTACAACAAATCAACAGCTATCATCATACTAAAGGACAAAAACTGAAAGCTTTTACTCTAAAATCAAGAACAAAACAAGATGTCTATCACCACTCCTATTCAATAAAGTTCTGGAAACATTAGCCAGAGCAATTAGACAAGAGAAAGAAATAAAAAGGAATAAAAATAGAAAAGAAAGAAGTTAAATTATCATGATTTTCAGATGACATGATACTCTACATAGAAGAAACAAAAAAACCCACCAAAAGACTTCTAGATTTAATAACGAAAATCAGTAGCATAGCTGGATACAAAGTCAACACTCAAAAATCAATAATCTTCCTGCACACAAATAATGAACTTACTGAGAGAGAAATTAAAGAAATAACACCTTTCACAATACCATAAAAAATGGAATACTTTTAGGAATAAATCTAACAAAGGAAGTAAAAGGACTTCATCTTGAAAATTACAGTACTCGGAAAAGAATATTGAAGAAGATATCAGAAAATGAAGAGCCAGCTCACCGCCCTAGTAAATGGCTGTGGCCCAGGAAGCTGCAGCTATCTCAGGGCAAGAACCATCAGCGTCTCCTTAGATCCATGTCATGTTGGAACTTAGGGCACTCAGAAACCAAGCAGCCAGCTCACCACCCTGGTAAGTGGTTTTGAGCCTGCTGGCACATGGACTGAGATTCTAACATCTACCCCCCACCCTGTAGCAAGTGGGAGCCAGAGAACTGAGCATCTCTTGCGAGGTTGACTAAATGCAATACAGCAAATAAGGGGGATTTCCTTCTACCATCTCTTTGAAGGCAAATATTTTTATCACTGTTTTGCTTTGTTCTGATTAATGGTATTGCTCTATTCAATATTCTGTTTTGATAAGTTCTATAATGTTCTGTATTTCCTTTGATTCTGATATATCTGATTGAAAGAATAACTATTGTGAAGAAAATGAAATATGCTATAGTACCTACTACTGTTATCCCAGTAACCTGCTGTGAAGTTCTGTACCAATTTCACTACACTGTCTCAATTGGTTTTGTTTCCTCTTGTTCTGTGGTATTTTACTACTTTAAAAATAAAAAGTAAAAAAAAAAAAAAAAGAAAATCCTTTCCTACAAAAAAAAAGCAAGAAAATGGAAAGATGTCCCTTGTCTTTGACTAGGAAGAGCCAATGTGATTAACATAGCCATACTTTCAAAATTGTTATACAAAGTTAATGCAACCTCAGTCAAAATACCAGTAACATAGCTCAAAGAACTAGAGAAAACATTCCTAAAATTCATTCAGAATCAGAAAAGATATAAAACAGCAAAATCACTTCTGGTCAACTAAGGAAACACATGGGGCATCACAACCCCTGACTTCAAATTATACTACAGAGCTACTATGTTTAAAAAAAAAAAAGGTACAGTCAAAAAAATTACGTAAGTATTGGAGCAGATTATAAGGTGCAGCCACATCCCCAAACACACTCATTCGCCTTATCTTGGACAAAGTGGCCAAGCATGGTCACTGGAAGAAAGGTAGCCTCTCTAATAGCAGGTGGTGGGAAACTGGCTTTCCATACTGAAGATTAAAACTAGACCCATGCCTCTTACCATGCACCAAACTAGAATTAAAATGGATCAAAGATCTAAGCATCAAAACAAAAACATTAAATCTGCTAGAAGATAGAATAGGTAGAACTCTTGAAGACATAGGTGTAGGCAAAGACTTCACGAACGAAACCCCCACTGCTTTGGAAACATTGCAAAGAATCAACAACTGGGATTTTGTCTTATTAACAAGTTTTTGCTTATCAAAATAAATCACCAACAGAGCAAAAAGACAGCACACTGAGTGGGAAAAATTATAATCAGTTTTTCCTCAGACAAAGGACTAGTATTTATCACATACAAAGAACTGAAAAAAGCATACTCCCCAAATTTAAATACCTAGTCCAAGTGAAGAAATAGAAACAACAAATAAATATATGAAAAAATGTTCAATAGCACTGGTCATTCAGGAGATGCAAATTAAAATATTGCGGAGATTCCATCTCACTCCAGAAAGAATGAGTATTATCAAGAAATCAACTAATTACAAATGCTGGCGGGGCTGTGGAGAAACAGGAACACTTCTTCACTGTTGGTGGGAGTGTAGACTGGTGCAACCACTGTGGAAATCAGTGTGGAGATTGCTCAAGAAACTAGGACTAGAAGTCCTATTTGACTCAGTTATTCCCTGCTTGGTATCTTCCTGAAAGAATCAAAAACATCATACCGCAGCAATACCTGCGCGCCCACGTTTACAGCGGCAGGGTTTATAATAGCTAAATCTTGGAAACAACGCCAGTTCCCATCAAGCAATGAATGGATAAAGAACATAAGGGGATTTTTTTTAATACGATGAAGTACTACTCAGCCACAAAGAAGGATAAATGAGACCTTTCTGGGTAAATGGGTGCACCTTGAGACCATACACTGAGGTGTAATAAATCACTCACACATGTGTAGGTATCACATTGTCTCTCTGGTGTGAGAAACTAAAAGTGTAAATAAGAACCAAAATATATAATAGATATTGCAAAGTAGATATTGTAAAAGAATATTTTAAAAGGGAAGGTGAACTAGGGAGAGAAGAAAGATGAAAAAGAAACCAAAAAGCAGGATACAATGGAAACAAAGCTTTTTAAACCAGGAAGGGAAGCGATGCTGAAGGGAGGAGAGAATAGGGGAAAAAAGAGAAATCGAGCTAGATCATGTACAGGTGCAAATTTCCCATGATGAATGTGATCATTATGCACATCTAAGTCGTAACAATAAACTTAATTAAAAAAAACAAAGGTAAGTGTCGTCTCCTGCTTTTCAAATAGTGATATGAAGTGGTCACCTGAAGGGCTTCTTTAGGTCACTAACTGTGCTAAATACACTTTATTTGTACAATTTGTAGGAGCAGTGTTTCTGAATTCAAACACACACACACACACACACTCACACACACCCTAGAGACGCTTCTGAGTCTTCTCTACACATTTTGCTTTGTCACAGACTCACACAGGGTTGCTTGTGTCCTAAGTTACTGACCAAAGCCCAGGCTGCTCTAATTTTTCACACCCATTCATCGTTTCCTGTTGTCCAAAGTTTACCTGCTGGAAAGGACAGAGACAGACTGCCCGGGCGGCACCCTCACACTCTCCGTCCCTGGGCCTACATTTGTGAGTCCTTCAACCTGAAATTCACCTCTCTCTCATTCACAGCTAAAATGCAGGTGTCTAATTCATGGACACAGGGCTGTGATGTAGTTGTGATGCAGAGATTCAGAGCTAGAAAATTTCTCAAAAGTCCTCATGGACACAAGCTGCAGGCTGCCAAAGAGGAAAAGAGGAACGCAGAAAGCAGAGCAAAGGAAAGGGCTAAGTGCACGGCTCTGCATTCAGACTCACTGGGGTCATATCCAAATGATGCCCTATGGCTCACGTGACCCTGGGTGAGCAACCAAATACCACAGAGGGCAGCTCAGTTTCCTAGTTTCCTTGTCTGCCAAGCAAGAAGTCATTGATTCAAATCAGATCATGGATGTGCATTGAACACTATTCTGGCCTAGGAACCACACTGAAAAATAAGCAAAGACCTCTCATTCTTCATGAAGTTTGCAGCCTAGTGGCTGTGAAGTTAAGTGATGGATATTATCACTACACTACACAGCAGGTAAAAAAACTTTTATAATCACAGTAAATCAATTATTGTCATGATCATTACATTTTACATTATATATTATATATGCATAATGGGATTAGAATAAAGATCAAACAATGAATGTAAAATACTAAGAATATGTAGAAATTATTCAATCTATTTTATCCATTATTGTTGCCAAGTTAAGTGTTTTTGCTAAAGCCACAGAGTATATTACTGACAGAGCTGAGCCGAGGATTCCGCCACATGCCTGTGCCCTTCGCAAACCTTGCAGACTGTTCCACAGTCGTTTGATTTTCTGTGCAGCTCCACTTTTCAGCCTCAAGCCTGACACTCACCTTCTCCCCAGCTCAGATTCATCACACCAGGCTCAGGTGGGATATTTGCTTGCCAGGGACTCAGCAATCAAGACCACATTCAGACCTCCGTGCTCAGCAGTAAAAGCAAACATAACCTTTTTAAAAAAATTAGTTTGTAGTTTGTATTAGTACATGTTTGCAATCCATAGTGATTATACCCAGCATGGGGAAGGTGTCCATTTACATAACACATCTGAATTCTTTTTTCCTTTTTTCCCCTTCCTCTCCACTCCCTATCCTTCTACACAATAATTTCATATGATTTTTGCATACACTTTTTATGTCCTACATATTCATCTATTACTAAACATTCAATTAAATATTTATGGAGCACAATTTCCCCACAAGCTAAGCAAACCCCAACTGCTAACCCTCCCTCCTTCTTTCTTTGTATAACACTTGCTACGACTTGCAGTTGCTTTAAAGTTTGTCTATTTGCATGAGTGTTTTTCCCCATGTACCAAAGAGAATATGTAACTAAGAGCAAGGATAGATTTTGCTCATTCATAGCTGTACCCTCAGCGTGTGGCACACTGAGGCAGTACTATAAACATCGGTGGATTAGCCAAATGTACCAGTCTGAATAAGTTCAGATTCTTGCGGGACAACATGTACTGTCATGCTATGACAGGCAAGTATCTTGAAAGCAGTAAGCCAAGTGCAAGAGGCAGGTGCAAAAGAACACACGTGTTGTGATTCTGTCCAAGCAAAACGCCAGAACAGTCAAGTTAGGAGGTCGATCAGTGGTTATCTAGCTGGGACTGGAAGACCCGTGAACCACAAAAGGGCACAAAGCACCTTTTGGGTGTGAAGAAAAGGTTCTGACTATGGATTACAGTGACAATTATGCAACTGTATAGATTCACTGGAAGTATTAACTGAGTGTTTTCATCCATAGAGCATGTCTCAGCAGAGCTTTCAAGAGGAAACAGACCATCAACAGTAATTACTCAGCGATTCATCTGATCTCAGCTTGGTAGTTTCTGTGAAGAGAAAATCCACAATACAGAGAAAGCATAAAACAGGCTACCATGTCCTGAATGCTGGTAAGAAAGTGTACAAGGTGTGATCAAACGTATGGTGAACTAAATTGTATTCATGACATGGTCAGTAAGTGAATAAGATGGGTAAGGACACTTGTAATGTTTTTTCCAGCCAATCTTTCAGCTGATGGCACCTGGCAGCAGTATCCATCTTGAAAGGACATTCACAAAAGAACTCTTCCAGAACTGCTTCAGAAAGTGGCACAAATGATGGGACAAGGGAGTTTCAAGAGAGGGAGAGTATTCTGAGGGGGAGGAATGAGAGCATATCTTGTAATATATTGTTTTTATTTAAACAGCGTTTTTCAATCATACCACCTATCTCTGACAAAATACTGCTTGGAACAAGTCCCTCAGGCAAGCTGTCACTAAGGGTGGAAGCCCCAGAGTGGAAGCCAAGATGAGAAGGAGCAAAACTTGTGGGCTGCAGGTGACAGAGAAAGGGCAGGACGTCCATGTCCACTCACTAGACACAGATGGCTCCAAGGAGGCCCAGGGAAGCATGAACAACAGTCCAGATCTTTTTTATCCCTGAAGTCTCTCAGGACACCAGCAATGGCTGCAGTGTAGAGACCAGGGCTGGGGCAGCAGCTGGAAGGCTGATTATATGACTAACGGGGAAACAGCTATTGGATGGAGCCAGCATTTACAGTGTCTTCTTTTCTTCTTCCCTAATTAGCCAAAGTGCTGGATTTTTACAGGGTATCAACAGAGATGCTGGCTGACTGATCCAGAGTACATTGCTGATTCAAACCACATTAAGAAGAAATCGGGAAAGTGCCCTGCTATGCAAATTCAGTTTATGAAATATTTGAGCCCAAGCAAACTGGATTGAAGAACCCTTGGCTTCCTCTGCTAACTGCAAAATTTTAAAGAAAAGCCTCTAGAATTTCTCCTATATTAAAAAAAAATCTTTCAGATGAGTCCAGTACCACTGGTACCTTATAGTCTAACTCTTAATAGATCCCACCGAGAGGCTAATGAAAGCTGAACATCTAGATCTGCAGCCAAACAGTAGAAGTTTGGACCAAATTTTGCTAAATTCCCTGATTGACACAAAACAGGCTCCACGGTCACTTAAAAGAAAAGATTAGTCGTAAGAGAATCTGAATAACTTTTTTAAACTTTCATTTTAAAAATATGTCCATAAGTACCCATATACGTGCGTGCACACACACACACACACACACGCACACACACACACATGCACCCTGCTCTCTCACTGAGAGCTGCCCTTTCCTCACCTGCATGCTTCAAAAATTCACACAGCATATCACTAACGCCACACAGTTCCCATTTGAGACATTTTACATCTGTGGAGAAACAGACTCTGTATACTGATGAACAACAGCTGTTTCCATATATTTTTATGGAGCAATACATTTATCAAAGGTGTTTTACAAATCATTTCACATGCCTTCACTAGCCTATACTCTACCATCACCTCAGACCTTCTGCCCACTGCTCAGGGAAGAGAAGGTATTGTTATAAAAGACACCCCCTGGAAGCTCATGGTAAGTTTGAACCTCCCAAAGCTTTTGGGGTTCTCATTATCTCTCCCACAGTGAGCTTACCACTTAGAAGCATAAATGAATAGAGGAAGGGGAACTTGTGGCTAGCAAAGCATTAGTGGGACAAGGGTTTATAGACATAGATTTCAATTATTTTCAGATTATATATGTGGTACATATATAACCTTATAAATATGTAGATGCCTCTATGTTTGCTTATGTACACGTATACATAGAACTCCACTCACATGTGTGTACCATATTCCTCTTTTTAGAACTCCAGAAAACGAATGAACTTTTTAAAAAGTCAAGGTCTGGCAGGGCATGGTGACACACATCTATAATCCCAGCAGTCAGGAGGCTGAGGCAGGAGGATCACTGCAAGTTCAAAGCCAGCCTGGGCTACCAAGTGAGGTAAAGGTCAGCCTGAACTACACAGTGAAACTCTGTATCAAAAAGACAAAAATAGAGACACTAGATACTTCCTATGAGTCCACGCCATACATGGGCTGTGGGCAGAACAATCAGATACCAGTTCCTCCTGGTGCACAGGCTGGGAAACAAGGAGAACCAAGGTTCCTCCCTTCCCAATCCCCCGAGCTTTGAAGTCCTGTATGGTTTTCATAGTTTTGTTGGGTTGGCTTTTATTCTGTTTTGTCTTGTTTGATTTTGTTATAGCTGATGGCATAGGCAGCTGTTTCAAAGATAACAGGATATATTATGGTAGCCAGTTTCAAATGATTATCATCTTGTCTTGAAGTCCTGTATTGCATTCATTGTTTTGTTTGTATTGGTTTTAGTCTGTTCTGCTTTGTCTGATTTTCCTATGTCTGAAGGTATCTGCGTCTACTTTGAAGACAACAAGAGGCATTATGGCAGCCTTTAGTTGATTTCCTTTGATTTAGTTTTGAAATCCTGTGTCACTTACACTGTTTTGTTCTGACCGGCTTTATTTTGTTTTGTTTTCCTTGGTTTTACTCTCTTTAAAATAAAAAAGTTGGCCAGGGGTTTAGCTCAGCGGCACCAGTGCCTGCTTGGCAAGCGTGAGGTCGTGAATTCAACCCCTGGCACCAATAAATAGATAAATAAATAAGTTATTAAAAAAAGACAAAAATAAAAAATAAATTAAAAAAATGTCAAACTCCCATTAGTTAATGCTTTTGAATTCTCCAGACACTACGATTCTCTCAAGATAAAACACAAAAGCCTTGCCAGCATCTGCAAAGCCCTTGTATAACCTTTAGGATCCCCACTCTGACAATGCCAACCTCCTTTTCTATCCATTTCTCAATGTTAACGTCATAATTCCTTCTTCCCCGCTGCTGACTCAGGGCCTTTGCTCTTACTATTCACTGCGCTTGGACTGGTACTCCCAGCTTTTCCTGATCAGAGATTTTCTCCTGTGTAGAAAGACTGGATCCTGCAAGTTTGTAATCACTTACTATAGGGAGAGAGAGAGACACACAGAGAGACACAGAAACACAGAGACAGAGACAATCTGGAAGGTCACTAGGTGGACAGTAGGGAAGGGCAGTCAGTGTCTAAGGGGGCAAAAGAGGTCTCTTCCCATTACAGGAAGAACAGCAAATTCTGAGAGCATCAACAATAGAAACCGGACTTTTCAAAGAAGCCTGGCAGGAAGAAGAGCCCAGAGCCGCTGCAGAGGTAGGGGCTGGGGGGGGGTCCGAGCAGCACCGTCCAGCCCGCTGAGACCCGCGGCCTAGGAGGAGTGGAGAAGCCGCTAAGCTCTCAGCGCGTGCTGGTCTTGGACGCAGAGCTTCCTTGGTGATGTCTTCACACACACTGGCTCCTGAACCACCTCCTGTCACATGTCATCTCCCAGGGGAGGACACGGGTTCATCCGCGGTGGCCAGAGCAGTCCTGGCTGCGGACCCAGAGGGGAGGGGAGCTTTTCCCTGACCGCACCACTGCACACCCCTCTCTCCAGCGAAGCCTTTCCTGCACCCGCTGATGCCACTCCTGCCATGCAAGCCCCATCCTGGCTCCTTCCTGAAGGCCAGAAGGGTGACAGACAGAAGCAAGGTGTCAGCACCCACAAGGACAGTCCCACCGCTTTTCATAGGGAGAAAAGCGGAGAGGGGACCAGGCCACAGGCTTCTCCACTCTCCCTCCGGGAGGGACCGGACAATGCCTGTGCAGACAGAAGGAATGGGAGGAAAAAGAAAGAAGGCTTGAAAGAAACAAGGACACTGTGACAGTCCCTGGCCGTGAGGGCGGCTGCCAACCTCCTAAGGAATGGTCTGGGTTTCATGCTGAGCTGGAGCCGAGGGATTCTGCACAGGGCCCTACACAAAGCCACAGAGATAAATGTGCATTCTCAACCCTGCCACTTGGTCCCACCTCCCAGGCCTTCCTCAGAGGGGCGCTGCCCCCGGGGACTGTCCTCCTGTGAAGCAAGAGGCCACCTACTCCCAGGCTGAGCATCTCCTGATGGACAGCCTGAGAAAGCCATCCTCCAAAAAGCACTGCCGTATTGCATTTCTTGTACACAGGTCTCAGGCCGGCAGCTGGAAGAAGAGATGAAGACCTGGCTTCCCCTGCACGCCTCGGCATGATTAGTCTCTGATCGCTTACACACACCTGCTTCTGCTGTTTCTTTCTTTCTTTTTTCATTCTTTCTTTATTTTTTTTCCTGGTGTTTGTAGGTCTGCTTCTAGACAACATGCCTGGGATAATACAGATGTTCCCTGTGTATACAGTTTGCATAGAGATTGCAGCAGAAATAAATGTGATGAGCTTCACGTGGTAGAAACTGTAGAATGTACCGTAAGATAAATTCTTGAAAGGGAAAGCTTTTTTTTAAGCTTTATTAGCTATGGACCCTAGGCTTAGGCAGAGATCAGAGAACCCAGCCAACATCCATAAAACAAAGTTGCTCATTCTTTTGAGTCTCTTTTTTATTTTTTCCAAATGAGAACATCGCCACCTGGTGGAAAAGTCTTTGCAGCAATTTCAGAAATTAAAACAAGTCAGAGATTAAATTTAAATCTAACCCTGACCCTGGAGGACGGCAGACAGACTGAGCATAACAGCATAACAGCAGGAGCTCAGATCTGAAATTACTTCCTGACTTTTTCAATGTATGGTGTTTTCCCAGGAGATCAAATCTCTTACCAGCCCTCGGTTCCACTACAGTTCTTGCCTTCCCTGGATTTGGTCTTCTGGGAACACCTGTCTCCTTGCCGCCATTGACTGAGATTTTCCCAATTATTTAGTGCACTGTCCACTTCCTCAAAAAGTCGCTGAGACCATTTCCAGCAGCTTGATTCTCCCCTCATCAGCTTTCCCTACGCTTCACAGTGTGTGGTTTCATAAAGCCATTGCTCAAGCTGCTCAGACGGTGTCCACCCTAGGTCCTGGGCTCCTGGCACTCTTCGGTATGGACGCCCAGGCCTCACACTGGAGCTCAGGGGGAACGCCTGCTTTGCACCTGGAGATAAGTGAGGCCGGGGCACAGGTGCTGTACAAACAAATCAGAAGCCATTGTTTTAAAACTGGGAGTTTTCACATAAAAATCTGCGTTTCTACCATCCCTAGAGCACCTTAACCAGGCATTTATCATTCTGCAGCTCTGAGTTTTGCTTACATTTGAGAAACATTTTTATAGGCACGTGAAGTGGGGAACGAATAGCCCAAATAGTGTACATATTCAAGCAACAGAGGACAGACAGCACATTCCCGGGTGACCTCACCCCTCTCATGTGCAAACATGCATTTCACTTTATTTTTCTGTGCTGCCTGTTGAGCCCAGGGGAGCTCACCAGGGACTAGCCTTGCTCTGAGAAGTCCCATACATCTTGCAGGCATTTGCTCCATTTAGAATGCTGTCTTCTCACAGGTCTGCTCCTCGAACCATTTGCTTACTCACAGGACCCACTGCTGGGGATTGCATTCCCCTTGTTCTTTCTTTCTTTTTATTAAAATTTTTTTGAAACTGGCTGTTGTCAATTTGCTGGGTTGCTCAGGCTGAGTTGGAACCAGTGGGTCCCCCACTTCAGCGTCCCAGAATACAGGGATTACAGGTATGCAACACCACACCCGGCTTGAGAAACTCATTAAAGAGCCAGGTAGGAAATCATTCCAGCTTTGTAGACCGTGCATTGCCAGTCACAACTGTTCAACTCTGCTGCTATAGCAAAATTGCAGCCTTAGACACCAGTGGCATGGCTGTGTGCCGATACAGCTTCACGTTCACACACAGACAACAGGCTGGCAGTGCCGCAGGGAACACGAACTCTCACCCACCCTCGGATCCTCCTTGGACCTCTCTTCCTCCAGCCTACGTCAGACCCTGCCTGTCCAGTGTTCTCACAGCACCCTCTCTTGGCCTTGACTGGATCTAACCCACAGTGTATTTAACTCTTCACTCTAACTGTTTCTTCTCTGCTAGAGTAGAAGCCTTAGACTCCAAGAGCAGGACTCCTCCACCCAGTGTCCCAGAGCACATGTTGGTGGAGCTAAAGCAGTGACGTGGATGGGTGACAGGTGAGTGCTGTGACAAGGTCCAGAAGAGCTCCAGGTACAAGGAGGGTGAAATCTGTTGCTGCTCTCTGACAGACTTGAGCAGGAGTTTCCCCTGGATGGGGACCCCCACCTCCCCAGTCTCTGCATAACTGCACCCTGGCCCACCACCATCTTGGCCCCAAAGAGGTTAAATTCTAAAGCAAGTTCCTCAAAACATGAGTAAATATCAGTAGAAGTATCTGGAAGAACCTCTGCCTCCACCATGTTTACCTCACTTACTCATGGACCTGCTAAATTCTCCATATGGTGTGGTTATTGTTCAAATTCCAAGATTCTTCTACCGCCCACTCCTGTGTTGTTCCTGTATAGAAGCTTCATGATTGACTTGCCACCCCAGGGCCTTTGCTTTTCCTGTCACTTGTACTTGAAAAACCTGTCCCCTGAAAAGTCCTTATAGCTCCCTTCTTCCCTTGAATCAGATCTCGACACGGTCTTTTATGTCACCTGTTTTTATCAGTCTTTACCTTCTCTCTTTGCCAGACTCTGTCCGCCCTGCTTTCCTTCCTCTGTAGCCATAATCACAGCTGGCATTATATTAAATGCATGTTTATTTAAAAGTTGTCAGCTTTATCCCCTTGAATATATTTCTTAAGAAATCAGAGACTCAGTATTTTTCTACCACCGTTTCCCTTAGAAACGACCTGGTGCAGAAAAAGGCTCACATAACACCTACACCTATCCAGTTAGTGAATCTGTCCGTTAATCCACCTACCTGTCCATCCCTGTTCCAAAGTTTAAATTTCCTCAACAGGCTATTCAAGGAATCAGTGAGCTCACCATCACTGGAGATGCCCAAATGCCATCATCTAAATTTCCCTAGGCATAATTTTATAGTGGAGATTAAGGTGTCTGATACACTAAACCACTGAGAAGCTGTCCCATGTACTGAGCTCCATGGCCATCTGCATGATTAACCTCAGGGGGGTTCGTGATCTTGGCGATAATTCTACGTCTACTATGTATGGCTGCATTTTTCCAAACAGAGTTTAAAAACTATTTACTGCCAGTTCCTCAGACAGCATTGAAAATGCAGAAGACTCAGGGATGAGCTATGCAGACAGAGAGAGTTTCCACCCATAGGAAGGTTCATGTCTAAGGAATAACAGACAATGAAGAGACAGAGGGAGACTAGGGTCATTAAATGAGGAGTACAGAGGGGACATGGCAAGGCTCCACATTCTTGTGATTCAAGGAAATAACTTTTAAAGGAAAACAAAAGCATGATTTGGACTTAGCCAGGTGAATTTCAGAACTAAAGATTCCAGTGGCCTGGCTGATCCCTTCAAGCATAGCAGAAGAAGTGCACGGAGAGCATGGAATATGCTTGGAAAAGTCCAGATTGGCAGCCAATCCTACATGCTTAAGAGCAAACTCTCTTTGCTCCAGATGACAAAAACAATCATTTATCCATAAGCCAAATCTTAACAACAGGCAAGACATCACACCAGGCTACAAGAGCAGTGCCCACAGAAACACACCACTAATGCTCAGTGTTACTCATCAGTCCGCCCCAGTAAAGCTAATGAGAACATGAAAATAGCACAGGGAGACCCAAGCTCTGAGTGCCTGAAGAAGTTGCATTATTATGCATTGTTCAGACACTCCAAGAAACAAATCTGAGCCTGGTCTTTGCCTTTCCAAGTAAGTACAAAGTTTTTCATTTGTATAAAGTCTCCAGAGCCCCAGCTATGTAGAGCTTACTATTTGCTTAACAGACTCTCTAGCACATAAAAGGCTTTGCACACCAGACCCCATCCCACAGTGGAGCAGACTTCATGCAGGATAATTCACGCACGCCTTCCTTCAGAACCCCAGAAGCACTTGCAATCCTATTTTTTTTTTTTTTGTACTGGGTATCAAACACATGACCTTGCACTTGTGCCAGTGAGCTGAATCCTTGGTCCAGCATTTGCAATCTTTCCCCCAACTCTCAGTTAAAAACCAACAAAGATGATGCCATCTATTCCAGAGAGCTTGGAGAGTTTAAATCCACTGCCTCTCAGGTTTCATATCAATGAAGTGGATATAGGAATGTTAATTCTCCAACTTACTTACAGCAAAAATAAAAGATATATATATATAATCTACCAAGGGTTTTTTCTCTTCAAACTCCTCCTCCCCTTTCACTTCTTTCTTCTTTTTTTCCCCTCTTTCTGAATATGCTTCTAAAGAATGATTCATATGGACTGTCTAGGGAATATGTTTAACATGTTAGGCACATCTCAGACTGAAATAAGACCTAACTCCATAACTAGTGGTGTCCGGCACAAAAGCCAAAGTAGGAATCCATTGGTTCAAGGCTCATTAAGAATTCCAGATTGTTATGGTTTGTGTCTGGCTATGCCCTCAGAGCTTCATGTGGTCATGGTGGGCAGGCTTTTCAGAGGTGGCTGAATCTAGAGTTAGTGATTGATTCATGGTCCAATGCTGGGATTAAGAGTGTGAGGATTATATCTGCCCTAGAGCAGGTAGTCTGCATTCACTACAAAGGACAGAAAGAATCTTGCTCCCTACTCTTTCTCTCTCTCTTGCTGCTTTCACTGTCTTCCACCACCATGAATAGTTCCTCTTTGCCATGTGTCATCTTGCGTTGGAGTCACCCAATTATGGACTAAAATCTCTACAAACTGTGAGCTAAATAAGCCTTTCCTCCTTTAACTTTGGACATCAGGTATTTTGTCTCAGCAAGGAGAGAAAAATAACTAAGACACAGGTCAACAAACCATTCATCCACACATGGGGTACTTGCTAGGACACAATCTGAGTGATGGCACAGCTCTGCCTGGAATAGCAGGTTAATCTTCTCAATGGCAATTTGTATAAAATACCCACAACTATTACCACTGTTTATTGGCGTCAAGACTGTTTTTGTGTGTATCATCTCCTTCCATCCTTATCAAACCTAGGGGATGTACACACTTGCCCTTCATTTCAC
Organism: Hydrochoerus hydrochaeris; assembly: GCA_004027455.1. NCBI lineage: Eukaryota > Metazoa > Chordata > Mammalia > Rodentia > Hydrochaeridae > Hydrochoerus > Hydrochoerus hydrochaeris. The sequence goes on along the minus strand of PVLA01000130.1, from coordinate 46,845 downwards.
AAATGAGGAAATTGTGTTTCAGGGAGTTGAGCTCAGTTGAGTGAGATGATTAAGGTAATGCAGGCTTAATTTTTGATGTCTCTAAGACTACACTCATCAGTATGAGCTTATTTATTTTTTTAAATTCAACTAAATATTCAGAATCTTAAGACTTGACCCACACTTGACCCTCAGGGGAAAACAGAGCAAGCTAGGATAGCACCAGATGGAGCTCCTCTTCAATAAGAGTAGTTACACACAAGGAAAGAAGTCCAATGGTGACAGGGACCACACACTGGGGAACCCAGAGTTGTGGCTTCCCATGACATAATTGTTTTTTACCAAGCACATGCAAGGTTTTACCCCAACCAGTGTTGCCTGGTAACACAATTGGTCTTCCATCTTTATGAGGCACTCAGGGCAGTGGAGGTAGAAAAGCAAACTCAAATATTTTCCTTCAAAGAAGGCTAGGCCTGGTTGCTTACAGCTATAGCCTAGAACTCTGGGAGCCTGAAGCAGAAGGATAGAAAGTTCCAGCCAAACCTAGAGATTTCAGGAGGAGCATGATGCCAAGACAGGAGGATGAAATAACCCAAGAGAGAGGAGGAGCAAGGAAGTAAGGGCAGGGGCAGGGACGACATGGAAGTGGTAGATCCTTGGGACTCTGTGAAGGATCCGGCAGTCCTCTGAACGTCCCAGAATGAAGGCTGGGACGGATCAGTGATGGCTGTCACAGATACAGGAAGGGAAGCAGCCTTGGTGTACTAGTGCCTGCCAATGGGGAAGCACCTGCAGTAGATCATCAGGCAATTTTGGGTGTGGACAACTAATTTGTGGAAAGGAAAGCGTGGTCGGGGAGGGACACAGCACAAGCCTTCTATTTCAGATCTATGGTGGGGACAGTGGGTATTTCAGCGGTGAATCCAAGCACGTCTGTAAAGGATAGATCTCACTACTTCCGTGCAGCAGTGAAAAGGGTGAATGCACACACATGTGTGTGGATGAGGGTAAAAAGCTTCCTCTGCATGTGCTCAAGATGAGCACAGATCCTTCGGCAGTTAGGGGCTGAGTATCAACATCTTGGACCTGCTCAAGGACAAGCTAGATGCTCTCTGCACCCCCACCCTGAGCCTCCAGCTATGCCACTACCAAATCTGAGGGTCCACTGCACCTGGAACTTATCCCTGCCTGCTCCCCCAGCAGATTCACTCCTCCACTTTGTGTTCCTCTGACATTCCTGTGCACAGCTGTTGCTCTCTTCCACTTCCTGACATCTGTTTCCACCTAAATGTCGTCAGACCCTACCTGCCCTGGGTAAAATCACGTAAGTTTACCAGGCTTCCAATCTTTGCTCAGCGTCACCTCGTCACTGAGACTTTCCTGGGCCACCCCACTTAAAACCTCAATGTTCCACTCCTGTCCTTGCTTGCTGTTCTCCGCGACACACAGAAAGGACTGATTCTTTACTTCCCTCCACTAGAATGTAAGTGCTCTGACAGCAGGGAACTGTGTCTGTCTTGTCCAGTGCTGTTTCTGAGCTTTAAAGCACATATTAGGTGCTCAATAAATATTTGACGAGTGAATGAGGGGTGAAGGTGTTGCTCAAGCTTCCAGGAAGCAAGGAGCCATGGTTGATGCTGCTTAAGCTCTTCTGCACCTCTGGCCGGGCCAGCCCTCCAGCAGGGAGCCAGGCAGGCTTGCTGCACAGCTTGCTGTAATGAGAGCAGGGGCTTCTGTGGAGGAGGAAAGGTGGGCAGGCTTCTATCACATCCCTGCAAGTAGTGGGCACTTGGAAATCAGATTCCAGCACTGCTACCATCCCAGAGCCCACTGCCCAGGGTAAGCCAACCAAGTCTCCCACACCACCTTTATTACCTCCTTGCTCTCCCACCATTTTCCCATCAGTGTCCTTTTTTCCCATGGCCTTGTCCTCCCCCAAGACTCCAAGACACTCTGCAGTGCCCCCTGCTCCTTCTCCCCCTCCTAAACCTGCTGGTACGGTGGTCAGTGGGACGTCACCCGACTTCTTCAGTCACTCTTCAGCCATGTCGTGTCAGGAAGCGCTCCTGCAGGACCCCAGTTACAGTCAGGCACCTCTCACCCCTTCCCACCTGCACCCCTGCTCCTGGTCTCCGAGCGCTCAGAGTTTGCCTGTTGCCACAGTCCTATCACCCACTGCACCTGCACCCAAGTTCTCTCAGGCTCCACAAAGTGCTGAGCTGCTTGGTAAGTACAAGCATTTCAATGAGTAGCTTACCCTGTTCTCTGGAGTCACCAGCATCAGCATCCAATCACAGGTTAGTAAGGGTGATCACAGGTCAAATCCATGGGATTCATCCTTGTCCACGTAACAGGGGAGATGAGGAGATTTGACAAGTATCAGGTTAATTTGGTGCATGTCAGTAAGGCAGCCTCAGTACAGATTCCTGCCAAGGACAGAGGGTATTGCACACACTCCATGCTCCGTCTGGAAATCCCACACAGGCAAGGGGCAAACAGATTGGAAATGAGCACATTTTTCAGCAAAGGGAGGGAAATCCTCAGGATCTGTCTCCTGCAGAAGAGAAAAACGGGTGTTTCTTATACAGAATCTGAATATTCAATACAACAGAAATGTTTTCTTCCCTACTCAAACTTTGCATGAAGATGTTTTCTTATCACAGTAGGATCTGCCATTGAGTTTGTCTCAGACTCACTCGGCTTCTGTGCATGCAACAGAAAAAAAAATAACCCTTTGTATAGGATATTTACATACAAATTATATTTGGCACTTTAATAACATACTACAAAATCTTCAGTGCACTCTGATGTGGCAAGGTAAAATATAATAATGGGAAATACAAATTTTTCTAATAACCAATTGCTTTTTTCAAGATGGATCTGTAAGGGAGTTATAATAAGGCAGAAAAAATAAAAATGTCTTGCAAAAAAATAATAAACCAAGTCTAAAACTCCAATAGTTTCCTCCAGTAAAAGCTGGTTAAACGGGTGCTTGAATTAACCAAAACTCCAGCACTGTCAACCCGTTGTCCTTGAACAATGCATTTTACAAACAGTTGTGCAGAAGGAGATTATTAGAAAAGGGAGGTTGAAATATCATGGTTGTGATTGTGGGTTGGAGCACTGGGTCTTAATTCAGATGAAAAGGATTCTCTTCTGCGAAGGAGGTTAGAGGATTCCATTGCACCAGGAAGCTATTTTCATAACCTCAGTATTCTGAGCACTGAGGAAGAAAAGTCTTGAACTGTGCAGTGGACTTGACTCTCATGGCTGATTGGGAGGAACTGAAAACATTCACTGAGTGCCAGCCACACACCAGATACTGACCTTTACCTGTATTAATTCCTAGTCCTCATAACAGCGCTGTCTCTCTGCGGAATGTGCCTCCTGCACTGTGGATCTTCAACCCGTTATTCAGCCAATACATTGATCCATCAACCAAATGCATAAAACTTATAAGAAATTAAGAAATTTTCCTACAGTCACATCAGGGTTCAAGCCAATTGCATTAGGCACTGAAGCCCTTCCATCCATTCCTCTTTCCTCTGCTCCTTTATGAGGAAAGGTGGCAGAATGGAGAAAGAGCAAAACATTGAGAATAATTCCTTCCTGAGATGCAGAGGTAGCCAGAGCTGCAAAATGATTTTCATGGGTCATAAATTTTTTTTTCTCTTCATGGGTCCCTTCCTCTATAAAAAGGTATTAAAATTATATTATGTGAATGAATTAGAAAAATGAAATTCAAATTGGATTCTTTTTTTCTTCTTGATTTTAAAAGAGAGCAAAGCATTTTCATGAAGCCCTAGAAGGATCGTGTGTCCCAGGTACCATGGCTGGTGCTGCTCACGAGAAGGGAGCCTCGTGGGGGTCCTGTCCAGACTCTGCCCAACTCGGGATATCACACAGCAAGCAGCTGTTAGAGTAATTCCACATAACTGCAAGGTCTCCATGAGTGTAACACTAGCCAAACACCACGGAAATAAATACCCCCCCAATCAATTTCAGTTGGGCATGCAAGAGAAAAATCTACAATGGCCCAACCAAAGTGGAATTTTTATATGAAATAAGTCCGGACGTGGGCATTCCATGGTTGGTGCTGGTATTCATGAAGAGTGAAAAAAAAACCACTTATGTTCTCTCTAGATATCTATCTGGTATCCTAACCAAATGTCTGCTCCTCATGAAGCTAAAGTGGCTTCTCTACCTTCCCATATCCCATTTGTATTCCAGGAAAGAGGAGCAGAGAGGTGCCATGGCCTTTATCTTACTGCGAAGCCTTTGGCAGGGACTTCTGCCTGTATCAGCCACATTGGTGTCTCATGGTATTGCAGAGAATCTGGAAAAGCATTTTCCAGTAGAATCACTGCTTCCCCAAACAAAATTGAGGTTGCTATTGAAGCTAAAATGGAGATGGCAGAGGCAATCCAGAGTCTGTTCCAACAGCTATGATTTCTATCAAACAAAATCATTCTAGACCCAAAGTATGATCAAATCTCAGAAATACTACTCATCTTGGGAAAGTTGGCAGAAAACTGGGAGACCTCAGGTTTGAGGTCATGAGATGATGATTCCCTCAGTGACTAGACAACTGAGCAGTAGAGGCAGCCGTGTTCTCTGTTACCTTAGCTAATAGGTGTGCACTGCCCTGGATTTATGTTCTGACTGTATTTGTGTTCAGAGACCGTTTCCTGATACAAAATCCTAGAGCTCTGTGTTCCAGGTCCATAAAAAGAGGTGGGACATTCTCACCTTTTGGTGCTCCAAAGTCCCAGAAATCCAAAACTCTGCTGTTTGCTGCCTCTGCTACTGAGTGAGGAGCATCATGGAGCAGAACTCCCTGTAGTTAAAGTGCAGGATCAGGATTTATCACCGCCGAATACAGATGTGACTGTACAGACTATCACTGTTCTACCGGGGTACGATCAGACTGACAGTTGTCTCAGCTGGGCTCTCCCAGATGTGGGATTTTCCAAGTTAATCCAAAATAAAAAAAAACAAAAACAAAAATCCTGGACAAACAGCCTGAGCTGGTGACAATGGGAACACTGTTTCAGAGCCTGTTTAAAACAATATTGTTATTAACAAAAACTAACACTTTATCAAGTGATAGCAGGCATTGTGAGAAGCGCTTGAAGAATTCTAAACAAGGGCGATGATGGTTATCCTGCTTTTTCAGTTTAAAACAGAGAGGTGCAGACCGTTTAACCTACCCAGGGGTGTGCATTTAAAGACGCACAGGATGGACTCAAAGCTAGAAGTCTTGCTGTGAAATGTCAGGCTGTTCCTGAGTCAGGGCTGCCTCACTCAGCTCCTGTTGCATGGGGCCCCCTGGGATGAGGCCCAGCTGCTGCCACCACCATCCCTGGTCCCCTGATTGACGGGCACTGTATTTGATGTGTGAGGGAGAGGGGAGGAACATCCAGCAGGACATTTCTCCACACCTTTCTGGAGAGCTTCTCAGCTGAAGTGATCCCTCCACCCCCCACAGAGGGTGTCTGACAGTGACTGGTGATGCTTTTGATTGTCACAACTGAAGGAAAATGTACTGCTGGCATCTAAAGAGTAAAGCTCATGGGACAGCTCAGCTACTACCATAATGATCCAGCCCAAATCACTAATACTGCTGGAAGGAGAAACCTCGCTCATTTTCTTAGAAATTCTCTCTCTTTCTCTGTTCCCCTCTCTCTCCAGTATGATACTAGAGACTGAACCCAGGGCCTTCACACTGAGCTACATCTTCAGTCCCTTTTTTAAAAAAACAAATCTTTTATTGAGAGACAAGATCTCAGTAAGTCTCTAAGTTGCCAGGTGGGATGTAGCTCAGGGAGTTGTTCAAGGTGGTGCTCCTGCCTCAGCCTCCCAGAGTGCTGAGATTACAGGTTTGAGCCACCGAGCTCCATTACCCTGCATCCCCAAAATAGTCTATGCAGTAGGAATCGTGATCACTATTTTACAGAGTAGAAATGTGAACCTCAGGGAAGCTTAGTGTCTGGTTCAGGGTAAAGGAATCTGAAAGTGGCAGGACAAGGACTAGAATCTGAGTGTGACCACACCCAGCCCCCACTCCACTCCTGTCATTGTCACCTCCTGTCTGCCGGTGGAAGCACGGCTTTCTTCCCTGTCTGGTTCGCAGCTCCCAGGATAGGGCTTGCCAGTTAACACTTCCTACTTCTGTTAGCAAGCTGATAATCTTCTATCAGCAGCAGGGGTTTAGGAAGTGTTTACTCCTCCCTGTCCCTTCTTCCAGTCTTGCCAGCCTTCTGTAACTACTTGTCCAAGCTGGTTCTAGAGTTAGTTTCCCATTAAGATCATTAGGGTCATTTGTCTGATATTTTTTAAACTTCATAGCACACAATAAAAAGCATAACTTACATTTTGATTCAGGACATACACATATAGAGATACACACACACATAAAATTAAAATTCATAATACATACCACTAATAAGCGTGATTCACTGACACTTTGTCTTATTTTATTCAACAAATAAAGATGGTAACACACTGAATGTGTTTCATTTTTCAGAATCACCTTGTACCGTATAATGCCAATGATATGAAATTCTAGAAGAGACAAACTGTAAGCCAAGGTTGCACGTAAATGGTTTTCCATGGCCAAAGGGCAGGGAGAATTGATCCCAAAAAGTCAGGAAAGAACTTTTGAGGCAACCAAATGATATAAACCCTAGAATCGACTTTGTGGTGGTAGTGATATGACTGTACGTTTAAGATTCATGAAACAACATTTTAAAAATGGATAAACATGGTGCTACTTGAACTCTGTGGTGCAGGAGAGTATGAGGGTGATTGGTAAATGCCAAAGCTTTCTTCTATGTGATTTGGGATTCCCTGCTATTCAAATTCTCTATTAAGAGTGCTGTGAGGAATAATCTCAGAGGCTTCTGTCAGCCAGCTCTCAAAACTGGTAACTGATTGGACTCAGGACATAATACCACGACTATGACCTTGGAGGAAGGTTCTCGCCCTAGAATAAATTACCGTACAATGATGGTGGTGGTCTAACTTGGTGGAAGGCTTACCACTTCCTCCTTCTTCTCCAGCCCTAATTGCAACTCCCCTTCCGGTTTGCACACACAGATAATTCCAATCAGTTTCTCACACATCATTAATATCCACTCCATGTGCCACTTCCGAGCAGAGGTCATAGAACCCTCTGCCTCTGTATCTGGTTGAAGGAGACAGCCCAGCAGCCCCGGGTTGTACGCTCCTTCCCACATCCTCAATAAACCTCTTTCTTTCTTTCTTTCTTTCTTTCTTTCTTTCTTTCTTTTTTTTTTAGTTTTTGCTTCTCTATTGCACCCAAAAACTCTAACACTTGGTATTTGAGAAGCAGCAAAGGGAAGACTGTTGTAACCTAACTCGCATGCCGCCATTCTGTTTCGTATGCGCCGTAGCCTTTGTTCTAAATTGAACTTTGTATTTCCTGTATGTCTCCTGCACAACCCCCAGTGCTTTGTCTCCCATTGATTCCCCAACATAGCCCACCCAGAGCTGCATCCCTGGAACAGGCCTAACCACAGCACCGCACTCTGACCCTAGGCAAACAACAAGATGTCCTGTTTCCTTGGGAATACACAGGGGTGCCGATGAGCTAATTTTTCCCCTAAAATGGGCCTGTTTCTTGGAACAACTTGCCTCTTGCCTTCCCAACCCCCTTTTGCAGTTTTTCCCTTTACAAGTCCCTCTAATCCTTAATCCAGTTGCACAGCAGTGTAAATTCCACCTGCACTCTGCTTCGCTGGGTACCAGCCTAAATAAAGCACTCCTTTTTCCTTCAAGACGTCTTGGCCTTTTATCTTTTTCTCATAACCTTTGATCTTTGACTTTTGGGGTACAACAAAGACTTCTCTCTTGTTCCTTTTGTCCTTATTTCCCAAAGCATCCCATACATGTTAGGAAGATCACTGTCTGACTTCCTTTCCAACTCTGAAATCCTTCCTGAGTGACAACGTGACACCCCACCTGAATGCCACACAAGAGCGCCAGGCTTAGCTTGGCTTTGCTAAATTCCCTCCAGTTTGTTATCAATAGGATCAGACTCTTCTGTCCTCTGAGCATTCTTCTGCATAACCATCCATAAAATTACTTAGATTTCCCCATTTCTTTGAGAGGAAAGGGGGGTCTTCATACTTGAATGTTCTGTGCCACATAAACATTAAATGAGAGTGTCTGCTCTTCTCTTGCTAATTTATCTTTTATTCAGAATCTCAGCAATGGACTTCAGGTTGGACAACGGAAAGATATTTTTTGCTTCTCTCTTACATAATTATTGTTTCCAAACCAACAACCATTCCTGATACTAATACAGGGTGTAAGATATATGACTACCAAATAATCCAAAGAACACAAGGGAACTGTTGTAACTCCCAACCTGCTAGATGTCTGAAATGCCAAGCTCGCATTCTCTAAAATCAAGGAATGTATTCTAGAAACAATGGAGGTTAAGAGTAAGAATTTATTAAGAAAAAAAAAAGCTTCTGTCTAAGAAGCACAGAAGGTAGCCTGGAAAGTGAGCTGTCTGCAGCCTCTGCTTCTCAAGTGGGTTTTATTGAACAAAGCTGGGAGATGAGGCTGGTTCAAGTACAGTCAACTAATAAGATTACTAGTGCAGTCGCTTAGGTAATATTGATCCAATAGGAAATCACAGAATGGGTGTGGGGTGCGACAAACTTTGGTGAACCAATAACATTACAATATGTATAGTTGTTTGGGTAATATTGATTACATGGGGCATCAAATAGCAAGGACACAAGGGACCCACAGTGACTTTCCTGGAAAGGGTGAGTTAAGGAGGTTCTGGAGTCTATCCCAAGGTGACCAAAGCCTACTTAGAATATCAATTGTGGCTGTTTATCTCTAGGGAAGTGTACAGGTGAGCAGTTCCTCTTTTCCTGAATCCTGGCCTCCAGCCACAACTGTTTTCTTCACTGACCTTCCGAGGGCCCAGCCCTGTCTGACTGCCTACAATATTTCTGAATAATTTAGTTGTCTATAATAATTCCTACTTTAGGAGACACCAGAGGAGAGGCTTGTTATCTCACCCAGTGATCACAGACATTGTCTGAGTTAGGAATCATTTCAGTGGTTTTATAGATGAGAAAACTGAGGTATTAACAAAGTTGCAAGTCCATGTTTAGGAAGCTAACCAATGACAGAAGGGAGATTAAAATGTAGGCCTGTATGATTCCAGCCATAGCGCATTGTCTTGCCCCTCTGGTCATCACTTCCCATGCCAAGAAAAGTATTTATCTCTCCTTATTCCCCTTTAAAATCTTTCTCAATCCTGCAGGGTGTGGTTGCACTATAGTCCCTGCTCTCAGGAGGCTGAAGCAGGAGGATCCATACATTTCAAGGCCAGCCTGGGCTACAAATTGAGCTCAAAGCCCACCTGAACTACACCATGAGACTGCGTCTTACAAAGACAAAAAAGAAAAAGAAAAAAAAAACACCCTTTCTCAGAATTACTTAACTTCAGCAATTATTGGTCATTGTTTAAATGTTGGTTCCAATCAACTCCTGCTCCTGCCACCTGAATGCATCTTATGCATTTTGCCAGATACTATTAGATGTTAACTATCAAATAATAGCACAACACAAAAGTGATATCAGTTTTGTTTCCTATACCAAGAATGATGAATAATAAAACAACAAAAAACTGATTTAACTGACCTTCATGCAAAGACCAAAGTCATGGAATTTCTGGTCTTTTCAGACAACATCGATTGAGTTTCATCGAATCGATCAGTTTATTAATAATGTCGGGGGGGTTGTACTTGTGGACTGTCGGGTCTGTAGGGAAACTTCCCACCCTGTCAGGTAAAGAGGACAAATTAGGAGTCTGAGCTCAAAGCCTTAGAAGGAAAAGGAAACAATATAAATAAATAAATACTAAGCAAACTAAGGGGAAAAAAGATCCCCTCACCCTGCCATGGGAGTCCTACTGAAGCCAGGAGAGAGATTAGGGAGGAAGGACCCATAAATAGATCAAAGTCGGGCCTAAGTGAGTTAGCACACCAAAAGAGATCATCAGAGCCTAAATGAAATGCAAGAGGAATAGATCCTTAACAGAGAGCGACCTTGGAGAAAATGAAATGCAAATGACACAACTGGCTTTCCTGCTTTCTGAGGACACTGGTACCTGGTGGAACATCCCTCTCCAGCCTGAGCTTCTCTTTCATTCTTCCTGATAAGCACACACTTGGCCATTCCCCACCACTTGCAACTGCTGTGTTGTTGGTTTCAATCTTCCTTGCCTCAGAGACCCCGGGGCTGAAAGATCGGTAACCATACAACACTAGACGCTGCCATCACCAAACTGTCTTTCTTAGCTCGTATCATAATACAATTATTAAAGGCTAATATGGAATTAAGGCTCTCCAAGACAAGCTGATTAATTAGAGGATTTCAGTGCAAGGCCCCTGGCAGGTTTTGGTCCACTTCTTTTTACTTCTTTGCCGAGCCCTTGCCCTACAAGGTATGAACCAGCGCAAGACTCTCTTTAAACTAGTTTCCCATTCTTAAAAACTGGGAAATTAACCCAAAATGGAAAAAGGAAAACCCTGAAGATTTAGCAGCTCTGCGGGCTGCTTCCTCACGCTATGGACAGCTGGCTGGATTTGAGTGACTCGGCGCGCTAGCAGAGGCCACCTTAGCCAGGATCCATACACTCCGTTCTCCCCCTAAGGAGACTTGTTTCCATGGGCAGCTGTCAGCCGCCTCCTCCCTAAGACCCTCAGCTGAATCCTGCAGCCGGAATCCCACTACCTGACTCAGAGAAACCTTCCCGTGGGCCTGAATCTTCCAGCCTGAACTTTGACAGTGAGGAGCCTTCCCTGCTGTCTGAGAGATGTCAGCAAGTGTCAGGGAAATGTGGGGGCACTGCTCGCCTTGGGAACCTCTATTCCGTGGTTCTGTTGGAAGGGAAAGACCCCGCCCTAACCTGTTCTCAGGTATTGGAATCCCCTGGTTCAATCGTAAGAGTTACCAGGTAACCCAGATTAGGTCGGAGGCTCTGAGACCTCTGCCTCCGCTCTATGAGTCCTACATTGCTGACTTAGTGGGAGACACCAACAAGTCCACAAAGCAAAGAAATTGGTTTAACCAAAAATTCATGTAAGGACAGGTCCTCCTCATTCCTTCCTGCAGGAACCTCAGTGCGCATCTCAGGGAAGTCATGGGAGGAAATGCTGGACGAGCCCTGTCCGACCTGCCAGCCCTTCCTGACTTTCCTCAAGGCAAGAGAGAGCCAGAATTAGACACCAGCTTTTATGCCTTCAGAGTTCAGTTCTCTCCTGATTGTTCTCTGCTCTTTTCTTTCTTTTCCACGTAAATCACAGGATCATCAGAAGTCCTATTGAAGGCTCCCTCAGATGGTTCTGTGATCCTTATCTTCAAAGCCATCCTGCTAGGCCTCTGGCTGGAAATTTGCATGACAGCTAAAGGAAAGTAAATTTAGGGGCTGGCTCTCTTTGATAACCAAATGCTCCTCTTTCTTTCTTTGTTCTGAAGATAGGACTCTAAAAGGAATTCAGTGATGAGGAAAATAATGAAGGTATTGAGCTCTGTGCAGCCACTGTGACTAGCCTGGGGCACTTGTGCAAAATAGGGCCTTCAGGGCCTTGTCCTGAACCAAGGCCAGGTATAATACAGCAGGAGTGAGAGTTTCATCAGGTGAGCATCGCTCCAGGGTGGGAGCTACACTGAGAATCACAAAAGAAGCCAAGAAAGGGAACCAGTCCTCGGTCCCAGCCTCTTGCCAAATCCTTAAGGACCCCATGTGTGTAGGGCAGGGCCCTAAGCATGAGGGCACGAGGAATTTAGGATTCTTATTCCAAAACCAGGAAAAGACCAAGTAAAGGAAACGAAAATACACAGCGCTTCACTCTTGTCCTTGCAATTTTTGTTTGCTGCTTAAGGTCATTGACATTAAGGAAAAGTGTAAAATTATGCAATTCATTTTAGCAGTTGCTTATATATTGTAAGATGTCCATATTAAAACTCCATATAAGGACATTTCATTCATGCACTGAATCATAAAACTATACTACAATTACAATATGATATATCTAAGGGCTGGGGGTTTAGCATAAGTGCTTGCCTGCAAGTGTGACATCAAGTTTGCTCCCTGGGACAAAAAAAAAAGCATATATTAGCTCATAAACTGAATTGCAATACTATGCTTCATCGTTCATACGTATGCATTCAGTGTTCTGTGTTGTTTGTTCAGAGCAGCAGGAGAGCTGCAGGAAATGACCCCGCCATGCGCATCGCTCCATGAAACACTCAGGAGCTGTGACCTGTCTTCCCCCAGCTGAGGGATGAGGATGGGCTGGGAGCAAAAGCAGCAATCCAGTTGCTGTCTGCTGCTCCTCCTGCTCAGAGCATAGAGAAGGATCCCGTGGGTGTCCCTGCTTGTGTTTCTTGGAGCCTCAGTGCCATTCTATTGCATTTAGAGCAAATTTTGGTCTAAGGGAAAGACCCTCAGGGATGGCTGTGCCCCTCTCCATCGGGGTAAGCTAGAGGTTCTTACCTTTTGGACCTGCCTGAAGCCCCCGTGTCTCAGGTCTCTGGAATTCTACATTCATGGGCAGCACAAATGCTATGTTCAAGCAAGTCTGCAAGCAGTAGTGACCACAGGGCAGAGCTCATACTGCAGGGATCTCTTCTGCTCCAAACATGTTTCTTTATCCCACTGGACATTACTTGCAAAATGTAAGTTTAAAGATGAAGCATTACACATTTCAAGGACACAGTAGAGCAGTAAACCAAACACACGGCCTTTCTGAGCCTGGAGCACTGTGCAGCCCTTAGCAGACTGACAGGGGTCAGAAACCCCCCTGAGGTCAAAGGAGTTTCTTTCAGATCCTCAGTGAAGCAACACAGCAGGGCATGGTTAGGACAGCGGGAGTGACCTGCTAGTTACAACGCCCCAGGATGCATGAGCAGAACAAATTCTAAAGCCCTGCTTGTGGACTTCTGAGGACTGGAACAGATTTTCCATCAGACGCCTGGAACTTGTCCCCAGCCTCTGAGTGGGGGATATTTAACGAGGATGGCCAGCACTGAACTCCTGCTGCCCTGTGTCTGCACGGCAGCCGTCCTGTGGCTACCGTGTGCACCACTTCTTCCTACTTTTACTTGACCCAAACTCACTTGTCAGAGCTTTTTCCCCTACCTTTAATAAATGCAAATCCTTGTTACCATTTGTGTTTGTAGAAGACCTGTAGAAGACCCCAGCACCCCAAAACCTGACAACATCGGTTTCCCGGACAAAGAACTAGACAAGATACACAGAAAAGGCAGCGAGGGTTACAGGTATTATGAGGCTGGAAAACAAAATCCACTCTACAGAATGACACAGACCAGTAAAGAGGATGGAAAGGAAGGTGGGTAGTATCCGAAATGCCCAGATTGGCTTTTATCTCAATTATAGAGGGCATTGCAACCCCTGTCCAATCAATAGCTCTCTTGACCTCACACCACGTGTAAATAAAGGATCAGAAACAGGGTCCTTCAATGGCCTGTGACCTCATGTAAATGAGGAACTGAGAAGAGTGTCATCTGATTGGCCAGGCCAACAGCACCAGATTCCAGTGAAGATGTGAGAACTGTACTTTCTGATTGGAGCCTAAACCTACAATCATTGGGGTCCAACGCCCAAGTCTTCTCTTTCTAGGAAACATCTTGCTCACTGATTAGCTGTGGATTTTTTTTTTTTACCTTTTGATATAGGGGAAGGAAACTGCCAATGTATTCTCTAAAATTGAAGAATGAATTTTAGGAACAATGGAGGTTAAGAGCAGAATATATTTATTGAGAGAAAGAAAGTTTCCGAGAGACAGAAGGGGGTCCCTAGTGGGTTACCAAAGACTGTTTTTTCTAGGGATTTTATAGAGCAAAAACACAAAATGAACCAGGTCCAAGGTGGGGAAAAATGGGAAAATCATGAGGTGGGCATGAGGCGGGACAGAACTATGGTCAACAAATAAGATTAATTCTCAGAGCCGGGCGTGGTGGTCCATACCTGTAATCCTAGCACTTGGGAGGCTGAGACAGGAGAATCACTGAGAGTTCAACGCCAGCCTGGACTACAAAATAAGTTCAAGGCCAGCCTGAACTGCAGAGTGACACCGTGTGGGGGGAAAAAAAAGATTAATTGCTCAGGTAAACTTGACTAAATTGGGGACACATGGGGAAGCAAGTCTCATAACAAGGGGGCATGAATACAGAATAGGGGCTTTGTCTGTCAGGGGCTGGACTAGTGGCTCCTTCTGGCTTCCATAGTGTGATAGAGACCTATTTAGAACACCAGTCCCTGACTCCCCAAGGCTTATCCTTAGGAAGTATGTGGGTATTCTTTTTATCTTTAGTCTTGAGGTCTGGCCTATAGTGGAGGCATCGGTGTCCCCACAGTTACAAGATAGTGGCCTTCTGCACTGACCCCTTCAAAGGCCTGCCCATCTCTGCCTGCCCATATTATTTCCAGCTAACTCAGCTACCTGCCTACAACACCTTGACACTTCTCACCCTGCTGCAGGCCGTGCAGTTTGCCCCGCCCTCAATTGCTAACTCCCTGTTGATCAGATTGCACACCCATGAGCCAGCCAACTTGAATGCACTCGTGTGACTCAAAATTTAAGCCATGCAGCCTAGAGCTGAGGGGCAGCTAGAGGGCAGGAGCTGAAAGAGAACAGAGGCGCCCCCACTTTATACCTCACGTCACAGAAATGTTCCTCGGAGCATCCTTAGACCAAAACAAAGCAAAACAAACAAAACATCCAGCAGTTCCATTTGTTAAGTGGTTATGTCCAAACAATTTAATAACTACTTTTGTCCTAGCAAATCAATAGACCTTTAAAAAACACCTACTTCCAAAGAAAACACAATTTTACTTTGTTCTGAAGAGAGCACTGTCCCTTGCCAATAGATACGTGTGTGTGTGTTGGGCACTGGCACCCCTCAAACATGGGAATCACACGGGAGACCACCACCCTCCCTTCCTGACTCGATCTGATTTTCCACATGGTATTCACTTTACCTAATCAACTGCCAAAAGCCCAGCTTCAAAAAAAAAAAAAAAAAGGAACATCATCGAGATGAATTTTTGTGCTGTCAGGTTGATGCTACTGATGAAGCCACTGGTCCCCAAAACTCCAGCAGACTCCCAGTATCATAGATCCCTGCAGAAATTTCAAATATCCCACAACACCTGTGTGAATTCACGCGCACACCTGTTGCATGTCTGGGGCCCAAAAGCGTGGCGCAGTGCGATGAACCTGTGGCTCGTGTGCAGCAGTGGGCTGTGCGTTATCACTGGCGGCTCTAACTGGTTCTCCATCGCTGGCGTAGAAGAAGGCAGATTGTAGACGATGCTGTCCTGAGTCTTTCTCCTGGCTCCTAAGTCACGGAGCCAAGTTGCTTTAAGTCTCAGTACTTCAGATTCTATGGCATAAAACGGGGGTGGGGAGCTTGTCACCTGGGAAAGATGGTATTAATATTACCAGGCACACCGGCCAGAAGTTCCAGAAACAGATGTAGCATCAATGCCCCTCTGCATACTACTCATCTGAAGTAGAATCCCTATTGCCTTGTTTGTGGTAATTTAATAATGTGCTGTTTACGGTCTACTTATTTATGGATGGGAGATTTGCAGGGAACCCGATGAGGTAGCCAGGCATTCTGGTTAGGGCTGGAGGTGCAGAGTTAAACCAAACAGATACAGTACGTGCCCCCGAATTGCTTGCAGGGGAATGGAGAGTCAGACAAAAACATAACCACAAGCAGTCATCGGTGCTTCTCCCAAGGGGTTTGGAGTATGTGAGAGCCTACGGCTGCCAACTTCATCAGGCCACAGCAAGGCCCCTCCAGTGTGTAAGTCTGGGTGTCATGTCTGAAAGAGTAGAGGAAGACCAAAATTCCCCAGGCAAAATCAGCAGCAGAAACAATGAGGCCTGCCCCGGGGTGGGGGAACAGCTGGGAAAACAGCTCCAGAGTTACCTCACTCCTCAGGGAATACTGTCACCGGAGTGGGTCCAAAGAAGACATGGGACCTCCACTCTACCCACCTGTGAGGTAGACTGTAGGCTGCTGGGAAGGAATTTCCAAGACACATAGATGAGAAGTGTAAGAGGGTTCATTAGGCAGAAAGAAGGAGACACTCAGAGCTGGGTCCTTCTCTGTGGCCTTCAGGGGTCCTCAATGTGGGTGACCTAGGGTCTGTGTTTCTACTGTCAGGTCACCCATCAGGCAGGCTGGGTCAGAGTGAGGGCAGCCACCCATGTCGGAGGCGGGGGTCTGCTGCCTTCTCAGCAGCGCTGCTTCCTGGGGTCAGCAGTCTGTGGGGGGAAGAGCCACTGACAGGTGAGAAGCGGGAACTCAGGGCCCCACGGACAGGCTTAGAGCATCTTTGAGACCCTCAGGAGTTTTCTTGGAGTTTCCTAGAAGGGAAAAAGGCATTGCAACCTCGAGTAACTTTTGTGTCCAGAAATGGCAGTTTTTCTTAACAGAACAATTTTAAAATTCCAACTTTCCTCATCTCCTTCCTACCTGTCTTTATTTCTTCCATCATGCAAAGTTATGTGAGCAACAGGCTGCAGCCCTGAGGACCTGTGGGGTCTTTGGAGCAAGGCTCCGGAGACCAGAACCAGAGAGAAAATGGTCCAGCAGAACCATTCAGCTCTGCTGCTGGGACTGCTGCTGTCACAGGTGACATACAAAGGCACGTGAGTGAGTGAATGCCAATAAAACCTTATTCACAAATGCAGAGAGCAAGCCACCTTAGGTTCCAGATCAGAATCTGCAGACCCTTGCTATGGCCCAGGGTTCCTCATCCATCCAGCTGTAGTGTTAGGCCTACAGGGAAAGACTCTGTGCTCAGAAAACAAGCAAATAATTGAACCTGGTCCTTGGCCTTTCAGAGTTTCCAGTGTAAGCAAGCAAAAGGAAATGCACCCTAGAAATACAACGAACAGTGAAGGTCAGGCTCAGAGCAAAAATACCCGTCTCTAATATCTATAAGCCCACCTACGCATCCCCTGCTTTTGGTTGAAGACGGTGGTGTGGGTGGGGATGCAGCAGTACTAAAAGCCGAAATATTCCAGCTGCCACTCCAATAGTGATGGAGAGCTCAGGAGAAGGAGCCGGGGCGGGGCCTCATTAGCGAAGCAGCCCGACTCCTGCTTCCTTCTTCCCCTGCCATCTCCCGCAGTCTGTGCTTTGCGAGCAGAAGGCAGCTCCTGACTGTCTCTTTCCTATTAAAAAGAGCAGTGCTGGCAGCCTGGAACTTCAGGCATCTCCAAGAAACAAAGAGGGTCAAACCGAGTCTCCTTATTAGTTGTTATAGCAATGCAGAGACTACCGCAGCGCCACTGCAAATGCCATGCAGGCGCCACTTCCCAAGCTGCGGTCACAACACATCTTCCCGTCCTGTGCGCACCTCACAAACAGTCGGTCACCCTCGTGGGTGTGTGTGGAGTCCCAGAGCTGCTAGTGAGGGGAGCAAGTCAGGCATCTCCATCAAATGCTCAATCCCGGCCACCTACCTGGCTCATTCTGCTGATGTCCCACAGGTGTCTCGAATGCAAACACCTTGCTGTTCCCTCCAGGTACCAAATCTTACCCGACACGCACTCCCCGCTTCTGCCACACCATGCTTTCTTAACATATCATTCAGTGCCTGCGTCTGAATTACCCAGATGTGTTGCTTGAAAATACAGACTCGCAAGCTCTACCTTGCACCTCCTGAATGAGTATGTTTTGCCCACATCTGAGAAGGCTAGCACAGAGGATAGGCTCGCTGATGGTACCTTATCCAGTATCACGCAGGCCGATGACCCTCAGGCTGACCTCGTGTAGCTAAATCAGAGCATGGTAGATGCAGCCAAGGAGTTCCCATGGGAATCTGCCCCAGATTAACTTCCACACCT
Organism: Hydrochoerus hydrochaeris; assembly: GCA_004027455.1. NCBI lineage: Eukaryota > Metazoa > Chordata > Mammalia > Rodentia > Hydrochaeridae > Hydrochoerus > Hydrochoerus hydrochaeris. The sequence goes on along the minus strand of PVLA01000130.1, from coordinate 28,921 downwards.
CCATTTTATACTCAACCTACATACAGATCCTAAAACTGCACTGTGAGAAAAGCAATCCAGTTGCTGTCTCTGTGGAAATCTGATCATAGATGTCTGTGTTCTGGGGCTAAAGGAAAGAGTGTCTTCTTCGCTAAGAGCGAGGAGAATGAGTGGGGAAAGGGATGGGAAAATAAGAGATCGAAGAAAACAATGAAAATAGAGATTTTGTAAGTGGAAAAGGGGTCCAAGAGTTGCAAGGAGCAGGGAGGAAGGGGAGGAGCCACAAGGAAGTGAGAATTAGGCTGTGTTACGGGCCTGCAGCATAAACTCCACCATAAACTCAGTCGCTAAGCACTGCAAATCTGGGATAATGACATGACACTTAAAAAAACACCATTGGAGAGCCACATGGGTGGTGCATGTCTGTAATTCCAGCACTCAGGGGGCTGAGGCAGGAGGATCACTGAGAGTTAGAGACCAGCCTGGGCTACAAAGTGAGCTCAAGGCCAGCCTGAACTGCATAGTGAGACCCTGTCTCAAAAAGATAAAAGAAAAACAAAACGCCATTGGTATAGTACCTCCCTCAGAAATAAAGATCGCTCAAAAAGCAGCAAAATATGTCTTATATTTATGTGTGTTCTCCTTAGTTTTTTATTTTGGAAGCAATTGCCTTCAACACTTTGAGCCTGTGCATCAGGCACCCTGAATTCAGACATGCTGCTCCCCAAGGTGTCCTGCCCGGCACACCCACCAAAGCTCCTAACCACACGGTGAATGGATGAAAGAATTTCAGAAGCCCAAGCAATCTCAGTCGAGAGAGCATTCTAGCAACTACGGCGCTCTTCTCCTTTTGCCAGGACGCGGAACTTTCTAACACTGGCTGGAGACTACAAGGGAAATACACAGCGGATCCTCACATCTCTCATCTTCCAAAAATGCAGCCCTCCTCTCCCAAGCTGCTTTACCTGGTAGATAATTCAGTCATCAAATACATCTAAGGAATCCATTGTCAGCCTCAAAGTCCGGGTCGTGAGCAGGGCTGAGTGGAGTGCCTTAGAATTTAGTTCAAATGGCAGACGAATCCAATGCCACTTTGAAAAGCATCGGTTTTCGCATGTTTGTTCCATGTAGGAAGAGATTCTGAGAACATGCTATCAACACGCTATCACCTCCCTAGTGTAAACAGAAAGAGTTTAATTTCTCATGCTTTCTATTTGAAGATCTAAAACTAATAGAAGACAGCCTTGGAGATGCTAGGCTTATTATCCAGAGCAGGTGTACAGCGCAAGGACAGTGTTGGGTGATACCAGTCTGCCGTTCCTATCTGTGAGTAAAACTTTATCAAAACATGGGAGCTCACCTGCTTCAGACTGCCTGTAGACACCTTTGCATTCAAAGGAAGCACTGACCATAACATGCATGAAGCAAACAACATTTGGCTGGTCTGACCCTTTGTTGAGAAAGTTTCCTCTTTCCCGAGGCAGTAAGTCTTAAGATGTCACAGTGCAGGCTCAGGAATCTCATTACCTAGATTCATGTGGGCATCTGTCACTTCATAGATAAGAGATCTTGGGCACAGTAACTATGTTATTTAGGCATCCTGAGCCTCAGTTTCCCCATCTGTAAATGGGGATGATAATTATACTTACTTCATAGAATGACCATGCGGATTAAACAAGACAGTACAATTGGAAAGTTAGAATTGTGCTTGGCAATAAATAAAAACTGTTGGATCACCCTAAACAATTCTCTTTTCTGTTTGTCTGTCTGTCCTCCCTCAATACACTAGAACCAGTGCCCACTTATAGTTGACTACATCCTGCAACATCTCTCTGCCCCCATTAACTTGAGATTTGCTTTAGCAATTTTGACTTCATTAAAATTATAACGATTTCTTTAATTCCATTTCCTTTATCTGCTTCAACTTAAACCCCTTGTTGTCTGCCACAGCCCTGGGAATAAGGGAGAATCTCTTATGAGACAGTCTTAGGAGAAAAGGAGAAGTAAAGAAGAGCTAGATAGAGTCAGAGAAAAAAACTAGTGAGGGAATTATTAAATGTGCATGGTGAAACCAAATGCTTAAGAGGTGAAAATGAATGCATGTGGGAAACAGAGACAGAGTGAAAGGAGTGAGAAGAGGCCAGGGAGAACCCGGAGAGAGCCAGCTGCGCTCCTGTGTGCCACTAGCACCAAACCACTCACAGATCCCTAATCCATTAATTAATGGTCGGCTGAATTCAATCCTCCTCGCCCCAGTATTTCTCAACTCTTAGGAAAAATACGCTGAGCAGCTGTGTCCTTGGAAGCCCAGCCAGCTCAGATCCAAGCAGTTTAGCTCAGCACACCCGGATGTGAGCGGGGCTATCTGTACTGGGATAGGACTGGTGCCACATGCCACTTTGGAGAATCAGACATCAAATGACCTGAATCTCTTTCTGGCTCTTTTTCAGGGGTTAGTGACTTTTTCTTTTCCTCACAAGTCTAAGAAATGGTCTTACGGTGAAAGCTGTGATGTTGCAAGGTCTTAACCCAGTGCTTGGCATAAAGAAAATATACAACCAACATGAATTTACCTCCCTGTGAAGAAATAATTCAATTTCCAGAACAGCACTGTATTCTTCTACCCATTAAATCAATATGTATTTATCAAGAATTTAGCAAAGAAAGATACAGACCAACCAGGCAAATTTGAACTGAAGATATACAGCCAACGTGTAGAAAATATAACGCTGTCCCACGCAGTATCTGGGACACATGATGGGACATGCTATAAAACCCTATGAAATGTTAGTATGGAATTCATCTTTCATTGGGTACCACGTGTCCTAGTCAGAAACCCAGTAGACTAGAGCGGTGGAAAGGACACCCATCATCCCTACGTCCCCATGGAACTTTGTAGGAACCCTAACATCAAATGCACACGACAGTCAATCCTCCTCTGAAGCTTCCCCAGGGAGGAAGCCCAGGGAACAGTGACCTTCTTTTCAGAAGTCCCTTGCCCCTGGGGGCCCATTTAGCAGGTGTCAGTGTGTGTTATAGTTGCAGCTTTGTTTCCCTGTCATGCGCCCCTGGAGATAGGGTCACTGTCAGCGGAGCTTGAGTTTTTGTATCTCTGCATCCCCAGGGTCCGGGAGAGGGCTGGGACCTTTCACGAGCTTGATATAGACAGAACCACACTTTCTTTTCACACAACCTTCCCAAATGGTGAGGAAGAATGATCTTTTATTTTTAAATATTTCATGAAGATAGTCCAAATAAAATTAAGACTTGACAAAGGAGAGGAAAGGGGGAGCATGGAGAGCATAAAACTGTGACCTCATACAGAGCACGACTGGGTCACTTGAAAGAATAGTTCCGTAAGGAAAATGTAAACGCACACAGCAGAGACTCCGTCATAAGGGAGGGTAAACTTGAGTCATTCGCAGCAAAAGCGTTGTGCCTTGAGACTATAATGCTAAGGGAAATAAATCCAACCCAGAAGGAAAAATGTTTCAGGGCTTTGGTCCTATGAGAAGCCCAAACTATGAATAAATTAAAGTGCAAAATAATATATGACAGGAGTCAGGGAGGCGGCCTTTGAGAAGAGGAAGGGGATCCGGGAGGAGGAGAGACAGGAAGGAAGGAAAGGGCAGGGAAGGCGGAAACGATTACCTCGCAGTATGCATTTGTACCAGCTCCCCGAGGTGAGCGCAGTGCTTCTATGCTGCGAACGTGTACTGATAAATAACGGAAAGAAAAGCTCTGAATGTAATGGGTAAGGGTGAGTCAAGGGACTGATTTAACTAATGGGTAACATAATCAAATACGATTTCCAACAGCGAACCAGAGCCACAATATTAACTGAGCAACAGGGCATAGACCAATAACAAATAATTCAGAGCCATTTTATTGTCAATACTGTCATACAACGGAAACACTCGGCAGGAAAATCACACAAACCCACAAAAGGACAGATTCAGAGAAGCGCAAAAGACAGAGTATCTACAATAGAAAATCACTTTGTGGTATTGAATCCTTTCTGTCCAGCTGTCAGGAGGGAAAGGATGTTGGTGTCTCTAGAGTAGGTTTCAACGAGGCTAAGACTTTTATTTTAAAAAAAAAGAAAGGAAAAGGAAAAAGATGTATTGTATTGAAGAGTTTCCCAAAGACCGCACGATTAGCTGGTGTTCTTCAGCGTCTCCCTTTCGCCATGGCTCCTTTGCTGTCCTTCTGTGACCTCCCTCGTGGACGTGTGGCTGAAGGTCACAAGAGCGCTGAGAATCCTTGGCAGCTACTGTCAGTGCTCAGACCGGTAGGCGGGAAAAGTCTCTGTTCGATGAAGCTTCAGAGGGCTGGCGACATCTTTCCCAAAGAGAACAGAAAAGCAATAGTTATGTCTCATCAAAGCTTATGATCAAGTTAGTGACAAGTGTCTAGTTAACAGAAACAAGTTAGGACCCTGCCCGGGATACTTCTCCTAGTTTCACTCATGGGGATATGCAAATACGAGTCACCAGAAATCCCACAATTAACACATTATTTGCATAAGACCTTTGCACTTTGAACTCTGCATGACCATGAGCAGACATGTTTCTCTTTCATTTTTCACTTGCATGGAACCATATATTCAGGGTATTTAGAGACCAGATACAGAAGCACAGGGCCGTAGAAATTTGACAGGGACACCTTTTGCAGGCTGCACCAGAAAGACGGCAATATTACACTTCAGGGCATCTTGTAAATGTAAAAAAGAACGTCTTGAAATCTATTTAGTCTTTTTTCTTTTCTTTTTTAAATTTCAGGTTTGGCTTCCAAAGCGAAGCCAAAATAGTCAAGAAGATTTAGGCTCCTCTGTGACATCACACGGGTTGGCTAAAGTCCTCCCTGGAGGGCCACATACTCATCAGACACCGCCACACAAAATCCACCACAGTTCTTCATGAGTGAGCGTAAAGTGCCAATAAAACTTTATCAAGGAAAACAGACCGCAGCCAGGATTCCTAGTCTTCACATCCTTGTAGCACTGCGCCTCGATTTTACGAAACCAAAATGTCTTACTGCCACCTGCTGGCTAAGGGTTGCCACAACCGGAGACATTCACGCTGCAGTACCGGGGAAGAGCCCTCTGGGATGGAGCAGAACAGAACTGGCAGGCGAACCTCACTGTCCAGTGTGGGCGTTGAGAGAGCACAAGACACAGCGAGACCGGGCTGTGGCCCAAGCAGCCGACATGGCCTTCCTGCACTCAAAGCAATGCTGTTTTCAATCACCAAACGAGTGAAACCATGGATGGTGGTTCACGGCTCTCAAGACTTAATTTTCTGTTTTTCTCTTATCACATCAGCCCTGACCGAGATCAGTGCGCATTTCTAGTCCCCTCTGATCCTCATTCTAGAAGCGTAGATGGAGGCAAAGAAGCCTCACTTTCCTGTCTACGGAATGAGAAACAGCACACGCATTGCCCTCAACATGGCATTACTGAGTGCTAAAAAACTCTAAAGCCTTAAATAAGTGACTTCAGTCACAACGCCAAACAGTCACAAATATGGTTTCCAGCTCCTTGCAAGCCTCGACGCAGAGCCAAAAGCCAGTGACACATCCATCCAATCTGTCAATCATGCGCAGCCCAACAACAGTGCTGATTGTCAAAGTGCCCCGAATGACTGAGACTCGCTTCCTCTCAGTTCCAGCCAGTGTGAATGGGGACTCTGTTCTTCCATCGCACAGACCCTGTGACACAGGGAAGCTGCACTAAGGGGTGGGAATCCTGGAAGGGAACATCCACGTCATCTTTATTATAGTTTGAGAGTAATGGTCCCTGCAGGGAACAGACAGTGCACAGCGTCAGTATAAAAGTGCTCCGGTCAAGTGCAAAGCCCTTCCGTGCTGTCAGCTGGAGCCACTCATTCTGTGAGTTTTCAAGGAGAATGACTAACAGTGTACACTTGGGGTCAGAGCGAAATGGAAACACAGCTTCCAGGAGGACGGCTAACGGCCACTCTCGGGGTGAGTTTGAAAGCTGTGTTCAGCTTAAGGACTGGAAATGGACTGAAGGACTTTTTGTGCCTCAAGTATGAAGCTGGAGCCCATACCTGGGTCCAGACACCCAGCCTGCATAGGCCCAGCCTCCTAAGTGAACTGACCATCCGTGTTCAAGTGACTGCAGGCTGCACACATCTTGCAACTCCAGCAGCTGCCAGGTGAATCCAAAAGTGTCACACAGAAGATGCTGGCAGAGAGGCACATATGTGGGAGCACCCTCTCCTCTTCTACCTGATAGCGGCAGAGAAGGCTACTTTCCCCTGGTTTTGTTTTGGAGTAAGCAGTGCTATTTCCACAGCAGCTCTGGCAGAAGGGTTCTGAAATTTCAGGAGCAGGACCATCTCTGGCATCAGGGTAAAAGCTCCCCAGGTGATAACCGAGGAGGAGGTGCAGGCGGGGGAGAGGAGCCCAGTGCTGCAGACAGACACTCACTGCTTGTGTGCGAGACCGGCTGCCTCTCCTGCGCCTGCGTGGCCATTTGTATTCAAACATGAACTCAGGGTCTTCACTGAATGGACAGAGGTGGGAGGTGAGACAGGGTCTTGCCGTGTAACCCAGGCTGACCTTGAACTTGCTACACAGCCCAGGCTGACCGCGAACTCATCTCTCCAGGGAGGACGCTTTCTCCTGGCTCTCAGTATTGCTGCCTCTTCCAGACTGAAGGTCTTTAGGGTCAATGCTGGGCTTCCAATGGCCTCTGCACCGAAAGATGTTACCTTGTCTCCCCCAAATCAATGACTTTGTTTCACTTTCTACAAATATTGTAAACCTTTACATTTGAAATTAGATGTTTACACAGTTATTGCCTGTGACTCTCCACTGATTAGCTCTAGGTGGAAAGAAACACACCTAGCTAGGGGCCCCATGTCTGTCTGTCACCCCCACAGAGCGCAGCATAAGGCAGCTGCCCAATGGCCTTTGGCTGGGTGAAGTTTGAGGGAGCAGATCAATGCACATAAAGACAAACTCTGAACCTGAACTACTAGATGGGCTTGGGTGGATTACTCATACGTCAGGTGCTCAGTGTTTAGTAGCAAATGAAAGTAAAATGTTAGTTATCCCACGGAACTGATCTGGGTGGTAATAGGACCGTATACGTCAGGTGCCTACACAAAGCCCAGTACACAGCAGGTTCTCAGAAAGAACAGCTTCTGGAAAGATACTTACCGAGTATGGCTTTCCCCGTGTAAGGGGAAAATGTGGGGCTGCAGCCCTTCACGGGCGCTATGTTAACACTTGTTTATCTTATGAAGGTGAAAGGAGAATTAACGCTCAAATGGATTTACAGAGTTTTAGGTAAAATAAGTACATTACTCGCTGCATGACATATCCGAGCTTTGAAAATATCGCCCTGAGTCTTGAATCTCCAAAAGAGGAATTTAGAGGCAGCATCTCCCATAAGTTTGCTGGACCACAATACCTTTTATGCAGGGAGGTGCTACCTGCCAGGGTTAGAGCTCCATGCAGCACCTTTAAAAATGCTGCTTTGATTGTTTTGCCTAATATATTTCTAAATGAAACCTGTGGATTCGATGTTCAGTAAAAATTTGTTGAGTGTTTCTCTTTCACAAATGTCTTCCGATTTTCATTCTAAAGCCACTTCCTATATGAATTTTATAGCTGCCTGCCAAAAGAAAATTTCTACATAAAAATCAGCAAGTGAAGCGGGACAAGGACAGACTGTAAATTAAACACTGTGCATCTTTGTGTACCTGGCATTTGTCAGAGCGGCTGTCTCCCTCCCTCTCCCCACGAGAAAACAGCAAGAAAATGGTAATTCCAAACTCTACCAGTGGGTGGCGTACGAGGACTAAATGTGGGGAGGAAAGAAACATTTTTCTCAAACTGGTTTGATAAATTCCCCCGCAAGGCTCTGTATGATTTCTAAGATTAAGCTCCAGATCTGCCAGGAAACATCAGCTTGTACTCTATCAAAGCAGGTGACTTGACCAGAGGAATTAAAGTCATAAACCTCAGCAAAACAGAAATTATATCTCAGGGCAACACAGGGCCACCAGGTCATTCACTTCCTCAATTTCATTTTTTTTTTTTTTTTAAGAGGTGGTGGGTGGACAAGGAGAAAAGCGCAATCCAGGTGGTCTAGGCAGGGGCTGTGGAACTGCTTCTCATTCTTGATTATCAATAACCCTTCTGGTAAGACAATTTTAGATGGAGTGTGTGCAGATTTAAAACTTCAATAATTAGAATTTTTCTTACTTTTTAGTAGAAAAAGAAAACCAGTGGCTATAGCAGCACTGGGGTAATAAAATATGTTTTAAGAATATGTAAATGTATTTAAACAGAAGAGAGGGGATAAAAATGAGTAACAGTCTTAGTAGTAGGTAAGTGACAAAAATTGGATACTATAACACGAGCGCCACCACCGTTTCTGAAGCATCTGTGACAGCCTGACCTAACCCAGCTCTTGAAAAGAGCGTCGTGGAAAGGGAGGCTTTTTGTCAGTTACGTAGCAAAGCAGCCACGCACTCAGCTGCTCACACAGGCGCTCAGACCTTGTTCTCTGCATGTGCACCCTGCTAGTGAGCCCGGCACAGAGGCAGGGAGCCGAGAAACCAGAGGCTCTCAGCGCTACTTCACAACACGTCTTCCTTCACCAAACACTCCCTGCCAGGCGCCAGGATAGGATGCTGAGGGACAGAACCCAGCACCCTCTGCTGCCCGCCTGGACTTTCCTTCAGCCTGGAGCAGCTGGCCGTGGGCTACTGGCCACACCATGAAACGGGAAATGCAAACTCTCCTAAGGGCTACCAAGGAGGGGGTCAGAGCCTGCACATAGTGGGAGATAAAAAAGACCCACGAGGGGAGGTGTCCTGCATTCTGTGGCACCTGCAGGTGTGACCCAGATATGAGCAAGTGTGGGCAGCCTCCCGGATGACGCTCCTTGAAAGAAGAGCAACATCTCCACTGTGGGCAAACTCGGCCCTCTCCATATGTCCATATGTGCAGAGCTGGCCAGGCCATTTCTTTGTCCCTCTGATTGGTTCTAAGCAATGGAAATTAGGCTGGTTGAGAGACTGATGTGTAACCTTTCAAGCAAGGTGACTGTCACTGTTTCCCCACCCAGTGACTCCCAAAAAACACAGTTGGGCCAGATGGGATAAAGAGCCACCCCTCCACCATGCTGGCTCGGACTGAGCCTCGAGATAAGCGGCTGTGACTTCCCAGGGCAAAAAAAGATTGGCCATCAGTGCTGAAGCGCCGACACCAAAACAGTAGGTACTACCTTAGTAGTGTTACGAAGACTACTCTCTCTGCATTTCTTGCCCTCTGCATGTTGCAGAGGTAATCTCCAGCCGCCTAGCCAGCCCAGGGCACTCATGTATTTCCCACCACTGTCACTGTCACTCATCCCTGAGCCCTTCCCCTCATGGAGAATTAAAACCTGAGCTGGGCCCTGGGTCGTGGCCTTTGCTCTGGTGACCTTCATCCTGGCTGGACTCCAGGCCCCTGGGCTCCTCATAATTACACCCATGTCTCAGTCTCTTTATTCTCTCCTTGGGTGGCACTGGAAGTGGTCGATTGGAATCAACTCACTGGAATTCCAATACCTTTTCCATGGGATCACAAATATAAAACTTCCTGGGTTGAGATGAGGATCAGAAAGGCTCTCTACAAACAAGAGTTAACCAGGGCAGGGGAAGGGCACAACATCCATCCGGGGAGATGACCATGGAGGAAAGCTGAACAGAAGCCAGGATGCCATGAGTGGACATAAATGACCAAGACTTTTGTGTTCCGTGGTCGTTCGTTCACTTCCGTGTCACCGATTCAGTGAAGTTTTGCATGTGAACCGGGTGTGAGCTACGGCTCTCTTTCAGGTTTGGGAATCTCGCACCTCACTGGTGCAAAATCCTTTGGCAGATTCTCCCATGTAGGCTCATGTGTTGATTTGCTTATAGATTTTATAGCCATAAACTCTGCTTCTACTGTGAGGTGCTAAATGACATATTTTGTGGTATCAGAAAGGTCTTGAACCAAATGTTTAACTGTTCTTGTTACTTCCCGAATGAGCAGGTCTGTATCCCGCTTCAAAGATCCCTTTTCTGGAAGTGGATTCACTGCTATTTACTTATGTCACACAGTGGAACCAGAAGCCAGGACTCCCTGCCATCCCCCAGGGCCCTGTACCATGCAACAGTGGTTTCTTAGGGGACCAAGTGGAAGCACCCAGAGGACTCATTCCAGCAGCTGGCTGGTCCCACTCTCAGAGCTCCCTTCCCCAGGAAAGGGAGAAATGCAATCTGATTTCTACCAAGCTCCCCAGGTTACTGAGGGTGTTACTCATCAGTCTGCCCTGGCACACAATTTCTCCAAGCCAGGACCCAGATCTGCACCCAGACTCGGGCTATTTGCAAAGACAGATTGCTCAGCTACATTCTCCAGCTTGAGCTCCAAAATCTTAAGAATCTGCATTTTAAATTATTTCTCCCAGGACACTGTAATAGATGCAACTATTTGAGGACCAGGGCTCTTGAAAGAGGAAGTGCCCTATGTCCTGAGGCCTTGAGGGGAGCCCTAACCTGGGGAAGAAGGGCCCTCCCTCACCATGGTGGCATGCAATGGGGGTGAGCGGGCGGGGCCTCAGCCAGCCACACCTGCAACCCAGCTCACCTTGCAGACGGTAGAGCTGCCCCGTGCTGTGCTGCCGAGTGATGTGCTGCCAGTAGGCGCTGCGGGGCAGGGGCACCATGGTGCTCAGCGAGGCGGCTCGCTCACTCATCTTCATCTGGAGCTGTGGTCAAAGGAAAGAGAGCAGTTTGTCAGCAGCACTGGGGCGGAGAGCGCCCTGCCTGTCGAGGGAAGCAGGAGATCAGGAAGTCCCGGGGCTGTGGAGTGAGCTTTCATAGGTCCACAGGTAGCTGGACAGCCTCTTTCTTCACTTACTCCGCATCATGCCTCCCTCACCCCGCTGGCAACAATGCATTTGCTGCTCCTCTGGGGAATCCCTCCAGCTCTGCCCAACCCCTGCAGTCCCGCTGGGGCTGAGCTCTAGGGTCTGCCATGACCGTGTCAGACCAGTAAGGCGCAATCCCACAAGCCATCTACTGGATGGAGAACCCAGAGAGGCGCACCGAGGGTTGGAGCTGTTTTATTCCTTGCTCTTCCCCAGGGCCTAGACTACTGATTACACATTGTGGGTGCGCAGTAAATACTTGTTGAAGTGAAGGAGGAGTCGTGTGGGGGAGGGGCAGGAGACAGGAAGGAGAGGATGGCAGAGAACAGGAACCCCCTGAGTGAGGTCCCTCCTGCACTCACAGGTGGGTGAGCCAGCTACTGCTCTTCCGTCTAAACTGGTTGGAGGTGGGTATGCGGTCACTGCCTGTTAGGCCAACTGCCCTGCTCAGCTGGTCACTGTTCCAGGTGCTGAGGGAGGAAGGGGGAAGTCACAATGCAAGTCCTCCAGCTGGATAGCAAGTGGCCGGTAGCCTGCCCTGGCATGTTAGGGAGAAGGCAGCTCCTGAGAGAAGATGGCCCAGCAGAATGGACAGTGTCAGCACAACAGAAGAAAAATGGGGACATAAATGCAAGAGGAAAGGGGTGCGGTGGAAGGAAGATCCCAGACACACTCTCGGCTGAGCCCTGGTTTTAGACGCCATCATGAGAACTCCAAGCAATCCACTTCAGTCTTTTTTAAAATACATTTATGAATACACCAACTTGTCCAGGTTATTCACCGGGGTACAGCTTTCAACCCATGAAAACTGCAGTTTAGTTAAGGATCCCTCAGTCAAGGACTGGCTGATTGTTTGCAGACAGGGCCATTCGCCGGCAATTGCTTAACCTGAAACTGGAAGATTTAGATAAACTGAATGGGAAACGCTGTCCAGGAAGGAATCGCAGTGGTCACAGACCACTGTGCCTTCAACCCTGAGCCAGCTGGATCATAGGAGAGGTGGTGAGAAGACACTTGCTTAGCCTTGCTGAGCCCAAAATGGTCCAGGCAAAAGACATGGAGATAACAGCTAAAATGATTGTAAGTTGCAATGCCTGGGAAACATTTTAAAGAAAAGTACCACTCTCTACACAAGTCTTCAGCATGGTAGTTTCAGATACAATATCTGTACACTCACTTGATGAAGACAAAATTATATGGGACTTCAGACCCGGGAGACCAAAACTCATTGTAGTTGATGAGACTCAACTTGAAACAAAGATAATAACCATTCACTCAACAGATAATTCACTTTACATGTGTTGCATTTACATTTGCTGGATTAAATTCCTGGTGCTTATCACAATAGCACAATTACTAAAATGCATTCCCAAGTGGGATAATAAAGTACTAGTTTCATTGGTATAGTTATTCCTAAAATTGTACTTTTAAATCAAAAGTACTCAGAAAGCTGAGTACTACAGTGGTGGAGGGATTCAGCGGCCTTTCTGTATACTGGAAAAAATTCTCACAAATTTTTCACTAGTGATGTGATGACATTCAACCTAATTTACATGCATGCGAGAAATAAAGGGAGGAAAAACTAAATTTAGAAGTACCAGTTGTTTGATTTTCTTAATATAAAAAAGATTACATTTAATATAATAGAATTTTAATATAGAGGGAACACTTGAGGAATAGCTGTCACTTCAAATTACTCACCACTTTCCTGCAAGTACATTGGGGCAGCCTAGCTCAATTTGACTGTATTTTTAGAAAGCTTACTTAGAGGCAAGAATGAAATGATTCTAATCCCATGCTTTATAGAGGATAATATAAAGCCTTGCTCTGTACCTGTTCCTCCTGGTCCTTTAAAAGAATACCTAATTTTAGGAAAGGAACATTTTAATTGTACTTGAAGAAAAATGATGAGGAAAGGCTTCTCATTTAACAATGCAAAATGTTGGGATAATTCAGCCAGGGTGCTTTGGTGACAGTCTGGCCAGGAAGTTGTCCTTCATTCATTCTTCTGGGTGGTCCCAAGTCACTCAAAGGAGTAAAGGGAGGGTGAATAGGGCTATGTCCTTCCTTTGGAAATATAAATTAGTGCCCCCTGGTGAAGGAGTTAAAATTGGGTAGCCCACATTATCTGGAGAGAAAGCTCAGTCTTTCTCCTTGGTATAAAAAACAAAACAAAAAAAACCACCTCATACATTTCTTGTGGCTTCACTAATTCTTTTTTTCAGTAAACATAATACATTCACATTTAAAAAAAAAAAACAAAAATGACCCCCAAATAATAGAATTAGAAAATACAGGAATTTCTGCCCCTGTGGGGTCCTGAGGGTCCTGAAAAGCCTCCTGACCACAACTCTGTTTAGAAGTCAGCTCAGGAAGACCATGCAAACAACAAACACTATTCACCACTAAGGGCGCAGTCACTTCCGGGGAAGGTGATTGGACTAGGCAGGCCCTGTGCTCATTGGTGGACCATCCACTGATGAGGTCAAGAGCTGAAGATGGTGTTTGGCGGTGGGGCTAGTAGAAGAGGGGAGTCACTGCAGACCTCACCTGGAGGGGGACATCTTCCTCCCACTCCTCCCTTCCCTCTCTGCTTCCTGAATTCCATGAAGTGAGAGCTTTCCTCCACCCAGGCCCTTCCTCAGTGCCTGCTGTGCCTTGCAGCCTCAAGACCATGGATTGAACCTCCTAAAATCATGAGCTGGGGAAAACAAGCCGCCAGCTCACCGCTCTGGTAAGAGGCTGTGGAACTGCTGGCATGCAGGCTAAGAATCAAGCATCCATCCCCCTCCCCCCACCCCACCCCGTTAGCAAGTGGGAGCTGGAGGTCTGAGTATCTCCTGGGAGGATCAATGTATGCACTATAGCAAATAAGTGGGATTTCCTTCTACCATCTCTTTGAAGGAAAATATTTTTATCACTGTTTTGCTCAGTTCTGATTAATGGTGCTGCTCTATTCAACATTCTGTTTTTATAAGTTTGGTATTTCCTTCCATTTTGCTCTATCTGACTGAAAGAATAGCTATTGTGAAGAGAATGGGATATACTATTGTGCCTGTTGCTGTTGTCCTGGTGACCTGCTGTGAGGTTCTGTGTCAATTTCACTGCACTATCTTGGTTGGCTTTATTCTGTCTTGTTCTGCTGTATTTTGCTACCTTCAAAAAAAAAAAGATAACAAAGTAAAAAAGTACCTCCAAAAAACTCCCAACTCCACCAAAGCTGATCCATGGGGCATGGATGAAGAGAAACTCAAAAACAAAGCAACAGAATTATATAAGGTAATTAAAAAGAAAATAACAACAAAACAGATCAGTAAGGTACTGAGCAAGATGAAACATGACATAACTAAACAGATAATGGACTTAAAAAGCAAAAGGAGGAAAAGAAAGAGCTCTAAAGGATATAACTGCATATATGTTTAAGTATATAGGATTGATAACCATGTTGCTAAGTTTTTGCTGGATCATTGAACAGAACTGTTTGCCACCTCGCTGTTTGAATGTCCACTTTGTATGCTTTAATTTTGTAACTTGAACAACTATGTCTAAGAAGACAGTGTGTAATTTATCAACTAGTGATTTCTTACTTTTTTTTCTGAAATTCTGTATTGTTTCTACATTTTTTCTGTTTTGCTTTGTTTCTCTTTAAATAAAATTTTAAAAATAAATAAATAAAATTATGAGCTGAAACAGACCTCGCTGCCTTTAAACTGTGGCTCTCTGAGATTGTGTCCCTGTGATGGGAAAGTCGCTCAGACAGCTTGCTTAAGAAAGCCCAGGGCACAGAGGTGGAGGATTCTTTCTGAAAAGGGAGCACTAATGGATGTGCCACCCAGTGAGCAGAACAGGGATGCCTCCCTTCACAGAGAAAGCCTCAGGGTCTGTTCGCCTCTGCTCTTAAGCTGGAGTGGGAAGAGCCCACTGTGCAGGCATTTAACTGAAGGCACCTTCCTTTCCGGTTTAAGGTTACAGTTCTGCTCCCACTTACTTGGTTTCCTTCACCCAGGGAAAATCTCTTACATACCAACACAACCTCAGCATGCGAATGAATTGCTGAATTATCAATTACCAAATGCATCTGACTCCTGTGGGAATACAGCAATAGTGTTACAGTGGAATCAACTGTGTACTGTGCCTGACTCACACTTCTTCCCCTAACAAACACATGCGCTAAATTCTAAAAATCAAAAACCACATCAGAATCCTAAATCACTCCTTGGTTTCCTATGCCAGCCAGCTGAACAGAATCATGAAACATGAAGCTCAGAAGCACTTGGTGCGCACCCCACCCAGTCTCCTGGGCAAACCAAGCATCCTTGGGCAAACAGTCCAGCTTCACAGGGAAGGTACTCTGATTGCGGCCTACCCACCTACCCCACTCGGCCCTCACGCCTACACCACTCAGTCCAGCCACTGCACCTCTGCTCCCAGCCTGAGAGCTTTCTCCACATCAAATCTTACTAATGCCTAAGAGATTCCCCCAGGAGTCCGTTCAGAAACAGTCCTCCTACATATCTTCTTTACATCTGTTCTTTCTGAAGAGGAGCAGATGCTCCTACCAGGTACCTCATAGTTCTGTACTTATTAAGATCATTTCATCATTTTTGCAGTAACTGCTAACGTAGCCTGCCTCCTACTGCAAACTAATATCTCCTATAAGAGAAGGAAATACAGCTTTCATTTCTGGTTTTCTAACACCTAACTTGTGTCTCTAGCAGCTAAATGAATGTGTGATCACTAAATGAATGAAACTAGGCTTTGTCCAATCAAAAAGACAAGGATAGTTTTCAAAATAAATTCTTAGGAACCCAGCAAATCAGAAGCACTCTTAACCCTCTACTAAATTCACACTGAAACTTCAGGACCAGGCCAAATGAATCTGCTGGGGCTGCTTGAGGGGATGGGATAGCAAGACTGAGCTCTACCACTCAAGTGATGAACCGAAGCACTGGGAGAAAGAGCTTCTTACGTGTGGTCATTTCGGAAAATCTGATACCAAGGCACTTTAGCTCTGCACATTGCATTCTGTTGGCAATACTAGCTCAAGACCCCACCAGGGAAGGAAGGTAAAGTTTCAGGGAAATCAGACAAGTGCCTTCTTGTTCTTCAGCACTTGAACTTTCTCCTGAACAGCAGGATCCCCCTAAGTCTCTTCCTAACCCAGTCTGCGAGAATCCTTGTGCTGCCAAGCTATCATCCCCTGTCAGCAACCAGGGGAGATAAACAGCATGTTGCTGGGGCAGAGAAGCTGGCTATGGGTTAGGAGGTTCAGGTCACACTTTAAGTTCTGCTCGATATGAGCCACACAGGTGTCTTACTTACTTTTCACTCATTGCTGAGACAAACTACCCAATGCTAAAAGTAAAGGGAGGAAAGGTATAGCAGTTTCAGTCCATAACCTGTTGGCTCCAAGGCAGGGCAGCATGGCAGAGGGACAACTGTTCACAGTGGCAGAGGACAGCAAAAGCAACAAGGTTAATAGCGTCTCCCTGCTCCTTGTATTTTATCCAGGATGCTGAAATCAGGGTGGTGCCAAACCAATCAAGGGACTGATTAGTAGTCACACACCCTTAACCCCAGCATCACACACTCTAGATTCAGACACCTCTGAAAAAGTCCTATGATTGCATGAGACATTAGGGAGACCATCCAGACACAACCCATAACAGTGGGCTTCAAAGTCTTTTTTCTAGTGAAGCCAAGAGGCACACAGTAAAACTGCAAACAAATTGGAAAATCAGATTTTCATTTTAAAAAAGAATGCAGTTCTGATAAGTCTATAACCTGTAGGAACCTGAGGCAATTGCACTAGGTGAAAGTAGCCAGTCACACAAGACCTTGTACTGTATCAGTCCATTTATATGAAAGACCCAGAATAGGTAAATCCCTAGGGCAAGAAAGATGAGTGGTTGTCTCAGCCTACAGGGTTGGTGGCTAAGGAAGACTGGGTTTCTTTTGGGGATTATAAAAATATTCTGCAGTTGACTGTGCGTGTGATGATATCAGAGCTCTAAACATATTAAAACAATTAAATCTACAGGTTAAAAGAGTGTATGTGGTATGGTAAATTATGTATGGTATGTTTATATCTCAGCAAAGCTGTCACCAAAAATTGAAAACCAGATAGCAATATGTACAATGCAGATTATTTAAAAAACATGAACTAGTGAGTCAAGCGGTCTCAGAGGAAGTAACATTTAAACCGAGATCCAGATGACAACTGGCTGAAGCATATTATCATTGTCATTGTCGACAGCACAGTTAGGGCCTTTCAAAAATCTCGTGACACTCACAGTGAAGGAAGCACTGCCTGCCAAGATTATTCCCTCCTAATGAGAACATCAGACCAACAACCCTCTCTGGAAAGGAAAACTAATGACCAGCCTATTCTGCATAGTTCATTGGTGGAGAAGAGAAATGACTGCCCCTCATGGGACACCCATGTCTCTGGGTTCTGGGTCCTTCACCCAGTTGAGCTGACACTCATTTGTTGCTGCTGGGCTTCTTTTGTGAGCATGAGACCAGGAAAGGGAGCCAGGGCAGCAGCCAGTAGAAGCCACAACACTGCACCATGTTGTCCTTGCCTGGGACCCAACTGTTTTTATAGCAGAGCACTGTGTTTGGAGAAATTGAGCAGCACAACAGGACGTAATTGTTTACTGCTACAGTCAATCATATGTCGCATTTGTGACACTGATCTGGACCCATTCAGAACTAAGCAGTGATCATCCCAGTGGCAAACAGGTCGCGACTTCAGAATCGAATTCCTCTCCCATGGTGCCGGTCAACTTCCTCTCACTGCTCCTGAGCGTAACTCCAGTGAGTTCTTTTCAGAGGAGGCTGTGTCTAAGTGTATGGAGCTGGGATCGAGGCTGTGTGATTACTGGTTGGCAAGGCATAGGATTAAGAGTGAGTGCCACCCTGCTCTAGGGTGGGTGTCCTCACATCCCTAAAAAAAATACAAGGGACAGAAAGAGGTCTATTGTGCTCTCACCCACCTGCTTGCCTTGGACTGTTTCTCCTCTGCCATGCTCTTCTGCCACTCCACTGTGCCCCTGAGCCAGCCGACTGTGAACTGAAACCTCTACAAACTGTGAGCCGGATAAACCTTTCCTCTTTAACTTTTGGTACTGGATATTTTGCCTCAGTGACACTAAAAGTAACTAAGACAGACAGATTCAGCTGTGATTGGGAGGCCACATCCCCACCGCCCCAGATACCTTCTCTCAGAAATTTCCCCAACTCATGGAACTCTGCAAATAACCACAGATTCATGTATAAAACCAACACATTTCTATGGACTTTTTAAGCACAAACTATGGTCAAAGTATGAGTCAGAAGAGTCAACTTAGTCCAAAAGAGAAAGAGTTTCTGATGAGAGCAAAATGTCAGCATCTCTTCATACTCAGAGCTCCACCATTCCCTGAAGCCTACCCCCAAATTCACAGATGATTTCAAGTTAACATCCTGAACAAAGACTTGAGTTTTACCTACCTACTGTCCTTTGAAAACATATTCTACCTTGGAAAATATAATCTACCTGTGTGCTCTGGGCCCTGGATCAGTGGTTCTTCACAGTTAGCAAGCAGAAACATCATCTGGAGAGACTGTTAAAAATGTAGATTCCTGGCTCTACTCCGAGGGTTTCTGCACTGATACCCAGGAATTTGGAGTTTTAACAAATCTCCAGATGGCTCTGATGTTAATTATCCAGGGATTCACTTTGAGAACCACTGTCCTGTGTTATCAGCTTTGAACCAATTATTTTGCAAAATTTCTCACTGTGGTAAAAGCCCAGATTTAGAATCTGCATTAACATTTAGAGTCTGCCACTGATAATTGCATGACCCTGGGCTGGCTACTTAGCGTCTCTCCATCCTAAATATCTTGTAAGCAAAAGAGAGAGAGAGAAAAAAAATCATTCCTGCTTTGTAGTTAATTCCTGCACCATGCCTCACTCACTCTGGGATTCTAGAAATGTGAACAATATTTATATTTAGCTCTATATCATGGTATTCTTTCTCAAGAGCTTCTGAATAAGATCATAGTAGGAACATTCATATTTATTTTTAAACCTGAGTAGCTGACATTGAACTATGTTTCTGGCTTGAAGACAGAAGCTTTAAAAAGCTTTCAGGCAACAACAATAAAAGAGCTGCATATAAAATCTAATAATCAGACAGTATGTTTTAATCAGCTGGTTCTAGCTGGTATGCACTCATCTCCCTGAGCAATTATGAGCTGGGTTCTAACTATAGGCAAGAGACAATTGAGCAGGCAAGAACAGGAGAAAACCAAAGAAGCTCTGGGATCTGTCCACAAATTGCCCTGTGGGGAGTTCATACATGCACAGAACTTCAGTATTTCCACTGGAGTATTCTACCTGCCACCCAAAACAGAGAGAGAGGTCCATATTTTTTAAAACATGTAGTGAATTATGTTTTTCTTAGTATTGATACATTGCTATTATTGTCAGGAAACACAAAGAGTATCTAGAGTAAACTTTAAATCAGCCCTGTACCCAGTATGCCCCCACAAAAAAAACCCCAAATCAGAAACACATATTGACTATACAACAATATTGTATTTCCTTCCAGTCTTTTAAAAATGTGCATCCAGAATGTATCTGTAATATAGACTAGAGGTTAAAGCACTGTTATTCCAGCCTTCTTGTTTCCATCGACTATATTGTAAACAGATCCTCACATTCCTAAACACTGCCACCTTCCACAATTCCCCTTTGGGGTTTTGTTCTGTTTTTTTGAGTGACACAGAGTAAGGCGCTTCCAAGAGTGACCCCACGCAGGGCAAGCGCTGTCCAGCCCCGCCCTGCCCCTCACGGTCATTTTGAGGTCTCCATCGCTGTTCATCTTTGGCTGCCCTGTGCTTTCTGTGCTGATTTGCTTAACGATTGTTTAAAATCTTCCAGACAAGACAGCAGATTTAAATCCTGACTCCATCTCCCGCATACCACTTTTTTTTTCTGCCGAGCACAATCTTTATTCTGGGGCCTGCTATATCAACAACTGTTCCAATGCCCAGTTTTTAAATGAATTTTAAATTTTAATTTTAATTTGCATATCAAAATGGGCTTTTGGACTGACTCGAAAATTACTCTTCAGCATTTGTTGCTATATCGGAGAAGTAGATGAGTTGGTAACTTCATTTTTATTCTTAAACAAAGAAGTCTTAGCTTCACATTATTGTGCCACAGACTAATCTGTAGCCATTGAAAAGAGAAAAGTGAGTCTTTGTGAATGATATAAAATGATTTTAAGCGCAAAAGGGCAGCAATTATCTGCTGAGGTACCTGGGAAGAGCTTGTCACTGGGATGGGTCAGCGTCTCGGCACAATCCGATGAGTCCCAGGTGATTCCCACAGTCTCCCCCCGCCCCCCGAGTTCAGATGTGCTTATCTAACAGTCCACTTCACCCTCTGCCCAGCTGCCTGGTACACGCCGCCCATGGAACGTGCCTAAGTCTGGCGGTCTCTCACCTCCCACTTGACCCGGACTATTCCCTTTCTGGCAAATACTTCTTCCATTCTACCTGTTTTTCTGGGGGAAAAAATGTAAAAATACAAGAAAACAAAGCAGCATAAAAGCACCTATAGAGTCCTTTGTCTCCTCTCTTTTTGTTCTCCAAGACCTCTCGTCATCAAGCAACAAATCCTATTGGTTCGATCGCCAGAACAGACATAGAATCCATGGCATCTCCCCCTCTCCATCACTGCCACCCTGGCCCACATTACAACCCTCTCCCCCAGGCACCTGGGTCTCGGAAGAGCCCCTCACCTTTCTCACCTCGTACTGTGCTCGGATTACAAGCAAAATGTTTGAAGTTTCCTCTTTGCTTTCCTCATTTCTCTATCTGAGAATTATTTTTCAGAGTGACAAGTTCTGGTATTTTCTCAGGCTTCACACTCCTTCTTCTTTACAGCACTCACCAAGTCTTGGTACATATTTATATGTTGTTTGCTGACTGTTGATGGCCTGTCCCTCCCCAAGACAATGTAGTAAACTCCTTGGGGACAAAGACTATTTCTTGTTCTTGCTCCCTAGAGCAGGGCCTGACACAAAATAGGTGTGGTTATCCCTACTCATCCACAATTTTGCTTTCTGCAGTTTCAGTTATTCAGTCAAGTGTGGTTCCAAAACGATACATGGGGAATTCCAGATAGAAACCATCCATATTTTTAAAAAAACCTTTTATAACAGTATATTGTTATTAGTACTTGTTAATCTCTTACTGTGCCTAATGTATGAATTAAATTTTGTGACAGGCAGGCATGTGTAAGAAAAAAGAACAGTACATATGTCACAGGTTACTGTACTCATGCTTTAAGGGTGGGTTAATTAATAATTAGCGTGGTTTATACCTACCATATTATCTATATTCTGCAAGGAAACAAATGATTCTAGTGAAGTATTTCTTCTGATAGCATAAAAATCAAGGGTCTGGGCTGAAAAAACACAGGAGAATTATTTTGCAATGTTCAATCTTCAGTGTTATCTGCAGTATACACAGTGTGTAAATGAGAATTAGTGCATTTCAAAATAACACACACACTCCTTTCTCCCTTGCACACCTTTCCTCTCACTAACTTGAGGAATTAGCTAAGGCAAGGAAGAAGAGCTGAGCTTAGCACGGCCAGGAGTAGGCTTGGAAAGGGGAAATTCCCTACTCTACACACTGTGGGCTTACAGGGCCAGCTCTACCTTCAGCACCAATCCTTTGATCTCTTGCAAGTGACACTAAAAAGATAAAAGCCAAGTCAGGGATGGTGGTGCATGCCTGTGATCCTGACAGTCTAGGAGGCTGAGGCAGGAGGATTGTAAGTAGGAATTTAGCATGACCTTATCTCTAAGTAAAAACAGACAAGTGCTGAGGATGTAGCTCAGTGCAAATATACAAAGGCTTTGGGTTCAATTCTCAGCACAAGGAAGAAAGCCAGAAGATTAGAGAAGCGCATTAAAGAAACCAAACACATTGTCAGTTTCTAACTTGAAGTATTCCAAATATTTCACAAGTAGTAAGTATATTGTGAAATGAATCTTAAAATGTTACTTACTTTGCAAAATCCATGACACAGTTTGTCACTTAAAAGAGAACAATAATCTTACACCCAGAATTTTATTGAAAAAGACTACAAATCAATCCTGAGTTTGTATCGCATGAAATCTGCTCACCCTGTCCTGTCAGATCTGCATATCTAAATTCCTGAGGCTCTTTTAAGGGTCTCGCTCATGCATCTTGCAGAGTTTGGGGCTGGGCATGATTTATCAAGATAAACACATTTGCTAAGTTCTTGGGGACTCTTCCCATTTGATGAAGCAGGGTTCATTTAATCAATACAAACTGCTTCAAATGCTAATCGCTCCGCTAAGTGGCAGGAACCAAGTCCTCTGGGACTGAGATGCAGGGAGGGTGAGCAGGTTTTGTGATCACTGCACAGCAAGACCACAGGGCTGGGGAGCAGAACTGACTCACCCCTGGGGTGAGCGCTCTCTCTTTCCTCTAGCTGCTCAATGAACTGCACCCCCTTTCCAGGGGAAGGAGCCATTATTTTGTAAAAGGATCCATGCAGTTTTCTCCTAGGAGAGAATTTAGCAATTTACAACTTGTTCTTGGTTCCCTAAACACAAACAGCTTTGTAAACAGGCACCGGGGAGGCGCCCGTGAAGACTTGTCCATGTCTCCCATGAGGAGGAAGCAGGTGATCATGCCTGAGTTGCCTGCTTTTGGCACAGTGGTGGTTCCTGGATAAGTTGTAGGTCTCAGCACGAAGCCCTGTCTGTCTAAAGGGTATCAAAGCACACAGTGCACACTGTGACCTCTCCAGCTCTCGTCCTGTGTCTTGTCTATTCTGGAGTTGGTGTCTTTCTGAGACCATGCATCACCCCCCACAGCCACGCCAGCACCAAGGACTCACTTCAGGATACCGTTCTCCAAGTGTGTTCTTTGGACGAGGGCATCAGCACCACCTGAGCTCTTGCTAGAAAGGCGAATTCCAGTGCTGCGACCCAAACCAGCTCAAGCACCAGAGGCAGAATCCAGGGATCTGTGGCTGAACACACCTTGCAGGTGGCCGGGTCCCACAGCAAACCGGAGACCCACTGCCCCTTCTTCCCCTCCTCACCCAGTGCCTTTCCCAATACCACAGCCACACTGACACTCGGGCTCTCTCCAAAGTCCCCCAGATGTTCCTTCCTTGCAGGAGCCCTTGAGTGGACACACAGAGCCTTACATCTCTGTCGTGACGCTCCGCTTTCTCTGTCAGCCTCGGAGCCTCAGATGTCTCCTTCACGCGGTGGACCTACGGATATCACTAACAACTTGCAAACTATTTCCAGGATGTTTGAAGGCAGTATGGTAACACCTGATTCAGTTTTTAAAAATATGTTTTAATTAGTGGTCCTTCTCCTGTGTTTAGAAAACTCAGGTAACTCAAGTTCAGATTAGAAACTAAATTCAGTATCGTGTTAACGGTTCAGTATCCACGCAAGGATATTTATTGTAATACTATTAGCAGCTTGATAACTGTGATATCCCCAGAGGGAGATTTAAATCTGTTACATCAGAACCAGAAACATTACATCATCAAAAAGAATGAATATGGCAAAAGTTGGCAAACTTTTCTGGGATGGGACCGACAGCAAATGGCTTTGCAGGCCACAGAGTCAAATCACCAACTACTCAGGTTTATTACCTTGGAGAAAAAGCAGCCAAAACAATTTAAACATGAGTGAGCAGCTTAGCTGAGTTGTAAGAAAACTTTACTTACAAAAAAAACAGGCACGAGCCACATTTGCAGTTGAGCCACTGTCTGTGACAGCTGAATGTGACATATAATGTATAATTTGCAACTACTGCCTGGTAATCAAGCAATTCAGTATGTAGGTTTTAAATATGTGATAAGATCACAATTATATAAAATGACCAATGACTCCCAAACACCCATCCCCTGTACATATCGTTGTATTTGTGTCTGCCTATGTACTAGATATAGACGCTCATGCAGTGAAGGATTGTATGGTACACTGAAAACTGGGGGGTTATATATGAATTTATTAACAAGATTTAGGAGTTGCTAAGAAAGGTGGAGAGAAGATGCATATAAACACATCATAATAAAAAAAAAACAATGTAGCACTAATCATCACCTTTGTGGCCATGATTTTGTAGGTAGTTAAATTTTGCTTGTGTTTGTTTGTTTGTTTGGTACCTGGGATTGAACTATTACGACCTCGTGTTTGCCAAGCAGGGACTAACACCACTGAGCTAAACCCCTGGCCCAGGTAGTTAATTTTTACATACATGACTTCATACAAAAATAAGTAGGATTTGAAAATCAATCCCTATTTCCAAGGATCGTAGTGAAAATTAAATGAAATAAAGCATGCAGGGCTCTGAGCAAAGAGGCAGATGGAGCCGCTCACTCCAAATGTAATTAGCCTTCAACTAGACAAAGCCTCCTCACTGGGCTTTCCGCCTGCACGCTCCCTGTCCATCAGCCCCTTCCCACCACCCTTCCCCTTCCCTCACTCCTTTGGCTAAGTTCTGCACCCAGTGTTCTCTGGTTGATTTGTTCATTCATTCCATCCATTTACAAACTGTGGCTCTGCGCTGGGCCAGGGGTTCAGTCTCTCAGCCCCTCAGCTCACCTCTGGTCTTGCCTCATCGTCTGCTTCCATCAATCATGGTGTCCCTTTCTCTGCAAAGGACAGCAGACCCTCTTTGGAGAGAGTTGGACTTTAAGGGGACAGAAAGCATTTCCTTCCTGTGCTTCTATACCTAGCGCCTTCTGTGACACGGCAACACAGTGGGCACTTCTGACTGAATTGGTCAGATGCATTTACCAAAGAAATGAACGGTTACTGTGAACAAGAATCCTCTGTGATCTGTCTTCCCTCACTGTTTTAGCTTCGTGTTGCAAAACAATAATTAGAACAGTTCATTCCTTCTGTATTTACTAGGAGCTATGTGCTAAGCCAAGGAACTATCTTGGCAAGGTATGTACTAATAGAGTCCCCAGTTTTCAGAGGTGGAAACAAATGCTAAATTTGGTAAAATAACTTGCACAAGCTGAAAAAATGGCCAGCCAGCACTTTGGCCTGTGACCCCAAAGCTACAGTTCATAATATTATCTTATATGTTTCTCAGGGGAAGTCCTGAGGGTATTAGTGAGATAGGATAGAAGAAATGAAATAAAGAAAAAGAAGATAAGAACAACCATTTTAAAATTGTGCTTCTAAGAAAGAGGGTAGCTTTGGTACACAAAGTTATCCAAAATTATAAAACCTTTTCCCTCTCTGGGAAACACCCCCGCAAGCTTCCAGGGATCTTAAAGATAAAATAAGCCTGTAAACTGGGACCCTGCTTTTCACCTGTGAACTGAGCCTAGCTTTTCCTCCCAAAGCACTGTGAAGTGGGTTCCACGTCTCTAGTTTCAAACAGAGGTAAATGGTTTGCACTCAACTCAGCGCTTCAAGGAGATGACCTGATAGACCAGTCTTGATTTACTCCCAAGATCGCATAAAATCTCCCAGCCCTGGGCCATAAAGTATCTCTCTCTTCAGACCCACACACTCTTCCGAGTGTGCACCCTTTTAAAGGCTCCCTAATAAACCTTTTCAATGCCTCTCATCAATACGTTCTCCAAATCTTTAAAGAGACATAAATCAACAAACTGCGTCCCACCTCACGGGTGAGGTGAGCCGCGGTTCTCATTCCCTCCTTAGCAGGTCTTCTCGGACCCAGTCCAGGGACATGAGGAGAACTCTAAAACATGGTTTTACATGCCTTCTTTCAGTACTGCTAAGGGTCATGGGCATTTCATTTCAAAACATTAGAGAGACAGTAACTGGCCAGAAATCCGGGCTACAAAGAGATGGGAATAATCTTTCCATGTTAAGAACAGGAGTTTAGAATTCTGACCAGGCCTCCACACTGGCCCCAGGTCCTTTCAAGTGGAAATAGCTCTCTGCCAAACACAAGGTCTTCTCCTGATTTCTAATGAAACCAATCCTCGCTTCCCAGGCCACTGATTCCCCATTCGAGCTCGATGGATGCTTGGCAGCAACCACCTAAAGAGCTGTGTTTGCTTTCTCCAATTCTTCCCCCTTCTCCTGACGTTTGGAGGAAAAATGATGGGTAGTTCTATCATCAACATGGTACGAAGATATCAGAGTATGTTACTGAACTGTCAGAGAAGTAAAGCAAGTAGGGGCTTACTTCTTTGATGTTCAAAAAGAAGAGAAGAGGAGAGAAGGAGAGGAGAGGAGAAGGGGAGGAGAAGGAGAAGGAGGGGACGGGAGGGGAGGAGAAAGTGGGTAAAAGATTGCTTTCCTGTTAAAGAACAAAAAGAGTGCAAAGCAGACACGAGCTGGTAAGCCAAACTTAGGCTAAAATAACGCTTTCACTGTGGCCTACAGCTTTGACAAGCAGACTGTTCATGAAATCAACCATTTGGGGCCAAATTTCTAAGTGCAGCATTTTGCTGAGAGCCCGATGCAAGCCAATGGTTATTTTCATGGCGAATGAAAGTGATTTGCATCAATTTATTCCGAGCCATCTGAATCCTCTACCACATGCATAAAACAAAACCATTGCTCCCTTTGCTTCTGGTAACTTGTCATGCCTCCTGACTAAGGGAACCCTGTCCCACCTGTGCAGGGCAAGAACTCTCCTCAGGGACTGAGTTTTCCAGGACCTCTTAAGGCTGACTTGCTTGGAACCTGAGCCTTCCTTGGGCATTTGGAGGGAACTGGATTTGTTATTCTGGCTTCATGTTTCTTTTCAGAGTGCCCCGTACGAGCCTTTTGAAAGTCATTCTGCCCACTCTACAAGCTTCTAAGCCCTGGGACACACCTAGAACTGACTGCAGACAAACAAATCTGTGCCTCTGCTCTCCAGGGCCTTCTCTCCTAACGCAGCAGCCGCTTTCTTAGGAGAGCAAGTTTTAAAGGGCAAAAAGTGAAACAGGAAGAGGAGGCAGGGAGGCAGCAATAGACTTCAGGTAGCCTGCAAAGCCTAAAATATTTATCATCTGGCTCTCTATAGAATGTTTTCCAATAAATCTTTTATTTCCTGACTCCCCCAAGCAGATCTGAAATTGAAATAAACTGATTCAGTTCATTTTGACATCTCCATTTCTAGCTCTATCTTCTTGGCCTTGATTGACCTTAGGAAAACCGTATCAGTAGCCATTGCCTCTGGGGGTCACCCAGATGCCCCTGAAACTCTGTTCTCAAGTAGATATCGCTCATTGAGGAAAGGCTGATGCACAGCCTGCCAACTGGCCACTCTGTGGGTGCTGATGGATAGATAACCTGCTTATGGAGTCAGCATCTTAAGCTTCAGTATCAGCTGGAGAGTTTATACACAAAACCACTACCTTTTGGTGACATTCCATTTGCTTCCTTTCCCTAGCAAGGCATAGCATAAGCTAAACACCCACGGAACCGTGATGAGAGCTTACAGCTCTGGAGAGGAATTATTTACAGTAAGACACCATTTAGTAATGTAGTAAAACCATGACCAAAGCACGCCTTTGCTCCTTGCAAGCTAACACAAGCTATAGGAGGCTGAAGATGAAGGGCTTCCTTTATTTTTTTTCCCTTTTCTAATGCAAAAGGCAGCCCAGCTAGCTTATGCACAGGCAGCTGGCTACTGAAGAGCTGGGTGACCATCAAGTGGATAGAAATTACAATCAAAGAAGCAGAGTGGGACTCTGGATCAAGAACAGACTTCCTCAGGAAGGCCACGTGGAACCTGCATCTCTTCCCCACTCAGTTCCTGAGTTCTGAAGAACTTAAAATGCAGAGTAACCAGTTCCTCTTTGAAATTCCAGTTTTCTTTAAACTCAACATGCTGAATGACCAGTTGGGAGAAGCTGAGTTCCCACGGGCTCCTTTAAACCCAGAGCCATCTGTGGTAAGTGGTCACAGTTCCCGCGCTGCACTCACGGATTCGAAGTTCTGAACCGAGGACACACGTGGTGGCCCACCAGGGACCCCTCACCCCTGGGCGCTATGTCTCCTCTTACATTTCTAATGAACACTCTTACCTTCCCTACTTTTTGACCATGATTTCATTCTTCGCCTTCATGAGACCAAAAGCTCAGGTTTACACGGTTCATACTGAGACAGCTATTTCCAACCCGGAGGTTCCGAGGTTACTGCTAAGTAATGAGGGATATTTTCCTTCTTCCTTCTCTTCTCCACTGCAATATGTTTTTGTTAACTGTGACCACATTTAATAAGGACAAACCTTTTTCGTTATTACAGCCTCTCAGCTCTGACTTTGTCTTTCCTGCTCCTCCGTCCTTTCTCATTTTTTTGGAGACTTATTTTACTAACACAGACTAATGGCCAGCCTTGAGAAAGCTGTTAATCCTAATTGTCTTTCTGCCCTTGGTGTAGTGAGGTTTGGGGAGACAGTGACATCCCTCTAGATAAAGTTCCCGGGTAAGGAGTTACTGCTGAAATGGGCTTTCCATGCCAAAGGGAGAGGCACACTCCTTCCTACCTCCTTCCTGGGAAATAATACCCAGAGAGGGATTTACCAAGCATCTGGTGTTCTTAATGAAAACAGAGATGATTATCAATCTTATGAGGTGAAGTCAATACAGCTCAAATAATTTCACTGAGCAAAAAGCAGTGAAGGGACTCAAAGGCCTCTAGGTTGTGACCTCACCCTCGGTGGCCTGTCAGGGTACCGCTAGAGTTCTTTTCAGTTCCTCATGGAAAGCCTTACTTCCAGTCCACACCTGAGGGATCCTAGCCAGGGCCATTCTCCCATGGGGCCTGAAGAACACAGAAAGGGGAGAATGTCCCACCACAGCTGAAGAACACAGAAAGGGGAGAATGTCCCACCACAGCTGAAGAACACAGAAAGGGGAGAATGTCCCACCACAGCTGAAGAACACAGAAAGGGGAGAATGTCCCACCACAGCTGAAGAACACAGAAAGGGGAGAATGTCCCACCACAGCTGAAGAACACAGA